>CM047882.1:8714941-8828852 GCA_026212405.1 Petrea volubilis | reverse complement strand
GAGACGCTTAATGTTAACTACTACTTGGTAGTCTTTAGATCTATGGTAGACTAATATATATGCATATATATATATATATATTACGCACAGTGTGTGTGTGTATCAATGGATATTGGGAATTGAATAATATGGAGAAAAGACGTTTCTGGTTAAGCGACATATCTTTAGTGCTTCTACATTTTTTAGTATCCTTTATTAATTCCAGAAATTCTGTAGGCAGGATCTTGCAAATGGAGTCCGGCGTAGAGGGTATAAATTTATTGGACACTTCTTGCTACCTTATCTACTGAAAACTTCATGGAATCCCATATAGACATGGGTCAGAGTAGAAACCTTGAGGTGCTCGGTGGATCTAAGGTGAATATAAACAAGATTTCTATAGTTTACAATAGACATTTGTATAGATTATGCGCATTTAAATCTTTGCTTGATAATCTTTTGTTTGTCTGAAAGAGGTCAGAATGAGAAACTGGAAGTTTTGTCTGATGATGTATCGTCACATGAGAATAAAGAAGAGAAAGACTTGTGCAGTTACATTGAAACACAGATGAAGAGGTCAAGCTGCATGATCAAAGCTCTGTCTCTACGGGGTCAAATACTTTATCCCTGCAGGATAAGTGGCTAAATTATTCAGCATGGTGAATTGGATACATTTGAAGGTAAATTATAGAATTCAAAAGAAATGCATGGCCTCTCTGTGGGCACTATAGTCAAAACAATATTTCTCCCATGATATTTTAAATTTAAATCATTTGAATATTGACAGTGGCATTTCATCCATTTCATCAGGTTTGTATGAAAGATCTTTCATCAACTTTTTCATGAATTTATTATCAAATGTTTTGACTCAAGAATTCTCAAAAAATATTGTTGGTTTTCTTACTGATACCTTTCATTCTATAATTTTTGTGTGTTTTCATCACTTATGGGCTACTTCGTGATATCTGTGATTAACTATTTTCTTGATTCTCAGATAGTGGCGTTGCAATTACGAATGAAAGCATGCTAATGAAGCAGTGATGAATGGTGAATCAGAAGATGCTCATGAATCAGAAACATTAAATGAGACTATGCCATGTAGTTTTGGTAGTGATGAAACATTGAATGGAAGTGTCTCTACATTAGCCCAGAAGGTTAAGGATCCAGGGTTTGAGAAAAGCATCTCCAGGTACCTTCAGATCCCTTTCTAACCAGTAAGTGGATAATTTGGCGTTTGTTCATGCCAGCATCAAACTTGATCATCAGTTAGAAACTGAAAGGTGCTGGCTTCAGTTTTGCTGTATGCATACACTCCTGAAGCTTCCAGAACTGATGCTTTGCATTTTTATCTCTATTTCCCCATTTTTTCCGGGCATAATTGAAGTGCTGGAGATGCAGTCTGGTTATTAAGTTGGCTTTTTAACTTTTTTGGTTTACTTTAAATATTTCTTTTGCTTTGTTATGCTTTCTAACTTTATTGTCTTTGCATCATACTTCGAAGAGGTTATCTCATTTCATTTTCTTTTTCACCTTTTTTGCTTATTTGTCGGCATTTTTGCATTGGGTTATTTTTCAGGAACAGTTATACCTTGACTGAGGAACAAACAAGTATTGGTTATGGCAATGACTTAGATGATGAGGTCAGTTAACACTATAATTGGTCTGTTAGAGGGTTGGAGGCAGTTGATAACTTGTTAGAGATTTCAAAGGCTTGTCTTGTCTTCTACAAATTGTTCCGTCATGTATCTGATTTGGCATGATTTATTCTGACATCTCTTCTGTATGGAAGAAACAGAAATTAGAGAAGCAAGCTGAAGTCAAGCGTCTCAAGTTCTTGCTGGTATTACTATATGTAGTTATATGCTTCTCTACAGTAGTGTCTAGCCTCTACCCTCATTGAGCTAAACCCCTGCTTTTACCTGATAGTCTTCGACTATTTATACATATGTTAAGCAATAACTAAGTGCATTGTTTTTGCCTGTGCTTAGCACCAGAAGGAATTGGAACTAACCCGATTGAAGGAGCAGATTGAAAAGGAAAAGGTAATTACATAACCATTACAGCATGGATGTGGTTTTGAAGTGAAAAATAATTTTATGGGTTTTTAAAATATTGAAATCATTTTAAAGAATTTCTAGAACTTTCCTCATTTCTGTCAGGAAAAAAATCATCGCACTCATATATTCATATTGGTCCTTGTCCAATCTAGTTTACTAGAGGACCCCACTTTAACGTATGAATAAGTCCGTGTGTGATTTCCTTTCTATTTCTACCTTTCAGATTGCTTTATCTCTTTTACAAAGGAAAGCAGAAACAGAGATAAGCAAAGCACAAACACTCATCTCCGATAAAGAGACTGAATTACATGATGCCGAAGAAACCATATCGGGTCTAAAGGAGGTATTTTCATGTTCTCCTCTTGATATTATGTTGCTGATTTATTTATTTATTATTTTATTTCTTATATACTTTTAAAAAAGAAAAATGTAAAAGTAATGGGTGGTGCACCCTGATCTGCAAATAAGATTCAGCCCAAGTCCTTCAATCATAAATTTGTTCATGGACGCTTTATGCTTTGTACTCTGTAGTGGATCCACATGATTAAGGCGGTTGGTGATATGCCAGAAACAAATTATGATAAAATTCAGCAATACATCTTACTCAAGCTTCAAGCTGTATGTCATGGTACATATAGGAGACATTAAAAATGATAACAAATGAAGGCATTTAATAATCTCTCAACTACAGAACGGATACTGCAGAAATACCTGCTAACCTTCCAGCCAGAATTGACTGTTGTTTTTCTCTTAGAATCCAGAGGAAGCAGTTTCTGAAGTAGATTTCCTTGTTAGGTTGAGATCCAGTATTCAGGGGATGGAGAAACAGTGGAGCTAGCTGGTAGCTTCAATGGCTGGCATCATAAAATTAAGATGGATCCACAGCCATCATCAAGTAGCACAGATTCTACTGGATTGAGGTTCTTAATGTTAATTTTCTCTTTATTGTCTAACTTCTCGTCATATCTTATGTTTTGACTTGCATTTCGTAGCATTAATAGCATTCTTATCTCTTAATATTTGAGAATGCCTGCAACCAATGGGAATCGCAAGTTGACTGTTTTAGCCAATTTTTTGGCAGGACACCTCGACTCTGGCGAGCAGTATTGTGGCTGTATCCTGGGGTTTATGAGGTGCGAAAGCTACAATCAGTTGCTTGTTAATGAATAATGACAAATTTTTAAAAGCTTTGAACATTACACTAATGATTTTACGAGTTCCTTATAAGCTGAATACTGTTTTTTCTGGTTGCAGATAAAGTTTGTTGTGGACGGTCACTGGAGAATTGATCCTGAAAGGGAGACGATTACCCAGAATAGTTTACACAACAACATTCTTCGAGTACATAGATGACTGTGCTTGTGCTTGAACTATCTCCTCATTTTGTACAGAATCACAATGTAATGTATCCAGGAGAAATCGTGTTAAATGTTCCAGATTATGAGCATCTAAGAGCGAGTTTTGATAGGTTTAGATAGAGGGGACTGTTGTGCCATGTGAGAGTATCAGTTGTGTAATCAATCAAACTTTGATTAGTTGGTATCAGTACAGTTAATGGACAACGAATTTTGACTGCGTAAATCTTATTGAGTGATTCAGATTTATAATTCCATGATTCAAAAAATCAAAAAATGAATTTAAGTATGGTTTGAAGTTTGTATTTATTGCTTTGTTCAGAATACAGCTTTTAGATAGAGATAGAGAGAGCAAAAAACCCTTTAATCCCCGTGAGTAATATAAAAGATAAAAAGAAAAACGTGGTAAGGGGAGCGTGTTGAGAGCACGTGTAAAGGTCGAATTTCAAAGTGAAGAACGTAGAATCGTGTCACTTTCCTTGCCTTTCCCACCCAACCCCCCTTGTTAGCACTCATCAGTCATCAGTCATCACCCACACAGACATCAGAGAACACAGTGCCCTAAAAAAGTAGAATAAATTTCAAAAATGGCTGTGGTAAATGCGTCTCTTGTTGCATTTACACCACACTCATCTCCTTCTCTTGTGCCATCCACTTCTTCGCATGCCCACTTCCCATCAATATATAATATTTCTTGTAAACTACCCAAGTGTGCAGTGGTCGCCACAGCCCAAAAACACACCAAAATTTGTGAACCAATAATCGAAGAGGAAAATGATCCAGTTCCAGTACTGGGAGAATCCTCTGAGACGCTCTTGTATTCAGTCTCTCCTTTGCCTTTGCTACTTTTTGGTGCTCTTCCTGGAGGTACGTAATGCCGCGTTTGCGTCTACAGTCTACTTGAAATTTCATTCTGGGTCCCTGTTGAAGTTATGATTGAGCTATAAAATATTATATAGGTGGCGTTGCTTTGATGTTCTGTTGTTTGCTCGATATTATTTATTAAACCTATCCAATAATCCTCGGATTCTAAGCTCAAGTTCAACGGAGAACTAACTGTAGATTCATGAACATATGAGGCTCTTAGGTTTAATTTTGGGGATAAAAACTTCTACGGAGAACTAGCTCGATCCGAATTGGCATCTATCTTTATGATATATATATATATATATATATATATATATATATGTATATGACTCTTGGAGACCGACCAATTGTGTATCATTAATGAAGATTTGAAGTTAGTGAATTCAATGCACAAGTGTTGTTAAAATCCAGCAGAAGATATTAGGAAGTGAAAGCAAAATGGGTTTTCCCAAGTTTGTGAATTAGGAAGCGTAAGTTCTTAATTGCATTTAGAGAACAGTGGGTTGATGATATATCAATCTACAGGAATGTTTATGTCTAAAATTCCGCAGAAGACATTTCATTTGGTAATTTGAAAGTGGCAGTAATCGATATCTATTCTTATATCCATTCTTGGATTAATTGGGACTGTAATCGACAGGAATGTTTATGTCTAAAATTCCACAGAAGACATTTCATTTGGTAATTTGAAAGTGGCAGTAATCGATATCTATTCTTATATCCATTCTTGGATTAATTGGGACTGTTTTTGTACTAATATTGTTCTGTTCTAAGCCGATAAATTGGGAAACATACTTATTGGAAGAGCTGGGAGCAGATCGTTATAACACATGTGTGCTAAGCATACCTGTTCTTTTGTAACAGCAAACTTGATGTTGGTTTTCTGTTCCAATCTCTGTAACTGTAACATTGATTTGGTCATGTTACTTCAGCTTCAACTGTGAAATCTCTATTCGGCCCTTTTGTTGAGCTTGTAAAGTCATGGAACCTTCCTCATTGGCTTGTGCACTGGGGGCATCCTGGAAACATGGTACACTTTCTTCCTTAAGGGAAGCATGTACAGCCACTTGAACTTTTGATAGGCTCTAAATTTTCCATACTTGTTTAGGCTGTTGTGCTGTTTGCCATGGGTGGTTATGGAACATATCTGGGCTTTCGTATTCGGTTCTCAGATGATGTGGTATGGACTCAAATTCATGATTCCTTATTGTGATTGAGAAACAATATTTCTATCTTCGCTCGTATGGATTGTCCTCAAGGTTCCTTAATATGCTTCCCCAGGAGGAGAAGGCCAAGGCCAAAGATTTGCACCCTAAGCTTCTTGCAGGGATGTTTTTCTTCTTTGCTCTTGGAGCTACTGGTGGAATTACATCTCTTCTCACTTCAGATAAACCCATTTTTGAAAGGTATATCCATTTATTCTTCCTTTTACATTAATCTTTTCTATAAAATTTTGTACTTATTTCTTTTGCATATTATCATATCAATTTCTTTCTTGCAGTCCTCACGCTGTAACAGGCTTCATCGGGCTTGCTCTTTTAACAATTCAGACTATATTACCGGCACTATTTGAGGTGATGAGCTTAATACAACAACCAGATTATCTCTTTTGTATCTCTGTTAATCATATATTTTCATCAATTATCCACATCTGATTGTGTAATTTCTTGTATAGGGTAATCCTGGATTGCGAAACGTTCATGGAATCTTGGGCAGTGGGATTATGACATTGTTCCTGGTTCATGCAGCCTTGGGACTTCAGCTAGGATTGAGTTACTGAGCCATAAGAAATTTACTTGTAGGAGATTCGTACTTTTCGGCGTCACTCATGATGTTGTACATTCTATAGATTATTAGATACTTGCAATAGCATGGGACATTCAAAGTTGTAGCTCATCAAAGTCGTGGCTAATTTATTAAAAATCATAATAAATGAGCAAATTGGCTTCAAAATTTATTGAATAACTCCGCTACTCGGCCACCATGAATGAGATACATCAACGTCGTGGTCATGTTAATACCTATGACATGCAGAGAATGCATACTTTCAAAGACTCCATTATTCTAATTAGGCCCCAACAAACTATTAATCTAATTGACGGCATGTGAAACTTCATATTCGTGCACGCTACTTGGCTGCCCGTCGCCACATTGTATATGCACGATCGTTTCTTTTCTCAATAATTATTTACGTCGGAAAGTTCTTGTAGCAAACTCTGTTCATACTAAGTGAAAAATATTTTAGAATGTAAAGTTTTAATATATTTTATTAAAATATATAACATTTGAAAATAATTTTCGCTAACATTAGTGCACTGATAGAGTCTGTACTAATGGATAAAATAATTTTCTGTGGTTATTAATTGTGCCGTTCGATGTACATAATTGATTCATAGTTCAATTTCTGCATCAAGTTGTATTTCCAAAAAAAAAATAAAAAATGATGCCGACATCATTTATTTATTTTTGCTTCCCCCCCTCAAATTACATCAATTTGGTAATTGGTTGTAATCTATGTTATCTATCTGTATCTGAGTATCTCTATGGGTGGGATAGTTGACAATTACGAAAGTAGGTGGCGGACATTGATGCCTTCACCAACCCATTTTTAACCTAAACAACCGACATTCAAAATACAGACCAAACCCATTGAACTCGGAGTTGCACTAAATTTTTTATTTTTTTCCCAAACTTGCAGGCTCCATATAGAAATGAGAAGACTCTCACCAACCCACGTTCATCTCCCGATGCGCCGGGTACAACTCCTCGAGTCTTCAATGGCAAAAAACATCCTTTTAACAATTATCACCAACCCCATTTCATCTTCAACGGCAAAAACTTCCTTTTCACAATTATCACCAACCCCGTTTCAATCACCCACCGTTGATCATTTCTTCGGTCTCCAGGTGGCACCATCTAATTTATTAGGGGCCCACCCGGAAAGGGTGGACCCGGGTAGGGTAGTTTTTTGGTTTTCCAACGGATACTTTTAGAGAGCGAGTCATTCGGATCCGCCTATATATATTCCCCGCGTCTCCGTTTCGGAAAATCATTCCACACTTGCTCGCTGCCTGCTCTTTCTCCACTGTGTAATCTCCGCAGATCTAAAAAAAAAAGGTAGGCACAGCAACTGAGTTTCTTGTTTAATCTATCAGATCCGTTGTTCATACTTCTGTTCTTGTTTAGATCCATACCATTTTCGGTTTTAGTTTTATATATTGATGCCTTTTTTCGGATTAAATGTTGGTCGATTTGATGTTTTCTGAGTGCTGTTTGGTACTTTTATTTGATGAGCTAATTGAATGTTTTAAATCTTCGTACTCGTTCTTCACGAGATTCAGATCTTGTCTAAGTTTGTGATCTAATGGTTCACTGGATGCGTAATCGTATGAAACAGCTATAGATGGCGTTATTGGTCGACTAATGTAGATTCTTAGATCTATGCGGGGTTTGCCTGTGGATGTTTCTGCATTGTTCCTTTACATGAATTGGGTTGTGTCGATGATTTACAATTAGATTGTAACAAAAGGTTTGAGTTCTTTATAAAACATTTTGTTGCTGAAACTTTTGTTTTTGGTTCCTGCCTGTCATTTATTTTAATCATTTATTCATCATTAAGGAAAGTTACACGTTTTCTGGAGAATCTGCTTTGAAGAGGTATTAATGTTGATTACATACTTAAGTGATGAGTCAAAGAATGAACCATTTAATGCCAGGGAAGTGGCACCAATCTACTTTAAGTCAAAAACATAGTCTGTTTTGGTTTTTGAAGCCCTGTAGCATTGCCTATCCAGGATAACTGTGTCAGTCTAGATTCTACCCATGTTCAGAATGTAAAAGTGCTTAACACGGAAGGGTTGGTTGTTCTTGAGTTACAACAACATGCATACGACTACTTTAACTACTTGCAGTTCATGTAAACTTAGTAACTTCAACAAGGAATGTCTCTCATTACCACAAAAAATTGCTGATTATTTAGCATATCCGAACTGACACATTCCCGGCAATGCTCTTCAGACAAAATATGGATACCTTCCTGTTTACATCAGAGTCTGTCAATGAAGGACACCCTGACAAGCTCTGCGACCAAGTCTCAGATGCCATTCTTGATGCATGCCTAGAGCAGGATCCTGAGAGCAAAGTTGCTTGTGAGACATGCACAAAGACTAATATGGTGATGGTCTTTGGTGAGATCACGACCAAGGCTAATGTGAACTATGAGAAAATAGTTCGGGATACTTGCAGAGGCATTGGGTTCACATCACCAGATGTTGGCCTTGATGCTGACAACTGCAAGGTCCTTGTCAACATTGAACAACAGAGCCCTGACATTGCCCAGGGGGTTCATGGTCATCTCACCAAGAAACCTGAAGAAATTGGAGCTGGTGACCAAGGACACATGTTTGGCTATGCCACTGATGAAACACCGGAGCTTATGCCACTTACTCATGTCCTTGCCACCAAGCTTGGGGCCAAGCTCACTGAAGTGAGGAAAAACAAAACTTGCCCTTGGTTGAGACCCGACGGTAAGACACAAGTTACTGTTGAGTACAGAAATGATGGTGGTGCCACGGTTCCTATTAGAGTTCATACAGTCCTCATCTCCACCCAGCATGATGAGACTGTTACAAATGACAAGATTGCAGCTGACTTGAAAGAGCATGTCATCAAGCCTGTGATACCCGCTCAATATCTTGATGAAAAGACCATCTTCCACCTCAACCCATCTGGTCGATTTGTCATTGGTGGCCCACATGGAGATGCAGGCCTCACTGGTAGGAAAATCATTATTGACACCTATGGTGGCTGGGGTGCTCATGGTGGGGGTGCTTTCTCTGGCAAAGATCCTACCAAGGTGGACAGGAGTGGTGCATATATTGTTAGGCAAGCAGCAAAAAGTGTTGTGGCTTCGGGACTTGCTCGCCGATGCATTGTGCAAGTGTCATACGCTATTGGTGTAGCAGAGCCACTTTCTGTGTTTGTTGATACCTACAAGACCGGCAAGATCCCAGACAAGGATATATTGGCTCTTATCAAGGAGAAATTTGACTTCAGGCCAGGAATGATTGCAATCAACCTAGACTTGAAGAGAGGAGGCAACTTCAGGTACCAGAAGACTGCTGCTTATGGTCACTTTGGCCGTGATGATCCTGACTTCACTTGGGAGACTGTCAAGATCCTCAAGCCTAAAGCTTGAGTTTGTTGGTGACCGGGTATACTTCTGCATGCCTGATTTCTGCTGGAATCATTCAGTTGAAGATCAATAATAAAAGCTTGGGTGGATACGTTAAAGATTATGATTATTTTTTGGGACTCCATCACACGGGATATGTGCAGTTATCTGCTTTAGTTTGAGGGATCTCGGAGCCCCCTTGTATTTGTTATATCCGTCTTCTCATTCCCCCCCCCCCCCCCCTCTCTTTCTCTCGTTCTTTTTTCATTTTGTGGTTTGTTCTGTTTGTTGTTAACAATGTTGTCTTGAGCTTCTCTTTGTTTTTCTCCTACTGCTCAGCTGCATGGAGTCTCATTGAACGATTTATGTGTTTTCATTTATGAGCTTATAAACCCATTTCGGCAGAAGTTGGCTTACCGTAATCTTATTCACCTTAACGACCAGTTTTTTAACGTTGATTTATGTTCAACAAAGAACTCGGCCCGCATTCTGACATTTTTTTTTTCTAATTTCGACATAAAATTTGATAATTTATTTCATCCATTATTTGTCCGGGTGTATTAATAAGTATCGGCAAATTTCATGTACATTGTTATTAGTATGGTAAGTCCACTCAATAACAGGCCACTCTTCAATCGCATGGTGTAACTAATAACCGATTTACCAAATAAAGCAAGTAAACAGCCATGGCAGTTGTCACACTGGTTGCAGAGGCATTTACCAATTGGTCTCCATCAATTTATGGAGTAAAGAAAACATATTGTTTGC
Organism: Petrea volubilis; assembly: GCA_026212405.1. NCBI lineage: Eukaryota > Viridiplantae > Streptophyta > Magnoliopsida > Lamiales > Verbenaceae > Petrea > Petrea volubilis. Next base: position 8,818,653 of record CM047882.1, on the reverse strand, counting down.
ATTTCTCAGCTTCTTCCAGCAAACTGTGTCCATTTTTCATGAAATTGTTTTCCTATGACAATAATACACTACAACTATTGTTGTCTTTCAAAGCATTTTCTTATTGTCTCCACTTTTTATGTCATCATCGTCTCGTCTGCTCAATACTCTATCTTTAACCTTTAGCAATGGTTAATCTCAAAATCCTTCGCCGTAACTTAGATCACGACATGCTATTCATTCCCGCCCACAGCCTGGACTTGGTTCCAGCAAATCAGAGCCTTGTCGTAGGTCTGAGCAAACGGAACATATTCCAGCACTCAGTCAATCTCAGAAAATGCACCGGGCTTAAACTTCTTGCAAAATGCTTCTGCAGCAGCGCAGGTGCTTGCTTTCTCCTGCAAATAGTTAAATATATTGTCAAAACTCATTACGAGTATCTCTTTCTCAGAATAAGTCGATATTCAAAAGGGAAGAACATCCTTACCTTTCCTTCAAAGGTAATGACTAGAGGACCTGTTCTTGATTCCCGATAGCCCCCTTCGTGTAAACGAGGAAGTGGGATTAACAAAAGAAGTAACATGAAATGGTGAAGGTCGTACAGACAAAGTAATCCATTATGATCTTACAGATGAATAGATCAGGAAATTCGACACGAATTTCTGAAAGAGGTTGAGCTGCTTCCACCTGCATAATGGAGAACTTGGAAGTCATACCATTATTGTGTTTTTCGTGATTATAATGCATTTAGTGCTTTCGTTAGGAGGAGGATTCTCACATCAGAAATAGTTGTTGACAGTCTCTTTGATATGAATGATCCCGTTGTTACTAAAAACCCATCGGATCTCATTAGCTCGATCAAGCAATCCCATTCGTGGTCCAGCTCAGCAACATTTGTTGCCGTAAGAATTATCACGTTGTGGCACTTGATCTGTCAATTACAATTGAACCACAGTTATTCAAGATTCCACTGTTTCACATGAAAAACAGGACGATCAGAGAGAGAGAGAGAGAGAGATGTTTGAAGAGTATGCCTAACCACGCGAAGTCTCTCAATGGATGATTGATAAACCAAAAGATACATAAACCACAAAACTAACCAAGATCAAACTACATAACAAAGAATTGAAAAAAAATATATATGTTTAATTTGCTCAACTGAAGAAAATATTTAAAGATGGTTGCCATTTTGCTTCAACGCTCCTCTAAAAATGTTTATCACATATGAGATGTAACTTACCAAAGGAACACTGAGTTTTTCATGATGCAACAACTCAGTGATGCCTTCGGGCAACTGACCCATCTGGAAATTGCAGACACAGAATGAACAGACAGTTCTCGTAAAAGGAAGGAAAAAAAAAGAAGATAATTTCTTGATAATTGTCTCATAAGAAATCAAGGCTGTAAATAAAACTTTACATTATCTTACCTCGTTCCTGTGTCCGGTGCATTTTTCCCCTATGAGATGCGTTAAATACTCTTCAAATTCTTCATCAGGGGCCTTTAAGAAAGGGTACTACTAGGTAAATGTAATGACAATGAAACACACGGCTTACAAAGAATTTTTACAAGGGCATAAAAGAATAGGCACACACTGTCCTTGTCCAACTTAATTAGATTCCTTTTATGATGCACGATACGCCCAAAAATGAACCTATGCAGTGCCGAACACAGACACGACCCCGACAAGGCCCCGACACGGCAAAAATGTGTCTGAAAATAAAAAGAAAAAAAAGAAAAAAATGCAACACGGTGTCGGACATAGCTGGAGGACGTGTCGGACATGACTGGGGACTTTTTTGATATATTACAAAGTTTAAATAGGGTCTTTTTTAAAATTTTAAAAACTTTAGTAAAAACACTGAAAATAACAAATAATTTTTTTAATCTTTAAATCTTATAATCCAATTAAGAAGTGTTTGTTTTAATGATGAATATTATTATTTATCCATCACATGTTTTAATTTAATAAATTATAAATATATAATATAATATAAAATATTTTTTAATAGTCGTGTCGTGTCCTAAAATTTTGAGATTTTCCATGTCGCCGTGTCCGTATCGTATCGTGTCCGTGCCCGTGTCCGTGTCCGTATATGTGCATCATAGGGTTCCTTACATGTTAAGTCAACTAACATATTTCAGAAGAATTAGAGGCTTAGAGCTATCAACTTCCATGCGTAAAAGAAACACAAGTTAACTTCAAAAAAGACAAGTAACACAAATTAAGAGGTCTAGGAAATAAATAAAAAAGATCTACCACGCGGACACCAAAAGCCTTGGCAACACCAGCTATGGTGACATCTGATGGTAATGGACCAACTCCTCCATATATGAAAACCTGAAGGTAGCAGATGGACGTGAAGTCGCACATTACACTGCTTCAATTCGGAAATATCTTGACAGCATCTCTCTCTCTCTCTCTCTCACACACACACACACACATGTGTGCGCGCACACAGAGACACACATACACACACAGGCACATGCACACGCAGAGCACAAAGAATACAAGACAAGTTACCATATCATTTGTAGATTTTTGTCTCTCGACTTCATCTGCAACAGAATCAATCTGGAAATATGACCTTAGAGTGAAGTTAAATATATAACAGGAAGTCACAGAGGGAAGGACAAGTACTATTTGCTTCTCAAAAAAATTTCTATGAACAAAGAAATAATACAAATAGAATATGGAAGCATCCTGCATGAATTTCCAGCATGATAAAAGTAGACATGAACTTCCCGCGTGAAATACAAGTATACAAAAGTATCTACTGTACTGTTTTAGCAATTAATCGAGATGGATGATTCCACAAGGATACAGAGCTTACTGTCAGAAAGATCAGAGGTAAGAATTTACACAAACTTACATCATTTCTGATGACTGAGACATGCGAAACAACCCAGCCCATGTTATGGAGCTTGCTACACAGAATGGGTCCCATCCGATACTCAACTGTGCCGAACCTGAGCTTTGGAGCCACCAGAAAAGTATCATTTACAAAATTGATTGACATCTGTGTGGACGATTAAGCGGAAAAAATGATTCCAGATGTCACTTTACTTGGCAGTCAACAAAAAAGTTTACGGATATCACATACCAATGGCATCCAGGAACACATAATAATAAATCTGGTGCATCACTCTAAATTTTCAAGATACCAATTAGCAGCAAAATCTTACAGGATTTGATCTCCAACAGCAATGACTGAGGCTGTAAACATGCTTTCCAAATGCAAATCCTCATTTTTAAAGCCGTCACTAGTAGCAGAAGATGGCTGCAAAATGAACTTTTTAGCTCTCCCTGCTCTTTCCGATCTTCCATCAGAAAGCAAATAAGCAGACTTGTATTTATCACCACTATTGCTCGATTTGCTACAGCGCAACAATGCATTAGGAACTGTGTCATGAATGCTACCAATTGATGTATACCTGCAGAACACTGAAACAAAATCAGACCATTAAAACAAATACGGAGAATACCAAACAAACAGCAGAAGAAGATTTACCCTTGATCATAAAGGCTGCAGTACTGAACCTTGCAAGCTAAGAGAAAGGCCCAAACATCTCTGCCATAAAATTAGAAGAACCAAAGTTTTTGAGAGTCAAATCAGATAAATCCTACCATATAAGACAATCTAAGAAAGCATATATACAACTTAAATACAGAGACTTCACCTGTATGACCAATCCAAGATGGGATTCACTCTCATGAAAGGCGGCCATCCTGGTGTGCTAGGGGAGAACTGCTCTTGCCCTACCTGATAGATTATAGGTCAGAAGAAATAGTTCTGTATACTCTTCTCTCATTCATCGACTTTGAATGCTTGAGTTAAAAATCTAATGAGCGAGAAGCCCCATATTTACCGCAGTAGGGTCACCAATTCGTACACCAAGAAAAATAGCTCTAATGGGCTTATCTTTTAAAAGAGCCTCCAGTCCGGACTTGAAATCCAAGCGAATAATGTCCATTTGCAATTTGTAACTGGCAAATATTTTTGGAGGAAAGCATCAATCATCAGTTGAAGTATAATGTCACTGCAAGAATGCGGCATATGGAACTAATGTACGTCAATCCTAATGCCCAATGCAAACATATCCTATTCAGTTTTACACCACTAACAAAGAAATCAAGCAAAGCACATACGTAGAAGCCGTTTCGTAAGTGAATGAGTTGATCTCAGGGAATACAGTTGGGCTCTCAAAATAAATAGTTCCTATTGGAAATGTGATTTCAGCATCTCCAGTGGACAGATTCTTTCCAGCCATATGCAAATAATAGCCAGCCCGAAGAAGGTGCAATAAAACCTAGAAAAAGTAGAAAGTGGTGATGTCATATTTTTAACATTCATGAAAAGAAGATAATAAGAGTTCGGGAGAAAAGGGAGCATATATGGAGAACAACTTACAGTTGAATCTTTTCCTCCATTGAAGCTTAAAGCAACCTCCTCAACACTGTTAATGAAATTATTCAGTGCTTAATTAGTCTTCCTTGAATAAGTTAAACAATGCTAAACTCCCATGAAAGGCATTTAAATAACAGATTGCAATGTTGAGGATAGAAGGAAATGGCGCATACGAGTAGAGAGCAAGGGCCCTTTGGATAACATAGATGGCGTTGTTGTACTTTGTCTTCAACCTTCTATCATCACTTTCTTTTATTGCTTTGTCAATCTCCATCTTTGACCCCTGTCATTTCATATCCAACACGTAAGCAAAAAGTTCATCAAACACAGCATATTTAAATTCAAGAATTTGTCAAAGCAATATAACGATTGACATGTCGAAATTTTTATTTAAGGGTCTATTGAAATTCAAGAAAAGATGAGTCTTTATGAGAATTCTTTGAAGGATTTCATATTTAACAATGAAATTCGCCATACTGTTGAGGTTAAAACAAAAGGGGTTTTCCATTAATCGTCAAAAGAATATCTAGCTCTTAAAACATAAACATATTCTTTAAAGAACTGAATCTTCATATTAAAACACACACACAAACAAAAGCGGTACCTTCTGCTTAAAAAACAACAAAATGGTAATCCAACATAACAACGTTCAAATCAAGACTATTGCAGATTCAATGTGAGTTTAAGGAAGACACTCTGTTTGAAGGGGGTTTAGGAATGAAATTCTACCTTGTCCTGAAAAAACTAAGCCAAAGAAGTTGGAGCCTGGAGGCTCAAAAATGTTTTTAGTTTATTTGATTATTATTCTTTCAGCCGTCGATTTCATTTTTCTTTGGATAAATCTTTGAGTGCTCCAAAAACGATCTCCGCTTAAATATCAAGCAAATAATATTATCAGCGCAACCTTTTCAGGAAAAACGGAATATTCCTGGAACTGGAATTATATACGAATTTCAAATTTGAGGACGCACAAAATTACTAAGTTCCACAAGAAAATTCCTAGAGAAATTCTCCGAACAAATTCGCATTTTGTTGATTCTGTCCTAATATTTTCGACTTTTATGTACTCATTTTGTATAATAATTAATTTGATTCTCAAAGTTGGATTTTGTCAATTAATGTTTTGGTCACGAACTTTAATTTTTCGCTTTTGCATGAGCTCTGATTATCGGATTTGGACATTCTCATTATTTGGATTGTCAGTTACTTTCTGCACAGCTGAAAATTGTTCTAGTAATTTTTATGATGTTAGAGATCCAAAAGTAATTTTAAAAATATTAGGTTATGTTTTGAACAAGGATTTTGGTGAGGAAAAATTAGACGAAAATGAAAAGGATCAAAAATAAAAATATAAAGTATTATTATTTCAAGCACAGACAAATTTTTTCATCCATTTTTCTTATCAAAATCTTAGAACCAAACGGAGGGTTAATGTTTGGGTCAAATTCAAAATCAACAATTAAATCTCAAAACTATATATGATAATAACACAAACCAAGCAGAAAAAGAAGTTTTCAATTCAAATAATGACTCATGAGCTTTCATTGTGTGTGTGTGTGTGTGTATACATAGATAGATATTATATCCGAGGGTCTATTTTATTAGATTTAAAAGAATATAAAAAATTATTTGTCCAGTTATATTTTATATATTTGAGTGATTTAAAAAAAAAAAAAGAATTAAGTTATATTGCATGTGTATGCAGTCGTTTAAGAGTATTTTAAAATGTACATTTTCTTTGGAATGGTACTATAGTTTTAAAAGGAAACAAAAAACAAAGTTAATTGGACTTTTGCTTTTTTAAAAAGACTTAATTAAATATTAATTTTTTTCATTAATTTTTTTAATAGAATAATTTTTATTTAAAAAAAAATCCATCTGAAGAGACCCTAAATCACTTTGATGACCACAATCTGCAATTAATGTTAAGAGGGACCAAAGAAAGACTCAATTTATGGAAGCAATCTTATTGGAAACGGAACTTTAAAACAAAGCTAATAGAATCCAACTAAGGGTCTTAAAAAATTGGCCTTAAAAGCCCATAGTCAAAATATCCAAAGGTCCAGTCCAAAAAGAGTGGACATATCTGAAACATATATTGACCAATGCTGTGACATGCAGTAGTGTTTATTTTCAAATCGGCCCATTTACTTTCTAGTCTTTCTTATAATTTATAGAAAAATATTCTATTCTTGTTCTTAGATAGAGGACAATATCAATATGGGTATCTTTGCATAAATGTCGCCCTTATATCATTGAGTTGAGCTGGTATGCGTATTGTATAGAGACTATTTTTTATTTTAAAGAATGAAATTGAATTTTTACAAATATATAAAAGACATTATTATCATTTTAGAGCGGTAAAATTTTGAATTATTATAAAAACATAGCTAAAAATATATATAGAATTTGTGGGGACGATTGTTCCTTCAAATCCCCTAACCTCCCTCTTTGCTAATGTACTTATTAACTTTTATTCACGCAACTGCCCCTCAATTTCATAGTAAAATTTTTGGGTTTCTTTAGATATATTTTTTTTACTCAACTGCCCCCAATTTAATAATAGTAAAATAAGATTGCATTCTAAATGCATATACAAGAACTCCTCTTTTTTTTACCTGAATTTTTGGCTTTCTATAGGCGTACAATTACTTTCGATCAATAATACTCACCCAACCACCACATTTATTTTAATAATATCAAGAAAATAGCTGCAAAAAATTCAAAAGTTAGATGGATTCGCTCGAAGAATTATTGAGTTCATACAAATACGAAAACGCATATGAAATCTTTTGGCTTCTATAAGCTGATGCCCAAAGGAATATATATATATATATATATATATATATATATATATATATAGGGCACGTATCTGTTTGTCACATTAAACTGTGAAAATTCCTAAGTCAAATAAATGCACCAATTGATAAAATATTGTAAGCTGAACTAGTCCCATTAAGAAGCCCTAAATTGTCGGCAGACATAATTTAGTTCTTTCATCTCTGCACTTCTCCGTGCTATTGCTTTGCCCTGCCCTAGAAGAAATAGTGTCCCAATTAATTCAACTTTCATAAATTGAAAAAAACACAATTGCACACAAAAGTTGACCCAATCTTTTTGACTTCTTAGCAACTTCATTTGTATTCGATCGAGTCGGTTTGAATTCTTTTATAAAGTTGAATATATATATATATATATATATATATTTAGTCTGGTAATTACATGAATAAGTGGGTGTTTGTCTTTTATTTCTTGAGGGTGACTCTTTATCCTCCGTTTGGTTCTAAAATTTTGATAAAAAAAATAGAATGGAAATTTTTTTCATTGCTTCAAATGATAATACTTTATATTTTTATTTTTTATTATTTTTATTTTCCTCCCACTTTTCCTCACCAAAATCCTTATTCCAAACATAGCCTTAAGGTTTTATTGCATTTGGTAATCATCCTTATTTTCTTGGGGAGGGGGAATGAACAATACTAGTATATTGTTAGTTCACTGTTAAACAGACATAATTAGTACTATTTATAGATTTTGATGTCTTGTCCCTGTCTTGGCCTCTTGGGACGATGTCCTTTCTGTTTATCAAAAGATTAATAAGTCCTTGAAGACAATCAGTTTGTCTGTAACATTTTAGAGCGATAGCTAAGATACAAATCCATATATACTTATTTTAGGTCTTCAAAGGGATGTTGTGAAGTCCATTATTAATTAATTAAGACAATATAACCACTTAAGTTGTTATAACATTCTAATGGTTCGTGATATGGTGTACGATCAAGTAAATTCAATATCATTAGTCACATATTTATATCATTATATTTATTATATCAACATATGCTCATTTAATGATTTGTAGCATAGTTGGGTATACACACGTTTTGCTAGCAACATATAGATTTTTCTTTTAAATTAGTAAGTTCGACAAGATACGATTGACGCTTAAATTATAGTTTTTTGAATATAATTGTAAATGCTGTAAAAATATTAATAAATAAATATTATACAGGTTCCAAGTCTAGCTGACTAAGGAGAAAAAAAATAAAGGATGTTTCAGAAGTTTCTAGTAAAGTTTGTCGCTTTTAATTTGTTTCCTTAATTTCTGTAGATGGTAGGAAAGTGTAAACCCTAGATTTCATTGATGAAATGTTCTTTGAATTGAAAATCATAAGTCGGAAACTGAGGCCGAATATTTTATTTTGTTATTTCCGCATTTCATACAATAAACGGGCTTCGTTAATTTCTGTAGATGGTAGGAAAGTGTAAACCCTAGATTTCATTGATGAAATGTTCTTTGAATTGAAAATCATAAGTCGGAAACTGAGGCCGAATATTTTATTTTGTTATTTCCGCATTTCATACAATAAACGGGCTTCGTTGTGCACCCACCAATGGGCCCACATCCTTCTCCCCCATAACCATTTAGGCTATGGCCGACACAACAAAATGGCCAATTAAACTTTTTGTTTTTCTTTTTTTCTAAAAAATTAGCCAATTAAACTTAACTAGCACAGCATTTCAAACTTTATTTTTCCAATACAAAATTGAATTTATTATTATTACCCAAAACACCACCAAAATTGATAAAAAATTAGGTTTGGAGATTTGATATGACTTTTCTAACTAAAGAAATCTAACTGCCACGAAATGTTTGTTTTGTAAAAGTTCGATGGGACTAAACCCAACTCGGTTATTGCAGTTCCACCACCATACTAGTCAATTAAATTCTACCCTTTATCGAAACATATACTATAGATTAGCCACTTCCAACTCATAATTACCCCAAATAATATAATTTCAAATTATCCGCAAGTGATATGAATCACCAATTCCCTCCTAAGTAGGAGTTAATTCACATTATGCCGAAAAAATGGTCAAAATAACAAGCATAAATCAATTTTTATGCGCTTGACAAATCCTGCAAACTCACAGGAAAAAGAGGTCCCTCGGATGATACGATTTTTAAAACTATCAAATGAAGAATTTTTTTCCCCCTAATAATTAAATTAAGAAAAATGTAAAGAATAATCAATTATGCGATCACAAATCGCGTCCAATCAAAAAACAATTCACGTCCAAATGTCCAATGCATGGACAAGAACCCGTACGCTCTAATTTAAAGCTCTTTGGTAAGTTGGGTTAATTATTTATTGCTCGCATTGCACCAAATGGAGGTACTATGCGTACAATATTTCTTCAAGAAAATTTTCGTGATAAGACTCATTTTTAATGAGAATACAGACATTGTCCTTTATAATTATTATTTACATATGGTTGAGATTTTACATTGTTTTTAAAACATAAATGGATAAATTTTGGAATTAAATAATTTGAATTTCAATTCAAGATATTTCACACTACAAGCCTTTAATTTATACACTCAAAGAGTAAAATAATTGGAAATCAATGAATATTGAGCTTAGAATTAAGAGTCCATTTGGATTGGTTTAAAAATAAAGTTCTTCTTGAACCGTACTTTATGTAGTAGTTTTTTTTTTAAGGCAAGTAATTTAGTGTTTAATTTGAATATAGTAATTAAAATAGATTTAAAAAATACTTTTATTTGAATCTGTTCTAGATAACTTCTTAAAAAAGCCATTTTTTTTTTATTGGCTTCTGCTTTTCCAAAGCCCAACCATCTCTTTTTTTTTTTTCAAAAAATAAGTACTTCTTTTTTAAAAAAAAATCGTCCAACTCTAAGTTAATGATAATGAAGCCGCGAAAATAATAGAGATGAACAGATAATTGAATTAATTCCTAACATATGGACCAAGTTTATCAACAAATCTACATCTAAGCACATTGTTAATTATCATAAAACCAAAAGAGTCTAAATCCACAAGTCCATCAACTGATCACAATTCCTGAATGACAATGTCTATAGGTCGCGCAATCAAATCATATTAATGAAACTTGCTGTATCGAATGTCACATAAACAGGCGTAGAAAAGCAAGCCAGCACATATATATATGGACTGAGTTAATTAAAAAATTAATATAGATCGAGAAAACATGGTTACAAAAAACTGTCTAATTAAATCAGTTATTAATCCATCAATTTATAATGAATGTTCTACATATATGTATAGGCAGGAAATCAAATCATATCTGTGAACTCAATGTCTAGATACCCATGTCCCTACTCTATTAAACAAGATGCTCAAAGTTCACAAGCTTTGAAAACACCATTACTCAACAACCTTGATATGTCGGACCCCACAAAATTGGTCCTTCCTGTGTGTGTGTGTGTGTGTGAGAGAGAGAGAGACAGAGAGAGAGACAGAAGAGGTAAAAGTTACACAAAGTGAAGCAATGTAATCTGAAAATCGTAGCTTTAAAGTATGAGACAGGGTTAAATGTTGCTTTCAGCGAAATAAAATAGAGGTAAAGGGGACTTTCTAACACTAGTGCCAAATAATTCTATTGGCCCATTAATGTGTGTCGCTGTGTGAGTGTAGCTTAAAGTGACATGGAAATATATAAGATACTCACTCATGATTCCGTTATTAACTCATAAAAGTAAATCTATTTATTTTTCTAATTGAGCTTTGAAATCAAAGCTAATATACTCTCTCAATATTTGAGCTAAATTTAAATGGTCACTTTAGTTTCGTTAATGATCAAGTAATATACTCTTTGCATGTGAATGTCCCTTAAAATGGAATTGGGTGCATTTATAAATTCCCTTTATTAGGGTCGTTAATTTTAAAATAAATGAATGTGTTGATGTGGCAAATTCCCAACAAAATATATAAATACTTCCTTTGGTTAATTAACTTTTTGGTTAGCATGTCGTAAGGATTGAGTAAGAATTTTTTATTCAAAGAACGAGTTTAAGTTTCCATAAAATATAAATTAGGCTTTTGTTATTTTTTTCGTGGGGTACGGAGGTAGGGCAAGATTTTGCTTTAAAATACATAAAATATGACTATATAATCTTAATTAAGAGGAGACTACTACACCTCCTGATCCTCCTTTGGCTGAGTCTATGGACTGTGTCCCAAATGATCATAGTCCAAAACCACATACACAAAGTGGGGGAGGGAGGAGGCTGGCGGGTGCGATAGCCCCAACTTCAAGCTTAGAATAAGTTAAATTTTATATGTATTTTTTAAAAATTTAAAATTTTACCCCTTAGAAAAATAAAAATACTTTTATCATATCATAAAAATTCGATTTTACCTCTTAAACAAAAATTTCTAACTCTGCGTCTGCACATACAACGACACCCTTTGATTCTCATATGGCTCAGCATCCAAATGATGAAATGATCTATCATATTCCACAACCACATACAACTACTTTATGACAATTAGTATCAAGCAAATTGATAACCACACAAATTTATACAGATTCAGTAACTCTGTTACTAAAAAACTACCAAGACTGATGATCTGATGAAAGACCACTGAAAATTACATGACAAATGACGCGATCAGAAAAAGGTTGAGCAGTAGCACCGCAAAATCTATATACAGTTGGGCCTACCATTCTCATTATTTATAGCAAACCTTACTGCCAGACTCTCCCCCCCATGTACACATTTAACTTCAGCAATCTCTTGTCTAAACCTGCATTTATTCACCCATAGCACTACACACACTATATCACCTCTCTCATCACACACTCCCCCCCTTCAATTCTTTCATGGCATTTCAAATATTTTTTCAACTCATTATCTGCACCCTCATTCTCCCATTAGCCAATGCGGGTCAATGGCCACCCGCCCCGGGTTACTACCCGAGTACCCGGTTCAGGTCCATGGGCTTCTACCAAGGATACAGAAATCTTTGGGGTCCGGGTCACCAGAGTGTTGATAATAATGGCATCATTATTTGGCTCGACAGAAACTCGGGTTTGGTTTCATTTTCTTGTTCTTTTTTTGGGTTTTAGCATTTTTGGTGTCATATTTTAGCTAAACTTTAGTCCATATTCGGGTCGTTCTGGCATCACAGGAAGCGGGTTCAAGTCGGTTAAACCATTTCGGTCCGGGTACTTCGGAGCCTCCATTAAGCTGCAACCCGGTTACACTGCTGGAGTTATTACGGCTTTCTATGTAAGATTTTGTTTTTGGGAGTTTCTAATGATTGTTACACTTTACTTTATGTTACACGTACTAATTTTGTACATACCAAAAATGTTAATGAGTAAATAAAAGTCCACATCAGCATCGACCACCACTTATAGTAATTATTACTGTTTTTTTATTTATAAGTTTTTGTAAATGTTATTATTATTATTTACTTAATGGGGTTAAATCTTGATTAATTTTATTTTTTTTAACAGCTTTCTAACAACGAAGCCCATCCGGGTTATCACGACGAGGTGGACATTGAGTTTCTAGGGACAACATTTGGAAAGCCTTATACGCTACAAACCAATGTTTATGTCCGAGGAAGTGGGGATGGAAGAATTATCGGTAGAGAGATGAAATTTCATTTATGGTTCGATCCCACACAGGATTTTCATCATTATGCCATTTTGTGGAGTCCCAGGGATATCATGTGAGATATATTATCTTCACAGTCAATAATTTTATTCATTATTGGTCTTGTTATTTATGAAAATTTTTTATTCAAATTCTGATTTGATCAAACCCAACAAATTATATGACAAGTGTATTGTATTTGTTAACCGATTGGTCAATATTCCTAAATTGTATATATATATATATATGTTATAAGAAATTTCTCAAATTTGTATTGACTAACATAAAGTCAAGTAATTGAGAAGGTTTATTGACTCTAATTTGGTTTGGCACGAAAATATCAGATGAGCCAATCAATTTTAGGCGGTAACTTTACGAGGAGCTGTCACATATGCACTATTTTTACCCTTAAGAGTGTGACTTAGTTATACTATTATTTTTATGGTACTTGCATTCAAACAATAAATGCTAGCCCACAACTATGCATTAATGGAGAATATATATTAAAATATGAAGAGACTTGTACCAAAAGTATTATACACCATCACAAGATCCATTCTCCAATCCAATTGATCGTGAAAACAAAATAATAATAATAATAATAATAATAATTGAGATCTAAAAACTTAAAAAAGCATTTGAATGCACAATTCGTTTGATGTGGTCTAATTTGTTTTTTTCCACTTTGCATTTATTTGGTCCTTATTTCAGATTCTTTGTGGATGATGTCCCAATAAGGAGGTATCCAAGAAAAAGTGTTGCAACATTTCCCTTAAGACCAATGTGGGTTTATGGATCAATATGGGATGCATCCTCATGGGCTACAGAGGATGGTAAATACAAAGCCGACTATCGCTACCAGCCCTTTGTTGGAAAATTCAAAAATTTCAAGGCGAGCGGCTGCTCAGCATACTCCCCGGCCTGGTGCCACCCCGTCTCAGCTTCGCCGCACCGCTCCGGCCGCCTGACGGGGCAGCAGAACAAGGCTATGCACTGGGTGCAGAGTCACTATATGGTATATGACTATTGCAGGGACTATAAAAGGGACCATTCCCTAACACCAGAATGCTGGCGTTAAAAATGATAATAATTTATTAATTAATCAAGGCCCAATGTTTTTGATCGATGTTTTCGAATTTTAATTTGCTGCTATAATTTCATTTGGAAAAAAAAAATGAAAAACTGGGCCCTCTAGCAAACGGCAAGAGATAGTATTTTATCATCCAAGCCACCAAAAAATAGGAAAAATTTGAATATTTGCTTTTTTCTTGTTTGTGTTTGTTTTTGTATATTTATTACAGATATACAGACGGGAGAATGAGTGAGAGTGAGGCCTTTGGTATTGTATTTTAGTCTGATAAAAAGAGTATATTTCAGTTGTCAATTCTCAATAAAGCAAAAGATGTTTTGTTCAGTTCATGTTTGCGAGTACGTATAGCTTGGAAGATGAAATGTCAATTTTTTCTGGCTGTGGGAAAATCGACAATATTATTTACCTAACTTTTTATGTATTTTGTCACGAGAGAAACATATATAAATCACGAGAGAAACTTATTACGTATCTTGTCATTAATTGGATTGGACTCGTATTACTACAATATATTTAGTGACAATCAAAAAGTTATTATTTGCAAGATGAATGGCTTCTGAGTCGTATAATTCTACTATAGAGCAAATATTACGAAAATAAATATATTTTGTTGATGTACTTGGAGGGCGTGATTAATGCCAATTTGATCTACACCTGCATGGGTGCCACCATAACAACCAACACCAACAATAATGTTCAAACGTGTGATATATCCAAATAGTGTACGTATTAAGAGTCTGCCTAGAAAAGCTCATCCATAGAAATAAGACAATGAGAGATGCATTCTTGGTCCTAATTGTTGGAATTTATTACGCATAAACGAATAAATTACATGGATCAAGTCGGGTACTTGATATACAGCGGAATTATCGATCCACGAACCCTGAATCTGACTCGTCTACTAGTCGTCAATCGATCGAATCACGGAATGCCTGGCTCGCTCTTGGTGGATTACTACTAGAGTAATCCAAACATTTTACACACTTTAAACTCTTGGAGAACTAATGGTGATACTCCAAGAATAAATGCAGAGAAAAATATATTCTAGAGAAAAGAGAAGAATGGAGAGAGTGTATAGAAAATGAATTCTATGGAATTGTATTGAATTCGAATGAATAATCACATGGGAGAGGCCCCTATTTATAGGCATCTCAGAGTGGTAGAGTTTTATTCCACTTAAGAATTTTACTTCTACTCAAATTAAGATTGTAGCTATCCACATTGACTGTGTTGATTACATCAATGATGCCAATCCATAACAAATATGGATGCGCTCAAATAATTGAAACTTATCCGAATTTGTTTCATTAATTAATATTGTATATATCATCAATTTTTACCCAAGAAAATTCTAATTATTTTGAATGGGTTTTATGTACTCACAATTCCCTTTTAATGATCTTTTTAGTCTATTATGATTGACGAATATAAAAATAAAACATAAGACACTGTAAGGGTTTAGCTTCGTTATTAATCTTCAATAAGCGTAGGTGTTTAACATTTTTTTTATTACAATAGTTGTTTTATGATTAATAAACTTTTCAGCCCTGCAACTTTAAGACTTATGTTTTTTTGTTATAAAAACTTTTAATTTTGTGGAGTCATCTTTATGAGAATAACAATTATCTGTAGGTCCCTTTTTTTTTTTATTAATTATTGAAGGGACATTGCTTTGGAAAAGATCTTGGCCGGCAAAAACTGATTGGACAATGAAATGGACAAAAAATTAATGATCCTACGGTTTTAAATGGACAACAATGAGAAGACATATTTAGAGATCGATTTTAACTTTGAAATGTAACTGAATAATGAAAAGTTATGGCTTTAGCAATCCAATAATGCAAATATGCTTTGTCATTAAGGTCTCCTATTCTCTCTCTCTCTCTCTCTCTCTCTCTCTCTCTCTCTCTCTCTCTCTATCATAATTTATTATACTGCATAAAAAGATAAAAATAAAATATTCTATTTATGTAAAATAACATTTAATCTAAATAATTTTCAATATAGTTCAATAGGTAAATAAGTAATATTTTACTTATATTTGAAGCTTTTAATTATTTTAAAATAGAAAAGTATTGTCACGTCAAAAAAAAAAAATTAAAATCTAAATATGTTATCAAAACTAAAGTAATAAATAAATTTTTTAGATATATTAAAATTATGAAAGATAAATTATGAGCTACTCTAAGTTAATAGATCACAAAATAATGAATTATTATCCACATTAGGGTCATATATCAATAGAACTTTTATTTTATCTCAAAATTTGATATGAAATAGAAAATTAATAATTATATGACTCACGTAAAAACATGTTAAAAAACAAATAAATACCATTGTAACCATATAATTGTATCTCAAAATAATAAGTATTATTTGTGCCAATATTATATCTCATGGAAAAATGATAATTACGTGACATAGAAATACAAACATATATACATATATAATATCATAACGAAAAAAGAAATCTAATATCAAAAGTTAAAAAATAAAATCACGTTTATGTACCAATAAAAATATAAACATTAAGGGTAGTAATTGAGTGATTTCCAAGCACTTTGGTGCCGAAAGAAAAAATAAAAATAAAGAAAATTTTGATGAAAAAAAGTATAACTAAGATGAAGATAACTAAAAATAAATTAGAGGAAGTGAGAATTGGGCAAAAAAGAGTCAAAAATTCCTAAAATATAAAATTAAAAGAAAAAGGAAAAACTACCAAATTCTTAGGGGGAAAATTTCCACATAGTGTAAAATAACAACCGTAGTAAAATAAAAAAAAAACAAAAATAAGAGAAAATATTAGATATATCAACTTTTACCAAATATATTATTATAGAAAAAAATAAAGAAGAAGAAAAATAAAAACCTAAAAAACAAAAATAGGTGAAAATATTAGATGTGTCAATTTTACCAAATAGATTTTTATACAAAAAAAAAAAAGAAGAAGAATACAAACCAATAAATTCGTATAAATTTTTAAAACGTTAAAAAGCCAAATACAATAAACCTCAAATTAACTAATGATAAAGTAAAAAATAAAGCTAATTAAGTGAAAATCAAAAGCACAAATCTATAAATAAGAAATGATATCCAATATGATTAATTCCATAATGTGAACATAAAATGATGCTAAAGTACTTGTAAGATGGAGAATGATACCGAAATTAAAAAAAAAATTTCTAACACTATGAGAAACAAATAGTAATAGGATAACAAAGATAAAATAAGTTATAAAGTTGAATAAACAATAAGAAAAAATAGTAAAAATGTAGGAAAAGACGACAATTAAATATCAATAAAAAATAAAATTACATACCTATAAAATCAAAAGGAGAAAAAGAATGGATGATAGAGTGAGAGAATGTAGATTTTTGTATATTGTTGAGGAATTATAATGGAAGAAGTCTTATTAAGGCTATTTTGGAGGGGGGGCGGGGAAGAGAAAGGGGAAAGAAACAATATTTTTTGGGAAAGAGTTATAGATTAATTAATAATTAATGCACATTAAGAGACCTAATAGATTCAAATTTTAAATTTTTAGAATACCAAGAGACTCCATTAGATAACTAATGACAATTTTTTTAATTAAAAAATTCAAAATTTTAAAAAATTAGGATTTGGTCAAAATTGAAAAATTTGGGGTCAAATACCTTTATCAAATATATAATAGTATAGATATATATATATATTGATTATTTGTTTAAGTATTGCTAAAATCTCTTAATCCAACATTTTACATCAAAAATATTCCAGACAAAGGAAAGACAAGAAAGAAAAAAGAAAAGCACCGATCAGTAATCACTAAAAAAGTTGTACAAGGGATAACAAAACACTCACCAATTAAAGTAGGCTCGAAAATAATCCCTTAAATACCCCCAATTCTAATCCAAGAAGTTCGAGTTTCTCCTCATAGTGCTTTAGGGCATGCTTACATGAGCCTTTAAAAAAAAAAAAAACATTTATTTCTTTTTTTCCTACAAAAAAGCAATTTGATGGAAACAAAAGTTGATATTTGCTTCGACATTTTTTTTTCTTAAAAAAATAGAAGTCGGAGAAAAAAAATAAATATAGTTGTTTATTTGAAGCTATTCAAAGTAGTTTTCTTTTTTTTTTTGAAAAAAAAATGACTTAAAAAAAATAAACTCTATTACATAAGGCTCGACAAGCACTTTTTTCTTAAAGCCGGCCAAACCAGCCATTGATCTTACATCATTGAGAGAAAAAAAATAAAAGAAAATAAAATCAGGAAGTGGGACTCTTTGGATAGGAGATATATGAAGGCAATATTCTTATATGTAAATGACAACACAGTATTTCCCAAAAAAACAAACCATGTATGGTCAAATGGTCTTGTACAAGTCCAAATCTCTTAACATTATCACCCATTAGGCCATTAACCCCCTGCAATGCAGAGATTCTGGATGTCTACAAATTTTCATGTTTTTTTTTTTCTGTTATCTTAAACCAAATTATTGTGCCGGGAATTTTATTATTATTACAAAATAATAGGGTCTCCCTTTTGTACTCTTTTGATAACAAAAAAACAAGGAAACGCAATATACAATGATTGACATTTGAAGTTACTGATTTTAATTATTCCACCGCTAAGTTCTCCAAATATCAAGGAGCATTTAATGATAAATCACAACTACATTGTATAACATGTTCCAAATAAATATAGCCAAACAACCTCTTAATGTAAAGTGAAAATTTAAATCTCTCAATAATTGCACAACAAAATCTGTATTTGTAGTTTCAAAACTTGAGTTGCACAGGTTCATGTACCCACTGATTACATAAATTACTGCACAAACGCATATTTTACAGTCTCTGTGCACATGTTTTTTTGCTCATGGAACATTACTATATATTCCGAATAGGTAAACATCACAGTATCTTCCAAGATCACCTGTAGTATCAAAGCAGTGTTACACAAGCTACAATTCTAGATATATTACACCTACACTTTATACAGCAACACAGCTATATACAGCAACAGGAGTCAGTTGCATAGGTCCACGAACCCACTGATTACATAAATTACTAGATTTCCCGCGGACCAGTCACCGTAATGCCACCTGACAAAAAAAAATATCATGTTATAGACAACGTGATGGCAGCACTCGGTCAAGACTCGAGGCCTGTGACGTTTGAAACATTTTTACAATACAATTTTTAGAACTTTAACTAAATACAGCATCAAATTCTTAAAAGTGTTGTCAGAATCTTACACTTGAATAGTTGGACTCAATTAGCTATTGAAAAGCATTAATCTGTCAAACGAAGTAAGAGGTAATCATATGTCATGCATCCAGAAAAATGTCGGAAGAACCAATGCAAACATTAGGATGTATTGTTTCAGAACCATGCATGACTTGAGCATCTAAAGCATTTCTGACCAATCTGGACCAAGAACCTTACCTTCATGAAATAAATTATTGCTGGATCATTCAGACTATTTGGTTCGGACAGTATATCAACAAGATCATCAATACTATTTGCAACTTAAAAACAGTGTTGGTGTCTTGGTTTGTCATGTAGTCTTCCCCCCCTCCCAAGCTCTCTCTTCTCTAACTTGCACATTTCTCTCTCTATCTTCAACTTCTACATTTCTTTTCTTCTTATATCACCAACTTCTTTTTCTCTTTTTCCAATGCTTAAAAGTGCCTAAAATAAAACAGTTTTTTTTTTTTTCACAATTTAAATTGTAATGCACATGCATTAGTGTGTGCCAAACACACTAGTTGAATGATAAACTATCCCTCCATTCACAGTCAATTCAAAAATAGGTCCACAGTTTTTATAATATAGCAATATACCAATAAATTCAAATATGCTAATAAATTGTTGTAGTATAAAGCATATACTTCAAAATGCTGACACACAGAGTACTTACTGGGAAGCGCTATGTGCGCTATTAATAACAGCGGACCACATATCATATCTCCAATGCACTTAACTGGTAATTCTCCAGAGTAATTGGAGTGAATGATCATTGACCAAGTAAATCAACAATGCAAAGAACTCTAGTTTCAAGTAAAGAAAACTTTTCCTACCAAACCAGTAAAATATGGACTCATAGATGCATAAAAACAGGTATAGGAAAAGATAATAACAGCTTTAATGATAATTTACCTTCATAAGAGCTGGGCTGTGAATAGCTGCAAAGAATCCTCACTCAAACAGCCAAGTAGTCCTGAACTTGAGAAACGAATGTACTTGACATCGTGAATAGGATATTTTTGAGGTTTAAGACGTTCAACACTCATTAGAGATGGTAACTCTTGCAAGGCAAGTTCACATGTCAATTCATCCCCAGAAGCAAACAGAGGGTAGTGATGTACCCCATCTATAATTGCAGACTTTGGCAGTCGGATACCACTCACATTGGCACAAGTTGCTCCCAGTTTTTGGTATGCGCAACCCATTTTTCTGAAAAGGACATGACTTCCCAATGCCGCTTGTCCTGGTGCAGTAAGTGTTCGCTGAGAAATTTCCAGATCACCAGACATCTCAATTTTAGGACGATACGAAGCAACAATATCATCAGTGGATTTACAATAAGCAAGAGATATACAAACTCCTTGCTTATCTGACTCAGGGATTAAACATGGCCTGCAATAACAAAGAACATAAGATGCTTTAAGGAACCCAATCAAATAAGTGTTGAACATGCAAATAACTTGAGTATCAGCATTTCAAAATAAAAAGATAATTCTTTCATAAACAATGAATGCTTAAGGACTTGGTACATGAGGTATATAATGAGGAAAAAAAATGGTAGCTAGGAGGTAAGAGTTCGAGCAAGCACAAACAAGTTAAGGGTTGTTTCTCGCAGGAACCACACAAAAATAACAATAATAATAAAATACGTCGGAGTTCAGAATTACATGGAGGAATAATAATCAAAGCATCTACATAGTGGCACCAGCAAACACCACACCAAACTGCTCCAAGGGAGCAAGATATCAGAAAAAGGCAACTCAAAAGCTCAAAATACGATTGTGCTTTTATTGCATGAAAAATCTCTAGCTATATATTAAAGCAATATAAATTTCTTCTCCACAGAGTTATTGAATCCCTTACATCGCTTTTTTCCTCATCTTTCTGCCAATTTCCAGAAATTTCACCGTTGAATATGCACAATACCTTAAAAAGTATCTTTTGCTCAGAACATACATAAGTCTAACAAGCTTCTGCAAATTTTACGTGGCAATTACCCATAAAATGAACTATGAATAATTAAAGGGAATAATCTCTTTATCATCTGAAGAAGTATAATCAGAAAAAAGTCGGTACTTCCTACTTTAACTGCTTCCAAAATGTCATAATTAGATGGTAGGGCTTTAGATATACATGGGAACAAGGAATGCCTTGACCAATTGAAAAAGGCTAAGAAGCATACCTTTCTCCACTTCCACCAAAGTTCCATTGACATAAGCCAAGTGAAGATGCAGTAAGAACACTTCTGACACCGGAATTGAGAGATGAATTGGTTGAAAGAGAATGTAATGTATGAATTGGGTTACACGTCAAACCATTCAAGGATTCCACCGGTCTCATGGTGTGACGCATGTCGAACTGCAAAAGTGCGCCATTCTGCAAAAATTTAATTATTAAATTAGATGAGTACAAAACAGTGGAATAACAGATTAAGACAGATGCGAAATCTCAGAACCTGCAAGCCGGCATATATGTAATGTGCACTGCAAATATCCCATGAACATGACCAGGCAGCAGCCTGGAAATTCAAATTCAATTAGATAGAGCTTCAAGTAGCAAATGTTAGAAGTATGGAAATAATACACCGTACTGCATACAATGTTCATAAAACATGGAACAAGATCCTTCATTCATTTCACAACACAACTTATCCGGACAGTTCTTAAAAAGAATGACCAAGCAATGAAACTACTAACAGGGGAAGATGCTCAAGGAGGTAGACCATAATACAGTGGATTGCTTCCATTTTATTTGGATCTTTTCTTGGGCTTGTCTAGATTCCCAGAATCTAGGATGCTTTTAAAATAAAAGCTGAGGGTCAAAGCTTATTTTAGGCTCCAATAATACAAGTGAGTCAGTGTCTTCAATCTTCATCTCTTATGTTTAAATTTGAATTTGAATAAGATTAAAGAAGTGTTCTTATATCCCAGATATTAGAGAACTACAAAAAACAAAAAGGAAAAAGAATAAGAAAAGAAAAGCATGTAGAAGTAAGAATATAAGCTAGCTGTCGATTTACAGATTTAATTTTAATCAAATTCAACTGTAAATCAAGTCATGTTCTAGAAAGTGTGATCTAATGCTCTCTTCACAAAGAGTTTCTCCAGCAAGGAAATTCTTAAATCTGAATAATTACAATAAGAATAATGTAACCAAATATACATGCTTATAAGTTATTAGTCTGAATAGCAAGAAAAAGCAAGAAAGTTAGAATTATTACCGGCAAATCGTAAGTAAGAATGGTATTGTTGCTCTCCATGCTGAAACAACAGTAAAGAAGATTAATAAAATTTCAATTACAAAAACTGATAATTGATTCAATGATCATTTTTATTTCGAGAGAGAGAGAGAGAGAGAGAGAGAGAGAGAGTTCTACCTAAGAATGGATAGTCTCTTTCCTAAGGAAGCCAACAGCACAAGTCTTGCATCAGGAGAAACCCGCAGATCCTTAACAGCTTTTGTGTTCTCCGGGAGCCGAGAATCCTCCTTATCGTGGCCAGATAACAAGCTGACCTATGAAATACAGAAAATAAGTTAAATGGATGTTCACATGATGCATAGTCACTGATAAATCCTGACAAATTCCAAATTGTCCTTTAGTCATTCAGGCATAGTGATACTATAATGCATTGGATTTTGTCATCGATAGCCAAAACAATTTATAAGCCACATATTCATTTTCCATAAGACCATGAAAAACTTACCTTGGTCAACACATGTGCTCCACCCGATCCTGAGAGGCGTCGAGCAATTACAACAAATTGACTAGAAGAATCAATGTCAAAGAGACGAGCACCAGCTACCTGAAAATCTTTCTACAAAAGTAATAACAGACATTAGTTCAAAACTAGTAAGCTTACTTAACAACGCTCTGTTGAAATGATAAACTCTATAATCTTATTGGTTAAAAACCACAGAAGAGTAGATAAAGAAAAGATGAACAAAGAGCAGATAATGCCCTTCGAAAGAATGATAGAGCATTACAGCACGATAAGATTAAAGTTTACAAAGGTAAATACTACTATTAAATATTACAAGCCCGACCTAACCTAAAAGTAACACCATCTATCAAACTTAAAATAGGAAACTTTTCATGTTTTCTGATATAGTTTTTAAAACAGGACAGCATATGGAATTTTATTTTTTCCAATATAGTTGCCTTTGCAAGATGGAAAACCTATCTACAGATCTTTACCAATATTTTTTATGATGATATTCTTCGTGTCAAAAGCATATGCATTTTAAATAGATAAATCTAAAACCTACATGACACTGAAATTCATAAATTGAGATGTAGCTTTTGCCTATACTCCTTCACTGTTTATATTTTTCCAAAATTGCAACAAGAAAAGAGTTTATGAAGAACTCAAACCTGAGGTATAAATTTATTTGAACATCCACGCATATGGGACTTAGGGCTAGCATCAAGACCTGCATGTCAAGTACAGAAACATAATCCATAAAAGGAACAGTTAATCTAAAACAAACAGATAACTCTCATCCGCTGACAAGGTTTACATGGCGAGGAGGAACTACCCAAGGTTGGTTGTTCTCGACCATTCAAACTACATGCAAATGATCCTGAAGCCCTTCGTTCTGCATCTTCTAAAAGATCCTCCAAGTCGCGAGTCCTCTACAAGATAAAAATTTTGCAGGCAGCAAAATGAGTAATAAAATGTTCATGGACTCAAGCATAACAAAAGGATACAAAGGAAGAGTAAAAGTTAAGGCCTAACACGTCAGTCAATCCACATAAAGTGTTTATAGTAGCAATCCAGGAATTAGATATGTGTAAATAAAAAGAAAAAACCAATTCACATTAAGCTAATAGTATTTCAAATACCATCCAAAATTCATACACCATGCATATGATCATTAGCATGTACTTTTTCAGATATGATATTGCAAGAAACCTCCTTTGAGCTTCAGGTTTTCCCACAGAAATTACAGGCACCAGTTTACAAATTACTTCACCGACCATATAATGTTTACCAGTAAATGTGCCCAAATCAGAATGACAAAAACAATGATAGTAAATGGAAATAATGATAAAATAAGAACAAAAAAGTACTGCATTACAAATACATTGGCCAATACTACTATCTGAAAACAAATGGCAGAGGTCCAACCACATCAAATTAGAAATCATAACCTGCCCCCCATCCAGGTGTAGAACAACCAGACAACAAAAGAAATAGAAGAGTTGCAAACAACAAACATGCACACACCTCTGTGAGATATCGGACTTGCTTGCGTAGATCAGCTTCTCTCTTCTTCCACTCTACTTCCTTCTTAGACCAATCAGAGCTCTGCAAAATGGAAAAAAGAAGCAATGAGTGGGATATACTTAATCACAAGGACAAAACAACAAAAGCATTACATCAAACTAGTTCCATCTTGTTTACTTCTTGTTCAATCATGATGTTAAGGAAATGTCTCCATTTTTCCTCCTCAAAAGATTGTTACAACTTACATCTTAACAATGACCTTCGGAACAGCCATCAGAATATTGACATAATTGAAAAATACATAAAAAATGAGAAATGGAATATCTATAGTAACAGTAAGCAACAATCAGAAATCTGATAAATATGATAAGCTTCTATTCCTGAAGTACATCAAGGATACTGCTAGGCAAGAGTATCAGATGCAAATGTTTCAGACACATCAAGGATACTACTAGCCCATTTTTAAGCTATATTCTGACCGCATACTCCTTGACTAAATTTATTATTCAGTAGTCAAACATTTGTGTTGTCCCTAAGTTTGGGCCAAGAATCAAAAGCAGAAATAAATTCTTTGCCTTCCCAGCAATTTTTCTCACCTTGTTCTCAAGAGACACGCATTTAGCTTCAAGTGATCGTACTCTCTGCAGAATTTAGAAGAGAAAATAAAAAGAAAAGCAAAACAAACCACAATCCAAATCAATCACACAATATAAATTGCATAATAGTCTTTGAAATCTTGACCAAGGTACAACCTTTTGAAGCTCTCCGTCGATGGCAACAATTCGAGACGCATAAAGAAGTCGAATGTCCTTTATCCCACATTTCTTTTTGCATTGAGGACACTAAAACATAGAGAAATCCAGTAAAGGGCAGGAAATGAAAATGGGAAGAAAGAAAATAGAGAATAGGGCAGCGATTGATACTAAAACCTAATGTAACTGGAATAGGCGAAGTCCACAACAAATTGCACGGGGACAAGACACGTGAAATAGAACTAGCGAAAATTTAAAATTACCTTGCTTGAGCCTCGACGACGCATCCATTTCTTGATACAAGACAACCCATATATATGTCCACATGGCAAACAACTAAACATCCCGAAAAGGAAAACGAAAAAGTAAACCGGATTAACCAAACAGAATTAATAAAGGGCAAATTCACAGAAATTCGTACCACTTCCAAGCAAGAAAAGTGCATACCAGACATTGTGGTCACCACCAGAGGACCAAGCCTCAAAGCATATGGGGCAACAAAGTCCATCAGTGTCACCCATATTCAACTCTCCTTCATTTTCTTCATCATTATCACCCTTCAAGGACGCCGTCCCACCACCTGTACTTTCATTATTATCCATTCCCCGGCTACTGCATTCACGTTCAGTCTCAAGTATCACAACATCATGGGCAGTCTCAGAAGCCTGACCGTCGACAATGATCGTCTCAACGGAATTGATATCGTTCCTTTGGTTACCGTACAACACCTGGCGCAACGTCGTCCCGGAACGTCCATCCAGGTCAGCATCGCCGCCATAATCCTCCTCCTCTTCTTCCTCTTCATCTTCATCTTCGTCTTCGTCGTCGTCTTCTTCTGCCTCTTCCTCTTCATTTTCATCCAACAGTGGCAGTTCGATTCCTTGCTCTTGCAAATAATGCTCCAAATAATTCCTATAATCGGGATCCATGTAGGTTGAGCGAGTTGAATCTGTGGCTTTTAGGGTTTCAGCAATTCGAGAATTTCAATTTGGGCGTGGTTTAACTTGGCACTCAATTTGGGGCCAAACTGAAAGAGAGGGAACAATTGTGCGCCCACGCGGGAAACGGCGGGTGGTATTTTTGGAAATTTAGGCAATTACAGAGATACCCATATATTTCGTTAATATAGCATAAAACCCCTTGCAACTCACATTGACACGTCAAATCACATCAGAACATAGGCGGTACATTTTTATTTCCCTTTTTCTTTCGGTAAAAAGGTGCATTTTTTATTTCATATTTAGAAATAACTATTAAATGTATCAATTTTTTTAATAAATACTTATTCAACCATAAATCATATAATTTACATGTATCATTAAAATAGAATAAGAGATTCAATAATAAAATACATCTAATGTCAACATAATAACTTATTTCAAAAATGAGTAATAAAAATTATGGAATAACGTACATAATAGTTTTCCTTCTTTTTTGTTTGGAGCTTGATATAACTATAACATAATCATGTTTTTATGTATAATTTAATTTAAAGATTCTCGCATTCTCTTATGATTTCCGGAGGATATAAATATCTAAGTTTAATATTTTCATATGTATTTTTTCTAATTTATTGCTGTGTAACTATTTTACAATAAGTGATAAATAAATAAATAAATGACATGGACCACAAAGGCGATCCAATAGTAGCGTAGATTTAGCATCGAAGTGACCCAATTTTCAGCCCAAGAGGACGGACGATCCGATCGGAGAAGAAAGAGATGGCTCGGAGCATCACATACATCACCGGCTCTGAGCTTCTCTCTCTTAAAAGCCGCCCGAACATAGCCATCGTCGATGTCAGGTATGCGATTACATGTTTATTCACCCAGAGAAATATATATATATATATATATATATATGGTTTTCTGCTTACGTTTTGTAGGGTATTAATTCATTTTGGGGATTTTGTTAGGGATGATGAGAGGAGCTATGATGGGCACATAGCTGGGTCGATTCACTTTGCCAGCGACACCTTTCTTGACAAATTGCCCAGTCTCATCGATGCTACCAAAGGCAAAGATACCCTTGTTTTTCACTGTGCTCTCAGCCAGGTCTTCTTCTTGTTCTTTTAATTAAGTGCGATTTATAGCAATGTTTGCCATTTTTAACTTTTAATTTTATCAACGCTTTTTTTTTTTTTTTTAGAATTTACTTGAATTTTATAGGGCCTTTCTCACTTTCCCCCCCTTTCCCACTTTTCCCCGGCCTTTGATTGTTAATAAATTGCATAGGGCCTGGTTAACTTGTGCTTACTCTTTTTTTTTCGTTTTTTTGGGTGTTATCATGGTGTCCACTGGCAAAAGATATAAAGCTATTCAGTTATATTGTAGTCACCTTGCCCAGTTTAATTTCCATTAACGGTATATATGCCATTTATAGAACTTGAATGACTGCCATATGATGTTATTTCCACGACTTTTGGATAAGAAGTCCAGCTTGGAGCAAGACTATTAGTAAAGTTATGGCGGCTATATGTTGTGTTTATGTACAACGAGAGTACTAATTACTTGGATCAGCATTTAACTATGCCGGAAAGGAAATTGCTTAGCATTGAATGATTTCTGAGGCTCAGGCGGGACAACCCAATTGAGGCTAGAAAAATGGTCGCAAGAAGGACATTTTTGATATGATAAATGGCTTTGACTTTCAATCAAGTAGGGAGGCAATGATGGCAAAAATGGAATTAAGATGAGATAGCCCCTCTCCCTATGTGGGCGTGCCCGCTTGTGCTTGCACTCGTGAATCATGGGTTCACAATGGTTTCATTTTTAAATTGGTGTCAGATCACTTACATGCTTGTTTTGGGTTGAACCATCTGTATGATCCCTGCCTCTTGAAGACAATCTTTCAAGATCCAGAGGAATTACATGATCTGATCATAATTAGACATGACCTTTTAGTTCTGCTATTATTTTCTTGTTGCTGTGTTTGGATCGTGGGTTTCGGCGAGGAAGAGTAAAAACAAAATGTAAAGATCAATAAACAAATCATATAATACCATCATTTGAAGAATTACGGAAAAAAGAAAAAAAAGAAAAAATCATTCGCATTTTCCTTTCTAAAGTCTGATGTTACGTATGCGCCATCAATTTAATTCCAGCCGTTGTTCAAACCATCTTCCCTTCTCTGTTCAACAAAGTGTCTACTAAACGAGCAGATTATTAGTTACTTGTTCAATTTGTTTCTTACCAAGAGCATGAAATCCTTGATTGATTGTTCAACTAAAATTGAATGCCAAGTTATTATTTTGCAGGTTCGTGGACCAAAATGTGCTCGCAGATTTGCCGAGTATATTGCTGATGCGAACAATGTGGGTGTAAAAAATGTCATGGTTCTTGAGCGTGGTTATAACGGTTGGGAAGCTTCTGGAAGGCCTGTCTGCCGCTGTTCAGAGGTTCCCTGTAAGGGTGAGTGAACTTGAGCATCTATGAGGAGGATCTTGAGAAAATATGTCCTGCCACATCCTCCATGATTAAGGGAACACATAGATCTGCTAGGCATTTATATATTGAAGAGTGTTTGCAGCTTGCAAAACAGGAGTGCACTGCATTTGTTAAGTTATATCCTCATTTAAGGAACAAAAACAATTGCCAGTAGTTGTAGTTGGAACAGAACAATTGTTAGTAGCTGTAAGTTATAAAAAATATTTCTGCTTGAAGATTTGATGTTTCATAACCTAATTTGCTTCTTGTAATGTGTGAACTTTCTGGCCACCAATTTGTTGGAATTGTTCATGCTACCCGGCCGGATAATGTCCAATTGGTGTTTTTAGGCATTGGATTTAAATACAATGATGATGTCAAAAAATATTTAAAAATAAAATAAAATTATTACATCATCATACTCAATCTATCGATTGAAAACATGATAGCATCTGATTAGCCCGATCGCCAAATGAATATTTTGAAAGATTCCATGGAAAATTTGAAATAGCCCCATCAACAGACATTTTGTGTAATTATCATAAGAGACATGAAGGATATATAGAAAGATAATAAATGAGATTTTTTCGCCAAACCTCTTTCTTGTACGATGTGCCAATAAGTGATGATACTATGATAGAATTGCAACTTTTTTGGTATAACACCACTGCAAGGCAGGGGGAAGAGAAAAGCGCATGACTAGAGCAACAATTATATCGCCAATAAATAGCAATTTAGTCACCCTCCATTAGTCCAGAATACTCCATTGTTTCCTTGTTTAAAGTTTCTTTAGCAAATTTTAACACAGAATAGTTTTCAGGATTAGCTTGATCAGCTTGGTCAGATTTTTGCAACAAACTCCGCAAGATGTAATAACTCGAATTTCGTATAGACGTTGTTAAAAAGGGGAAATTATCACTCCACGAATTTGAGTTGAATTTACAATCTTCTCTCTTTCTCCCTTGAGCTATGAAATACCGGAAGTCTTCCACTCTCTCTCCCCACCATGCCCAGGTAAATCCCGACCCGAAGCTCAACCCGAAAAGGTCAATCCGAACATGACCTGATTGGCTTCGGGTTGACCTAATTTATTTCCAGGTCACCCAATGACCCGACCTGACCTGACCCAAAAAATATTTTTTTTTTTGTTTCAAAATTTCAGATTTTTGTAACCAAAAGAAATTGCTAAAAATACTCTCCAAAAATAAGAAAAAAATCTAATATTCCAAAAGAAACATAAAATCAAATTTATCCCTAACATTAACATAATGTCATATAATTAAACATGATACCAAAAGATTAAACTCATTCCTAACATTAACATAATACCAAAATATCAAATTCTAGATCACATTAGAATAAATGTCATCATTAAATTTTAGATTGTTTTATACGAAATTATTTGAAAATTTGTGATTCATGGAGTAGGAATTTTTTAAATAAATCATAATAAAATTTAAGTAAACTAATAAGAATGAAATAACTATACTTTTTATACTATTAACATATTGATCTTATGTAAACTATGTTTAAATTATTTAATCTATTTTATTTTTGAAAAAAAATATTATATTTTTCAATATTATATACTATTAACACAATCTTTGCAGAAATATCATAAGTCATAATATAATTTTTTATACCATTATCATTCTTCCTATCAAGATAAATTGAATTTTTTTTTCTTTTGTTAAGAAAATGGTTCGAAAATACTACATATAATGTCTTTAATTATGTTGAAAATTTTCAATTGTCAAGCCAAATACTAAACTAGTGGGTATGAAAAGGTAAAGAAAATAAAAACAATGATATATGATAATCAAATATATTATTTCGATTTCTTAAATCTTTTTTAAGTATTACAAAACTATAACCACATTATTAACTTGTTCTTGACAAAGAGAATATTTGAACTATTTGTTAATTATATTAAACTCTTTTCAAGTTCAATCTCATTATTTAATTTAGTAAAAAATGAATTATATTGTATTTGTTTTTAAATGTAATAATAAATATTTTATTAAAAATTAGATAGTTCTAAAAGAAAAAAAATAAAATAAGTGAATGAATAAAAAAAATAATATCAAAAGTTAAAGTATTGGAGAGTGAAAAATAAATACATAAGTGAATAATAATTTTTTTTAAAAAATCAGGTTGGGTTCGGGTTAAATCGGATTTTGGGTCACCCAATATTCAATTTCGGGTTACTCGGATTGACCCGAACCCAACCCAACCCGGTTTTATTTTTCAGGTCAATTTTCGAGTCCGACCTGATTTGACCCAAACTAGAAAACCCCAAACCCAAACATAATTTATTTCTGGTGGGTCATGTCGGATCATCGGATCGGGTCCGTTTTTGACACCCCTAATTATGAGATCATTGGTAAGGTGGCCAAGTGAGTTTAAGAGAGGGTTCGTGTACATTGAGAATGTGGCAAAGCTTTAAATAGAGATTATGAGATCACCATGTGAGAGTTTAAGAGAAGGTTCAAGTTCTAGATTAGCATATTAACTTAAAAAATTTTTAATTTATCTCATTATACACAATGACATCCATCATTGCTTGTATTAATGTGGAACCATATTAACAGTCTGATAAGTAGCTACAAATTGGTGATTATTGATGAGCATTAGACTTGAAGGGCCGACCATTGAGATTACACAAGCTATAAGCTGTGAAGAAAGAATTTTCGAGGCTATCGCCTTCAGGAACTTTTTGATTTCAAGGTTACTTGATTTAGTGTAATCATGATCTTCTGCACACTGATCAATTGTATTCTCCATGTCGTTTTAAATTCACAAGGTGAATTTTGCTAGTTGGAGGAAGTGAAAACTATTGGCGAGCGACGGGCTTTTTTCTTGATGGGGAGAGTGGAATGGTCCGTTTGCACTATGAAAAATATAGGTTCATTGGTTTAGGCTACTTCTAAATAGAACTGTTGGTGAATTCTATCACGTGACAACATACAATTTTATGTCAACTAAATCAATATTTTCAATTCAAGCAATAACGTCTGCTATATATTTTTTTTTTCAAAAAAAAAAATACATACATACATCATCCATACATGCACAATGCCACAGCTCGAACCCTTAGTGGTAATCTACTCACAGCTCACACCTCTTAAGACGGGGTACATGCCTATTAAGTCAAATAGTTGCGGATAATGGAATCTACAATTTAGTATTACTAATTATTTTTTCTTTAATTATTATGAGAAACAATCATCCAAACGAATTTTTCACTACGGCAATCATGCAGAAAATAGTACTCTTCCGAGGTGAAGTAGTTTAAATATCCAATTTTTCACATGAGTCAGTCAAATTATTTGATTCGAATGTCCAACTTTATAATTGGGTAAAATATCCAATAGATTAATTTTGATTATAACTATCGATAATTTAAAACAAGTTAATTGAATATGGAAATTAATAATCTGATCTGTTAAACATCCAAAATCAAATTTAATTTTTTTTTATTGAATTAATAATTATATATAGTATAATAAATACTCTCAAGCGGAATGCAAGACATGCAGTATTCTTACTAATAATGCATTGTTTTCTATTTTTCTGATGCATTTAATTTTTTAATATTTAAGAATATTGTTCTACGTTTTTTATTTTTAATTTAGAATATAATTTACAGTAGATTATCTTAGTAACTATCCAAAAAGGTAAGAATTTTAGAACTAAGGAACAATTCATACTTAAGGAAAACATAGATACGAGAGAATTCAAATCCTGCAAAAACTCGATATCATTTTAGCCTAGTTAAATCAGGAATAGTAACAGATACTCGAGAGTTAAAGCCTATATTTACCTAAACTAAACGAGTATATTTTCGTTTCCAAAACTCGTTTTTTATGCAAACAAATTCTTTACCCAGGTGAGTCTCTCTCTCCCCCCTCACAGCCGCACTAGAAACGTTTTAAATATTAGTGGGGATATACAGGGGACTGTTCTCTCCGTGTCAGTTTAATTTTGTCTATTATTCCTCCCATAGTTTTGCCGGCGATTTTCTTTCACGTTGCCTTTCTATGTGAGCTTTATTTAATATTTCTGTCATTGTCTTTGCTTTTCATATATATATATATATATATATATATATTGCATTGAGTGATTTTTCTTTTTCTTTTTTCTTTTTGAGGTTAAATCCACTAATTTTATTTTCTATTTACACTACTTGCCTTAAAAAAATAAAAATAAAAAAAAAATTGACCAGCTTGTTGAGCATGGGTGAAATTCAAGAGAATATGAATGAGGTGGAGAAAAGTTGGTCTGATCTGCCGGAAGACATCCTAAGTTCGATTAAATCCCATCTCTTTGCGAGAGATTACTATGCCTTTGGTGCCGTTTGTAGGTCGTGGAGATCAACCTACATTCCCATCAGGCCGCTTCCACCACCGATTGGCTGCCCGTTCCGCTCGTCTCCGTGCTTGATCTTCGTCAGTATAGATGAAGATATGAGTACTACGCTCTTTCACCCAATTTACAATGACGTTTACTCCATGGACATCCCCGAATTATATGGCGCCTTTATCCACTCTTGCAAATACGGGTGGTTACTTGTGTCTGTCAATAATAGCATGTTTTTCCTCAATCCTTTCACAAGGGAGAAAATTGAACTGCCCAATAGTGAATTGAGTTTTGATTTTGCGTGCTTTAGCTCATCTCCGACTTCTGATGATTGTACGGTTGTTGGATTTTACGGTGTGGGTACAATCATGAATATTGGATTGTTGAGACGTGGACGGAAAATTTGGGATACTTATTTTTATGAAAGCGAGAAAAACTTCATGAGCTCAAACTGCAATCCGATTTTGTTCAAGGGGTCGTATTATCTTTTGGGCATGGGAGAGAATATAGGGGTATTCGACCTCGAGAACCTGACATGGGGAGTCTATATCAAGCCCTATGAGGTTCAACGCCAAAAGTCCCTTGGCCAAGGTTTCTTATCAGAACTGGATGGAATGCTTGTGGCGGTTTTTGTTCTTCGTGATTACAGAGTTCAGTTTTTCAGTCTTGACCTTAATCATATGGTTTTGCAGCCGGAGGAGACTATATATGGGAGACAAGATGTTGTACGTTAGCTATGGTTCGGCTTTCTCTAAAAGTGTTGTCGCGAATGGAATGAGCAACAAGATATATTTCCCGATACTCAGTGGCAGTAACGGTGTAATGTACTCTCTCAGCACAAAGAGCTTTCACTCGTTTGCCGATGGTTCTTTGACTCACAATAAGATGCAGAAGCTAGAGTTTAGTACTTGGATTGAACCTAATTATGAGAGAGTAGGCCATGAAAACTTAATATGGTGAAAAGATATCGAAATTGCTTTAGTTGACATTTTGCGTTCTTTCCGTTTTTATTTGTGATAGTTCTACGGAGTAAAGAATTATATTTTTCAGTTTGTCGAATTTGTCAATTCCTCCTAATTTATTCAGTTTTGGCATTTTGATTATTCATCAAGCTACGTCCTTCTGTGTTCTCGATCTGGTATCTAAAGGCCCCCACATTTAATTTAAAAATGCTAAAAACCTCCCCCATATGTTTTTATCTTTTTTTTTTTTCCCCTCCCAATGCCTAGTCCCCCGATTTCAATTTCAAATAAAAAAAAAAAAAAAAGCAAAACACACACTACCTCACATTCACGCGCACACATCAAAAATTTTGACCTATAAAATTTAGATAAAATTATAAATTGAGCATGTAGTTAGACTATTCATAAGACGAAGAACAAATCTATGAAAAAAATTAAAAATATATATATATTTGAAGGCAACACATCCTTTGGGAGACGCTGTTCTTCATTACCGCTCTGTCTAGCTCACATAAACCAACTCCTTTGGGAGACACTGCTCTTCGCCTATTTTTTAAATAATAGGATTCTTTTAGCAAAATATAGCGATAAAAAAAATAATAATGGTACTAAAATTGATACAAACTCAACCAAAATGGATGCAATGTAAGATTTTCCCAGCAATTACAACTAAAATTTAAATCGGACACACGTTTACAACCAAAATCGACTTTTTACCGCATTGAGTATTTTAAATACTTTTTTTAGTTTTACTAAAATTCATAGTCCAAACACAACGAACAATTCTCTCAAATCTAGGTAGATTACAGTTCTATTTGGCCTTCTACCGTATCCTCGAACAAATGATGTCCTTTTTCACAATATATGGTGACAAACATTAACTAAAAATCAATATTTTCTAAAATTAATCTTATACATTACCTAAAAACCAAAAAACTCTAAAATTAATTGTAACCATTAACTACAAGATTAATTTTCTAAAACAATTTTTAAAAAAAAAAATTGATCGTGATAATTTCTCTTTACATTTCTTGACGAAAAGTTATTATTATTATTTTCTTAAGTGCAAAGTGGCCAAATTACACGAGCGAAATTCCGCCGAGGTCACGAACACTAACTTATTTTTCTTTGTTTGTAGCTTTAAAACACACACAAAGACACATACATAGATCGCCATATATTCACATAATATCTATGCCTCTACAGTAACCAACTCTAATTAGTACGTGGGATCAATTAACTCCTAAGAGTATGATCATGCTATCGTGCTGTCAGCCTGGCAACCGACTAGAAATTTAGAATTTAATCTAACCCAATTTGGATTTTAAAAGATTTAATTGATTCAAATATTTGATAAGTCGGATTTGATGATAAATATTTGATACGTGTGTGCAAAATATAAAAAATATATATTTCAATTTAGCACTTAAATTTTTTTTTAGGATGAAAAGATAAATATATTATTAAATTTATTTTATAAGAATACTTTTTTAAAAATTATTTGAAATAATTTATTAAATTATAATAATTTAAAAATAAAATAATTATCTATACTATTATCTATACTTACTATTATAAAAAGAAAGTCATTTTTGTATTTAAAATGGTAGTTATTTCTTGCATTTTACAATTTTAGCCCTTTAATATTTAGTGGAATCACAACATAATTATAATACGGCGGGGAAAATTGAATATTCCCAACATATTATCATCAATTTGGATACCAATTTTTATAATTCCAAAAATTACCCTTCGATATCTTCCACACTATATATGTATGAAGTAAGATTAAAAATATAATACACCACATTAAACTACGTCCACATTTTGAGGAAAACCCACATTATGGAACTAAAACTACCGTACAATTAATGCAATTTTATAATATGTGAAAAAAAAATCAAATTAGATAGTTATATGCTTAAAATAAAAAAATATCACATTATAATTGAAAAAACAAATACTTAATAACTTATTATAAAGAACAGATACTTATATGCGCGTGGGAATCGCGTGCGAAGAATGCTAGTATGAAATAAAATTACACGATAAAGAGTAAACACTAAAAAAAAAAAAAAATCAAGTAATTGTAATTAGAGAAAGTGGTTTGTAGGTTGAGAACATGAATTTTTTTAATTGGATGTAATATTACAATGTTGACCTTTTTATTTGCTTATTTATTACATGTGTTTACTAATTAAAAAGGTAAAATTGATATATCAAAATTTGGTATCCGAATTGAATCAATTTCATGTGAATTTTCAATTTTAGCCATAATTTTACATATCTCTATTTAAAATTAAAGGACAAATTTTGTAAAATAGCATAAATAACAATAATTTATGAGATAAAAATGACTTTCTTTTTATAATAGTATAAATATAAAAAAAAAGAAGGAGACCCATTAAATAATTGCTTTGGCCTCACAATTTTTTTGAATTGTCATTTCTTTTTTTCTTTTTTTTCTTTTTCTGATCTTATGAAATTTAGGATCGGATTCACTGAAATGATTTGTTGGATTCAAGATTTTCCTAATATTGATTCAAACCGAACCCTCCACAGTCTGCAGAAATCACTTATCAAAAAAAAAAAAATACGACCCTCCACTGAAATCTATACTACAGATAGGGATTTACTTTATGCAGAACCACAAAGATATTTTATAGTATCTCTTTGCTGCCAACATTAGTGAATTTCTTTCATGCTTGGTTTTGCTGTCAGATATGAGTTCATGTTTGAAACCTAAAGGCAGTTGGACATTGAAGATATATATGGCTGAGGTATCTTTAGTTGCTAAGTTAAATCAGGACTTGAATAGTTTAAAGTTTTAATTCCCTAGTTAAATCAGGATTGGGAATATATACTCGGAGGCCTATAAATTTATGGAGAGATGCTAAGCACAAAATCCTACAAAAGAATAACACAAACCAAAATCTACGAAAGGCTTTGTAATTCCGTCGGCCTCTCTTCACCTCAGTAAGCCCTTCCCCGCCATCCTTTATTGGTTTATGGTTTATGTGTTTGCAGGCTGCTCGTTTTTTTGCATATTTTACGGCAAAATCCATCGGGGCGCGCCCGCACCTACACGCATGTGTATATGTGTGTGCGTGCGTGCGCTGTATATATATATATATATATATATATATATGCCAATCTCGTTTTCCTTTTCTCTTTTCTTGTTTCAAAAGTTTTGGTGACATAGCAATTTTATGTACTTCATTGCCAGTTTTTCTTTTTTGTTTTTTGTGATGTTATGATTAATAGCATTTAGGAAGAATTCGAAAACGGAAGAAGAATCAAATTCAATTCTTTTTAGTGATGTTCGATATCTTTTGCCCATTTGTTGAACAGAGGATTATATACGTAGGGAACTTTTAGCCTTTTGGCACTTTTCTGATCTTTCTGCTTAATTTAGTTGATTCTTTTTGTGATGGTTTGTATTTACAAGGCAATTGTAATTCGTATTTTGCTGTTGGCAGGGGGAATCGCTATGGAAAATAATCAGCTTATAAATCTTGACTGTCTACTGGGTCAATCGTCTAACCACCCTTATCTTCTTCATGGGGTACAGCGGGAAGATGAGCAACAAATCTACCACAACATAGTAGAAGCACATTATTTTATCGCCAAAATACCCTATTTATGCAACAAATATGTATGGGCTTCGTGTGAAGGGTACTGGTGGGTTGTACAGGATCTCGCCAATCAAGGTTGTTTTTCTATTCTGAATCCCCTTACCATGGAAACAATTGAACTACCTAGTCTTGAAGCCTCATCCGAATGTGTCGGATGTGTATTATCAAGTTCCCCTAAAAATCCCGATTGCCGGGTTTTAATCTTTGATTACTCCAAAAATGTCTTTTTCTATCAAATCGGGGATGCTGAGTTTGAATTCACTAAACAAGTTTTGTCATATCAAGATTATCTCAGATCGGTAACTATGTTTCATGGAAAAATATATTGTTTGTTTTCTAG
The DNA here is from genome assembly GCA_026212405.1 of Petrea volubilis. NCBI lineage: Eukaryota > Viridiplantae > Streptophyta > Magnoliopsida > Lamiales > Verbenaceae > Petrea > Petrea volubilis. The sequence goes on along the minus strand of CM047882.1, from coordinate 8,780,820 downwards.
CCTTGAATTGGTGAGCATTGGTTTCCAAGGGCAATCATTTGAGACTATGCAAGTAATAAGTGGCGAGGAAGGAGCCGATTTTTGGTTGTCACCCCCAGGAACTATTCGTGATCATGACTACTTGATTGAGTCTGATGATGATCTTTTGCAAGTTCATAAGTCCTACTCCAGGTCATTTCCTTGGGAGGCTGTTGATTTCAAGATTTACAAGATGAATACCCATAGTTCTCGATGGGAGAGAGTGAAAACCATCGGCGAGCATCGGGCTTTATTTCTTGATCAAACAAGTGGAATGATTAGCAACCTTCACGGTGGACAAGGAATCAAAGGAAATTGCATATACTATGTCGACTCGCATAATCATTACATGTATGAATATGATTTGAAAGATGGAAGAATTGCACATTGGTCTTTGTTACCATCTACCATTGATGCAAATTATGACAATCATGTGTTTCGTTGGTTTAGGCTGCCTTAGGCATGGGACTTTCTACACCTTGCTAGCTCTGCATAAAGACGCAGACCTATCATTTCTATATTTGTCTTTAGAATTAGTGTTGGTTGATTCCACAACGTGACACCGTAAATTTTATGTCAATGAGTTATATATTTCCGATCCACCCACGGACTTGGACTTGACCCACCATTAGAGGTTGGTTTTTAGGGGATGTTTGATTTTAAAAATAGGACCCCTTCTTTAAATTATACATATACTTTTTATTTATTAATATATATAAATTATAGGATGTATGTTTGTACTTTACAAAAAGATGTATATATTAAAAACATAGTCATATATATACAATATAAACATGATATGTTTATATATTGAAATAATTACATTACATAAGTTAATAAGTTCACTTTCAATATATAGATATATATGTTTAAAATATTTAACTTTGATTAAGATATATTTGCAAAAATTTATAAATAATTAGTTTTTCGTTCATACTCTTTTTTTTCATGTTTAAGAAGTTGTGGTGATTCTTTCGTTCTTAAAAAATGTTTTTGAAATATTTGAAAATTAATTTATAGGGAATTTAATTGGTCCGGTTCGCGGGACAGACTTGAACCAGGTCTGAGCCTCAGATCCAATAAAATCTTGATGGGACGGGCTTTAGGTTTTATCAAATTCATTTGGAACCCACCACATTATCATCCTAAAGGAATTGTTTATGCTATTTTTAATTGAATATTTAGCCATTGAATTTAAATATGATGATATTAAAAAGTATTAAAAAAATTAAATTATTAAATTATATACTTAATATAATGAATAGAATCTAATGAGCCCATCGTAAATTTTAGAAGTGTTTCTCCCTTTCACTGAAGTCCAAACTCGCCCATTGATGCAACGCCTCTTTAGTCTTTTAGAAAATTGAGTCATCTAGAAAGTGAAAAGAGGCACAACCACTAGTCATACTTTTTTTCTTTCTTTCATTTCTCTTTTTATTCTTTTTTACCCTTAAAAGGACGCATGTTGATAACTAGGGGGTAAATATAAAATAAATAGAGCGGGCATTGCTACTTCCATATTAATATTTGATTAACTTTTCGAATATTAGTATTCGTATTTATATATGATGGATATTCTAAAACGTATTCGTATTTGTTTTACATTAATCAGGTTCAGATTTGTTTGTATTTGATTGTAATTTTTCAAAATTGAAGGACGCAATGATTCATGACCAATTATAAATATTTAAGTATCTAAATTCGATTCCAAATAATAGAATATGTGATAGCAATTAATCAAATATCCAAATTAAAATGTATCAATAATTTAATGCATATTTTTATTTATAATTTTATTTGTTTATAAAAAATTATATATATATACGTCATAATGTTTTTTTTTTTTGATACAAACGTTATAGTGTTTTTTAATAACAACTAAAACTTATATATGTTTATTTACATGTCTTTGTAAGTTATAGATTAGAATGCTTTCAATCTATTTTATTCAAAATACTTTTTTTTTATTATTACCATTCACATAAAATGAATTATTTATTATTTCCATTTATAGATCTATTATATATGACTGTTAAACTATATTATCTTAAAACTTGTTGAGCCTCATTTTCAAAAAAAAAAAAAAAAAAAAACTTGTTGAGCACAACATGACGAATACGAAAGATATTTTATATAAACAAATGACGACATGCATGTTTGATATTGTATTAGAAGTATAAGATGCTAAATTTCTTAAATTGGTGGATTTCACATTTTAGGTATTTGATAAGGGTGTTTGTTTTGGAATAAAAGTTATCTTAATTGAAATTCGTAAAATTCGCCTCACAATTATTATTATAGACCGTATTATAAATTTTGAAATTCAAGCCCAATTTTAAGCCATATGGCTAATAAAAAATCCAACACCAACTCAATTATGTTCATAAAATAATTTCATGTGGTGCAAAATGCCATGTAAAATGTAGTCAAATATATCCGAAATAATAATGCAAACAGTCTTCGAATTTCTAAATATCCGTTAACAACTCTACTGATGATGGCTCGTAAGCTATATTTGGTTCATGGTGGGGCGAGGGCAATATAGACTTGCCACAGGTAAGGAGTATATCTTTGCTTTATTTGGCAACGAAATAGGAGGAAGAAGACCAAGAACCAAAAGTGATAATAATAGGAATAATGTGAAAACAAGTTACTTGTATTTGGCGATCAAAATATATTATATTGTTTAGAAACAACATGAACCGAATATATTGCAACTAAACCAACTCTAATTTCATTTTTAGCTTATATTTGCGTTTTATGGGCTGAGTTCATTAGGGAGTTTGATGTGATGCTTTGGGTATCATTGCTGATTCATTTGGGGCCCTCTTTCTCGTTGTAAGTTTTGCGTTGTTTTATTATAAATTCGTTTTGGCCATCATTTAGTTTTGACAGAGCATAATGATGAATTTATTTGCCAGTAGTAAGTCCCCCCTGGTTTGAATTCTATAAAAAATCATTTTTACAAATCATTTTTTTATGAGTCAAATAATGGAAATGCCTTATTTCATATATCGTGTCAGTAGTGACGAAGCTAGGGGCTGGTAATGGCAGCCGACTTCCCTCAATTTTTTAAAATTTTATTTTTTAATATATATATTTATTAGAATTTCAAAATTCAACTCCCTCGCCCCTTCCCCCCCACCCAAATTTTTTTATATATAAATTATATAATAAAAAAATTTAATTTTCTCTACTCTATTATATTTTTGGTGATTTATTTTTACCTAATCTCATTTACCATAATAAATTTATCTTTCTCTTTCCTCTCTTTTTCCTTGTTCTCTTCAAATTAAAATATTAAAAATTATATTAGATTTTACTTCTCTCTTTCTATCCCAGTTAAAACATCAAAAATTCTATTAGAATTTTTCTTCTTTCACAAACCCTACAATATTCAACTTTTTTATTCAAAAGCAACGTACAGAAGGTATTGCGTACTAATTTTGAAATTTGTACATTTATTATTAATTATTTTGTAATTGATTTTCGGGTAGAGATTTGAATATTAGAAATGTTGATATGAATCCTTTATAGTTGTTCAATATTAAACTTAATGAATTTTGATGTTTATTTGTTGAGGTATTGAACTTGAATGAATTTTACTAATTTTACACTTCATATATAATTGGGAGTGGTTTGGAAAATGCGATGGTGTAAACAAAAGAAAAGATATTTTTTTGAGTTTTGAATATATTTTTGGGCAAAATACACTTTGCCCCCTTGTACTATACCATTTGTAACACTTACCTCCTATACTATCTAAAAAATCACTTACCTCCTTGAAATTGATTACCCTAATTTAGAGTGACAAAATTACCCTCTATGTGATTGTACATATGTTTTATCTTATTATTTTTATATCAATATATTTGTAAATTGTTATTAGTTTATATTTTTTTCTTACTACAGTATATTTTAAAAATCTTAAATAACTCTCAATTTATAAATGTTCATTTCTCAAGTAAGGCATATATTTATGTATATTTTTAATTAAAATTAAATGATTAAAATAAAATATAAATAAATTATGTTTCGAATAACTTTATATTAATTAGTTGTGCATAATTGATTCATGGAGTATTTTACCATCAACATTTTGAAAATAAAGCATTGTAAACAATTTTACTTGATTAGTTAATATTAATTATTTATAAAATTTAATTATATTATACTATATCTTAATTATTTTTTATTCTTTATGATATGCATGTTTTAATTGATGAATGAACATTTATAATTGAAAAAATTATTTGACATTTTGAAAATATAATTTACTAAGAACAAAATAAAACCAATTATTTCCACTAATATTAATATAAAGATAATAAGACAAATCATATGTATGACATAATAAGGGTAATTTTGTCATTAATATTTAGGGTAATCAATTTTAGGGGGGTAAATGATGTTTCTAGAGTACAGGGGGTAAGTATTACAAATGACATAATACAAGGGGGCAAAGTGTATTTTGCCTTATATTTTTTGATTGTGATAATAAAGACAGAGAAAAAAAAAATCTATTTTAATATCTTTTGACTTTTGATTATATATCATTATGTGTGTTTATGTCAATTTTATTTATTATTGTTAAAAAGTTATTTATTAAGTATTTTTTAAAAGCACTTTATTATCCACAATATTTGCTTCTTTTGAAATAGAGTATAACTTTTTTTTTAGTATCATTTTTTATATATTGTTTGGATTGTAGCACCATTTTTTTTTTCATTAGCACTTTTAATTGGTCGTATACATATAAATATGATAACTTTTGTTATTTTATATGTTAATATTCTATATAACCCTTATATTTGTATATTTTAATAACAAATTATTTCGAAAAAATTTTGCCCCCCCTTAATCAATTTCCTAACTCCGTCCCAGCGTGTCAAGCACGCAACTTAGTTCCGCCTTTTTTTTTTTTTTGGTCAAAAAGTGTCATAATTCGAACAACGAAAAAAAATTACCCCTTAATTTTACGTATTACTGAAAATCTTTTTTGTGGTCATTTCGAGGTAAGTTTAATTCCACATCTCTTTTTTTGTTGTCATTTCAAGACAATTTTAATTGCCACGTCTCTTTGTTTACAAGTCCATTTATGAATTAAACTCGAAAAGCTTTTTTGTTATAATTTTTTTTGATGATTTTATGTTTTATATGATTTCTTGGTGGCATGTTATTTTTTAAGTTTTATTCTATTTTTCATTTCTATCTCTTGTGATGTGGGATAGGAACATTTATTTATTTTGCATTTATGCATAATTTTATCATAATTTTCATTTATTTTCTCAATATTGGGGGACAATAATGCCGCCCAAAGAACACTCTAGTTAGTTTTTTAGTTATACATATGCGTTTTAAAACTTTATAACAAATGTCAAGAGTACTTGGTTTTTCACATTTTAATTATTATTTTATCTATATTTTATTATTAGTATTTTGTAAATCAAAATTTAATTTTACTTTAGTTTACAGTGATTCACATCTATATATGTTAAGATACCTAAAAAAGTTTATAATGTAACATCTTCCAATATATGTGGATAAAATTCATTATCTTGTGATCTATTAACTTTAATAGAATAATCACAATTTAACATTTATAACTTTAATATATCCAAAAAATTTATTTACAACTTTAGTTTAGATCGTATATTTAGATTCTAGTTTTTTTTTTTTTTGATATGATTTTTTATTTTTGCATGAAAAATACTTTTTTTTAGCCGATACTTTTTTAAACTTTAAAAGCTTTAAATATGAGTTAGATATTATAATATATTTACTTATTGAATTTTACGAGATTTATTTAGAGTAAATGTTATTTTGTATGAATAATATATTTTATTTTTATCTTTTTATATAATATAATAAATTATGATTTTTGTGCATAGCACAAGGTACTTGCTAATTATATAAAGTATCGAGGATGGTATCCCTATTGATCGGTTTCATACGTCAATTTCTATTTTCCCTTAATTCTGTCCTCTCTTCCCCTTCAGGTCTCTGTTAGTCTGTTATCTGTTACTTTCTCTCCTTCGTCCCTTAATATTTCTCTCCTCCTCCTGTCTACAATGTTTTTCCCTCTTTCCTCTCTCAACCTTTTTCTTATTTTCTCCTTTTCATTTATCTTTTGTTATGTTTCCATTTATCATTAAATTAATTAATATATTAAAATAGTTAAAAGAATATATATATTTATGTATAATATTATTAAACATTTATAACTCTCCACTATCCACATTTATGCATATAATTGAGTTTTTTTATTTTTATTTTCCACAAACATCACATGTTACTAGTTTAAACTTTAAATAACTTATTCAAGCAAATGAACAGGCCTAAGGGCAACATTGATATGCAAGGGTGGCAATACGGTGGCTTGGATTGAGTTGAGTTGAGTTGGGTTTGAATTGAGTTATATTGAATTGGATTGAAGATGGATTGTGTTGGAGATGAGTTTCAAAAAATAAGCTGGAGATGGCTTGGATTGAAAATAGATAAAATGAGTTGAGAGTGAGTTGTAAATGGATTTAAAATAGCTCATAATGGTTTCAATGCTTTATTATTATATATTTAATTAAAACCAAAAAAAAAAATTAAAATTATCAATTCCTATACTTCTTAGATATTTTTAAAATATTAAAATAAATTACATCAAATAAAAAATAATAATTGTTTGTTCGTGGAATAACTCATTTAAAATTCAATATGAACTCATTATCAACTCATCATCAACCTAATTAAAATCCAATATAAACACTAACCACATAAAATCTAATCCAACCCAACTCAACTTATTATAACTTAACTTAAAATATATTAAATCCAACCCAATTCAAAACCATATGAATTGGGTTTAACATGCGGACTGTGAATTATTTTGCCATCCCCAACGACATGCGTTCTTTCTCGTGTATCCTTTCTTTATCCCGTCAAACGATGCCTCAAAGCCCAACAAGGGCTCTTTTGATTTATAATAATACATTGTAATACAAGAAATAATCCAATTAAAATTTTATATTTGATTGAAGATGTTTTCATGTATTGGAATGCTCCAATCCATGACACCATGGATTGGAGCCATGCTTTATTGTTGGATTGAATCTCTAGGGGGATGTGAGTTTGTGAAAGTTAAAATTTGTTGGTCAATATCATTGGATTGAATTTATTAAATTATCCTTACTATAAAATGCTCAAAAACCAACGAGAAAAAATTTTGTGGGCAAAATTAAACTTTTACTAATAATCAAATGTAATCCACACAATCAAATAAGGTTAGTAGTTTCATTAAAATTTGAGCCACGAATTAAATTAAACAAATCAAATATGAGAGTTCAATTATAATTATCCAACCTAACATCCACCTATATAATATATACACATCGGATCGGGCTCCCTCCATTACCTCCTCTCTCCAATTACACTCAATGTACCCTTAGATGGATGCCACATCATACGAAGATTCATCCAATGATTTGTATTTAATTGCATTAACCACCCCTTAACCCAAGTTAAACTCAGTTTTTAATTTACCTAACTAATAAGAAAAAATAATATTTATCCCTAAAATATTGCTTATTACACGATTTTTAACTAAAAAATAAACATGACAAATTTTTTATCCCCAACATTCTCTCATTCAATATTTCTCTCTCTCTCTGGAGTATTTTCTTTTTCAAAAATCTCTATCTCTAGAGATTTTTAACAATCTCTAGAGATAGAGATTTTGAAAAACAAAAACTCAAGAGAGAGAGAGAGAGGATTTTAGAGATAAATATTGATTTTTGAAAAAAAAAATACTCAAGAGAGGGAGAGAATGAAGTGAACAATGATACAATGGTAGGAAAAAAAATAAAAATTTGTTCTTTTTTTTTTATTAAAATTATGTAATTATGCAATTAAATAAAAAAAGAAAAGAAAAATAGATAGATAGATAGAGAGAGAGAGAGAGAGAGAGAGAAATTTAATAAGAGAACGTTGGAGAGGAGAAATCTATTATATTTATTTTTTTAGTTAAAAATTATGTAATAAAAAATATTTTAGGATAAATATTGATTTTCTTAATTAGATGGATAAATTAAAAATTAAGTTTAACTTAAGTTAAGAAATGATTAAAATAATTAAATTCAAATTATTGAATAAATTTTCGTATGATATAACATCCATCTAAGATTATATTGAATGTAATTGAAAAAAAGAAGTGCCCGAGAATAATTCGATTCTATACACATCAATCTAATATGCAAAATCAAAAGAGCCAAACGTAGTATGGGTACTGAATCCAATATGCAAAATCAAAAGAGCCAAACGTATTATGGGTACTGAAGAAAGCCTAAAGCGAGAGCATCCAGAAAGCTGATGGATGAAGGCTGAAGAATGGAGTTTGCGTGTTTTATTACAGATGCGCCATTGTTCGACTAGACAAATTTATTCTCGTGGAACTCCATAATGGCCGCGTTGGCTCGGAGTGGGGACTCAATTGAAGCCCTCAGAGCCTTCTCTTCCATGCGCAATACGGCCCTCAAACCGAGGCGTTCCACTTTTCCTTGCGCGATTAAGTCCTGTTCTGCTCTTTGTGATCTCAACTCGGGGAGGCAAGCCCACCAAGAAGTTTTGCTCTTTGGTTATGTTGCTGGCTTTTTATATCGTCTGGTCATTAATATGGACTCGAAGTGTGGTCAATTACGCTATGTGAGGAATGTGTTTGACGAAATTCCTCAAAGAAATGTGATTTCTTGGACCTCGATGATTAGTGGATATGTTCAGAATGATTGCGCTCCTGAGGCGTTGTTGCTTTTCAAGGAGCAGTTAGTTGAAGAAAGATGGCGTGGCGTAGAGTAGGAAGGCCGTGTTGACGGGGTTGCTATGGTTCCCATTTTGGGAGCCTGTTCGCTTGTTGGTTAGAAGAATGCCACAAGAGGGCTTCATGGGTTTGTGATAAAAAGAGGATTGGATGAGGTTTTGGGTGTTGGTAATACTTTGATCGATGCATATGCCAGGTGTGGCATGATGGAGTTCTCTAGGAAAGTGTTTGATGAGATGAGTGAGAAAGATTCGATCTCTTGGAACTCTATGATTGCGGTTTGTGCACACCATGGATTGGTGGAGGCGGCGATTGGATTTTTCCAGTCAATTGCAAGCAATGCAGATGTTGACTATAATGAGGTGACAGTATCAGCAGTGTTGTTAGCTTGTGCACATCCAGGAGCTCTTCGAATAGGCAAGGCCATACACGTCCAGGTACTATGATTTCACGAAAACCACGGCACACGTCATACTATTGTGAATTTCATAGAATAATTTCAGTTAGGTCCTGCATTGAGTTAACTTTTGGTTTACTTTATATGCCTCATGAGTATTTGATTATTCAATTTTTGTTGCTTATATAGGTTATAGAGAGTTGTGGGTACTTCTCTCATTGACATGTAATGCAAATGTGGTAAGAGTAAATATGGCAAGGAAGGTATTCGATAGGATGAATGTGACGAATGTGAAATCAAGGTCTGCCGTGATAGATGGTTATGGAATGCATGGTCAAGCAAGGGAAGCACTTAAAGTATTATCTGGCGTGATTCCAGCTGGGATAAGGCCAAACAGTATCAGCTTTGTATCAGTCCTCTCAGCCTGTTGCCATGCTGGCCTGGCAGGCGAAGGATGGCACTGGTTTGGTGCCATGCTGCATAGGTTTAGTATAGAAACAAGTTTGGAACACTATGGCTGCATTGTTGATCTCCTTGGTCGTGCGGGCTATCTTAACAAGGCTTATAATTTGATCATGGAGATGAGGGTGAGGCCTGATTCTGTTATTTGGTGTTCTCTGTTAGCTTCATGCAGGATACACAAAAACTTGGAGCTTGGAGAGATCTGTGCTAGGCAATTGTTTGAGTTAGATCCAAATAATTCGGGATATTATACATTACTCTCAAATATTTATGCTGATGCTGGGAGGTGGGCAGATGTGAAAAGAATGAGGATATTTATGAAAACATATGGAGTAGTTAAATCCCCTGCATGTAGTCTTTGCTGAACCAAAAAGGTAGAGTTCATATATTTCTATTTGGAGACAGGCAACAACCTCAACATATAATCAAGCTGTTCGTTTGACCTCTACATCTTCCTTCTTCCTTCTTTTTTCTTTTTTTAATTTTTTTCTCTTTTTGTGCTTGCCAGCACTTTCAAAGAGATATTGTCTGAGGCATAGAGGGTGCTTTTTGTAACCAGATTGAAGCAGTTTTGAGTATGGTAAGTGACTCAAAGATTCATACCCGTTACACTAAGTAATATTTTCTGGCGTCAAGGAATTGTCATTGATGAAAGTTTTATTTTCAAAACAGGTTCCGAGTTAGCACAAGATGGTCGAATATATGTCTCTACAAATACTTGTAGCAAAACTTTATCTAAAATGGAACTAAGTTACTGTAGCACCCGTGCTCTTTCAGAAAAGAACATGCAATCAAGTACAGCCACTTGGAGCACAGCTCTTTTCTCGTTGCTGGTAACACTGTATTTCCCATGTATGTTTTGCCCGGTGTGACTTTCTGCATGAGATAATGCAAATTAGCATTTTCTTTCTAAAGCTCTTGTTCTTACCCAAGGCATGCAAATTCAGACATCACGCCTCATGTTATGTGACTAAACTTTATTTGATTAGCTTCCTTTACAAAAGCTGTTTTTCAATCATGAGAGTAGTGCCACTAGATTGCCTTTATCAATTTGTAATTCTAGTTTCCTGTTGTGTTTTGTTTGTATAGTTGGTGATATAATTTCCTTGTGATGCAGGATACTGAGCCATTAGGAGCAAAGGTTGTTGGTGCTCCACTTGAAGATGCTCAACGGGAGGTTGAAGGTCAGTAACAACCAACATTAGATATGACTCGACACAAATCATAGATGAACTCTGTTCTTTACTAATATTTCTTGATGTTATCACTAAGATATATATATATATATATATATATATATATATATATATGCACATTTTCTGTCTTATAACCTCTGCTTCCTTGTTTTGCCTCAGAAAGGCCATTGAGTTTGCAGACACCAAGCTAGTGTTGGGAACGAGCGATAGTTTGGATGTATTGAAGCTCACAGCATGAACGTTGACTTCAATCGCTGGCGCTTGGTTTTGATCTGTGAGTGAAGTCCTTAAGTTTTGCTTAAGAAAGAAACACTATGAAAGTTGTTTCTTTTGCTGCCGTCCTTAGTTAATATTTTTTTATATATTATTATATTTTGTTATCTTATATTACATACGATTAGAAAGCTGATCGAGAATTTGGACCTTTTTTTGGGTGATCGAGAATATGGGTGAATTAATCGGGGTCTTTTTTTTTTTTTCCAATAATATGCATGCACACAAACCACTGCCAAGATTTGAACCCTGGCGCTAATTTCCCCATCCTTCTAAAAGAGTGTCTATTAAGTTAAAGGCCCAGACAATTGGTCAATTTGAATTAACATCATCATGCAATTTTACCATTAGGAGCTCGTTTACATTGAATAACCGTCAGAAACATCAGATATAAATTACTTTGTGTGGGCCAAGGCGATGCATTTTACCTGGATAAGGACTTATTTTGCTGATTTAGGTGTCCATAATCCTAATTAAAGTTTACATTTAGAGTGTTCGTTTTGAGTATTTACACTGTGTTGTCTATTGTGCGCAACCTTATCATATATTTTTCATTTAAAACATTTACCCTCCGTTTGATTTTTAGATTTTGGTAAGGAAAAAAGAAAAGAAATTTTTTTCTTTGTTTCAAATGACGGTACTCGTTGCTTTCATTTTTTATCCTTTTCATTTTTTATTTATTCTCACCAAAATTCTTGTTCCAAATATAGTATTAGAGGGTGTCTGGCCAAGTTTACGAATTTCTTCTCAGAATATCTTATAAGACATTTGAAACTTTTTAAAATTTTTAAAAATATTTGGTAGTTTTCTGGCAAAGCAAGCTTATAAATTTCCAAACGTAAAACATTTTCAACTTATTTTTAAAACAAATTATAAGATATCTAAATTTGATTAATAAAATGACATAAATATTCTTAATCATTCTACAATATTACCTTTCATTCCATTCGAAACAGTATTTATGCTGCAAAGTCAATGATACCAATGTTATCTTTTTTTGTTTTTGCCATTATTATCTTTTTAAAAAAAACTTATAAGCTATCATTTAATATATATATATATATATATGTGTGTGTGTGTGTGTGTGTGTGTGTGTGTATAGATAACAATTTAATTTTAAAGTAAAATTTAGAAGCTTATATTCAACAAAAACATCTTGTAACTGTATATAAGTTTGTAAGTTCTCAAAATCGAGCCTAACCGTGCGCCCTTCTAGTGATGAAAGTAGTAAAAACTGAAATTTCAATCATAGAGTTTCTATTCTAAATGACATTCCGAAGTAATCTGATGAGATTTTGTTAGACCAAAAAAGCCAACAAAAAAAAAAAAAGAAAAAAAAATCAGGAGGAAAACATTTCTAGTAATTTGTATTTAGTAACTAGTTCGAAGAATCCTTTAAGCGAAAAGGACACTGGACACCCATCAGTGGCATTTCCAAAAGTTAATGTTATCGGGGCCAAAAATCTAAATATCAGTAAATAAAATATTATATTTAGTATTTTTCTTATAACTATCTCTTGCAAATGTTGATTTTTTTTATGAAGTCGCTTGATAATTTTCGTACGCAACTCTACTAAGAAAATTTCTATAAAGTCATCACATCTCAATAATGGCATTACCCAAACATTTCTTAGTTGTCTTATTCAATCATAAATGATCCTTGATGACTTTTTCTTTGTGAAATACTTTTTCTTCCCGCAATTTGACCAACTGTTTGTATTGGTGAAGTTCTAGAAAAAACAAAAAAATTCTACAAGCTGAAAGATATGAAATAATTTTTAAAATAACCTTTTTTAAATTTTGAATTTTTAAAATAACCCACTTTTCTAAAACATTTTAAAAATACCCTAAATCGAACTCTCAAACCTCGATTTTACTGTTCATGTGGGCCGGCATGATTGTTTAAAAACCCAACTTTCATTCTTTGTTTCATTAAAACCCATTCCAAAGTATTTTTGATCAATTTAGTCCATTTTTCCTATAAAGTTTCTTTAAAACATATGTTTGAAATAGAAAACTCCATAACCATCCTTATTTACATTAAATAAACTCAAATCATAAAATTTTTAATTATTTATTACTTTTCTTAAATTTATTATATTAAATTAAGTAAAAACCCCCTTTGCTTATTGGTATCATTGCTTATTGGTATCAGAGCCATAAAGAGCCATAAAGATTAATAAAAATTTATAAAAATGGAATATATAGAATTATTAAAATTATCCATTATAAATCTTTTACTTATTAAAGAATTATTTATTTATTTACAAGAAATAAACGATAAAGAATTTAGTGATAACTTAAATATAGAAAGTTTATCTTGCGATTTCTCATGTGATGAGACTGATTGGCAGAGTTCTTCACCATGAAGAATAGACTGTTTCGACAAACTAAAAGGTATCCAAAGGTTGAGAAGTACTACAAAATCTTGATGTCTCTAAAGAAAGAAGCTAAGGCACATAAAGATGCTGAAATAAGAGCATTGTACTATAGAAAGTTAGAAGAATATCAAAATCGTAGAGTTGTAATGATTCTACTTAGTAATGCCTAATTATACATTACATAGGCTTCAAATAGCATTGTATCTATATCAAAAGGAGTTGGATTATATATATAGAAAGCCAACTTATCATAGAGGAGATGCTTTTAGAATTAATTTCTTGAAAAGCAGAATAAAACAAATAAATGAAGGACTTGATGTTCTAAGTCGCTTATGAAGACAAATAAACATCTTAAACGATGGATACAAAGTATAAATCTAATTCTAAGTTTAAATATAATTCTTGAAGAATATAATCGAGAATATGAACACATTAAAACAAAAGAGAATAAAGTAAAAATACAAAGTTGCAAACAAAAGATAAAAACTACACAATAAAATGCTCAAATAGCTTGGAACAGATATAAAAAATACAAATGGATAAAATAAATAAAAATATTGAGGAATTAAATACAGGAATGAATAAAATACTTGAAGTACTATATGTTCTAACTCAAGAACTTAAAGAATTAAAAACAGAGGTTCAACTCTTAAAGATTTATAATTCAAATGTTGAAGATTTAATAAAAAATACTTGTCTTAAGAAAAATAAATTTGACAAGAAAATAAAAGAAAGAGAAATTATAATAACGCCAATAAAAACTAACAAAGAAACTGTGCATCCAAATTCCTTTGATGCATATATGATTAATGTTACATTACCTAAAATATTAGCTGAAGAAGAAGCTCTTAAAAAAGACGAAAAAGGTAAAAATATAGCTACCTCATCTAATTCTCCTAAACAACAAAATTCAGAATCTGATACAGATAAAGATGAATGATATTAATGAATTAATAGATCAATTTGAAAAAATAGATCTGTCTGAAATAGAGGAATATGAAGTATTAGTTAACACTAATAATACAACTGGAGGCCCAAGTGGTACAATAAAACCAGAAGATATGGAAATAGAGGAATCAGAAATGATGCCTATTCCTAAATATAGAAGGCAATATTATGATCATATAAAGAAAAATAAATATCAAAAACAAGTAGATAAATTCACTCCAGATACGAATTATAGTGAACCTATAAATCATGGAGGTTCTAAATTAAACATAGATTGCAAAGAAGACACTAAAAAGGCTATAATTTCATGGGCAAATACTATGAAAGTTTTCTTTTTATATAACGCTGATGATACATGGACAACGAATAGACAAGTAGATTATTTAATTGCTACATTTGATGGTATTGTTTTCAATTGGTGGCAAGGATTAACTGAAAACATTAAAGCTATACTAAAAAGAAATGTACAAACTAAATTAATAGATAATGCTGATAGAGGAAGTGAAATTTTAGTTGCCTATCTTTCTAATGAATTTCTAGGAGAAGAATGGCATGACCCTGATAAAGAATGTACTAAAGAGAAAGAAGAAGCTAGAACTAACCTAATAAACCTTAGAATTTGTAGCATGAAACATTTAAAACAATATGCTTGTGAATTTAAAGAGTACTATTATACTCAATATTATAGTAATGACGATCAAAGTATATATCTAAATATGTACTTTTTAAAACTTCCACATCCTTGGAATAAATATATAATGAATAAATGGAAGGAAGAAAATAAAGAGTCAACTTCAACTCTTGGAAAACGAATTAGTTTCCTCTTTACAGAATTAAGTAAATTATGCAAATCCCAATATTCATATAGAAGAACTAAAAAATTTTCACCCTTATATTGTAACGAATTTGAAGTACCCAGTCAATGGGGATGTAATAAAGAAAGAAGTATTAAAAAGAAAAGAAGGTTTCATAAAAAGAAGTATAAAAAATATACTAATTTTAAAGAGAAAAATATAAAACCAAAAAGAAGATATTTCAAAAGAAAACCTACCTATAAAAGAAATAAAAATCTTTCACAATACCAGTGTTGGAATTGTGGAGAAATTGGACATAAATCACCAGAATGTAAAAAATCGAAAAAGATTCGAAGTATAGAAGCTGAATTTATAGAACTTCAAGATGAATTGTCTGAAGTTTCAGATATAGAAAATTATTTAGATAAAGAAATCTATATTGAAGAAGAAGAATACTTTAGTCATTCTGAAAATGAATAAAGATATAATTGAAACTGAAGATTCAGATAAAGAAGTAGAAATATATGAAGGATTTGAAGGTTATGCTCAACGAATAACCTTTGATCAAGAAACATTAATAAAAATAAAAGGCTTAAAACTTGATGCAACTAACCCTACTAAAAGTCTTTTTAAGTCTTTTGGTGATTTTATAAAACGAGAAAAAATAAACATATATGATTATCATGCAGTTGAAAAATCTATAAATGTTGAACATACTAAGGGGCAAATTAGATTAAATTTGCTTACTAAATCCGCAATAAATCAAGCTTTAAATAAAATCAAAAATAAAGAAATAAGAAAGAAGATAAAATATGTTTATCTTGGTAGGATTCAAATCCTAGTTAAAGCTTTATTTAGAGATGGAATAGATAGTCCTATGGTTATTTCACTTCATGACCAAAGGTTTACAGATGCTAAAAATAGTCATTTAGGTACAGTTGAAGGAAATTTGATATACTCACAATTTCGCTTTGATTGTTATCCAAAATATAGTGTTGATATAAATGATCAAAATATAAATGATACTTTAAGTTTACACTTTCAACTCTTAAAAGATTTAAAACTTAGAGATAAAAGTCAAGCTTTTACCTTTTACTATAGAGCAATTTATGCTTTTACTAATAGTAATTATGGTAAAATATATCAAGAAAAACCATATATCGAGATTGATAATGAATGTAGAGATATAACTATAATAAAGTTACCAATGATAGAAGAAATTAAAGAAATCAAAGATTATGAGATCAAAATAAACAGAAAACCCATTTTAGAATATGGATCTAGTAGTGGTACAATACCACAAATAGATTTTGGAAAAAATACTATATCTAGAAAAAGTGTTACTAAGTCATTGCTTACTAATGTTGAATTTACTAGACAAGACATAACTAATACAATGATTATAAATGCTAAATATTTTAATGGTCTAGAATATATTGAAGGACCAAACATATTAATTGATACAGGAGCCAGTGACAATCACCTTGCAAAACATAAAAATAAAAGTTTAATTGCAAAGATTACTTCTACAATATTTCAATATAAAAATTTTGAAGGTCAATTAATAACTTGTGATCAAGAGGTACAAGTTTCAATAATTTTTGAAGAATTAAGAATAATTGTACCTTGTTACATAGATAGTGATATGGGAGGAGACTATTATGATATAATTCTTGGTAATAGTTTCTTAAATCAATGTGATTATTATAAAATAGAGAAACATGGAGTTACATTACAAATTGGAAATATAAAGCTCTTTTGTAAAAAATATGAAGGGAATTAATTTTTCTTTAAATGTCTTTGTACAAATAACGGTACAAGATACTAATATAACAACATGCGCCTTAATAGATAATGATTCCGAAATAACTTTGTTTAAATCCTTTCTCTACACTAAATGGCAAGAGAATGGGAATATAAAGATAAAGGGTGTTATGGGTCAAGCCAAACATATTAATAAAAAGGCAGATAAAGTAAATGTTATATTAGGAAGTAAAATTATTACTATAAATACTATATATGATTATAACTCTCTTGAAGCTGATATATTGTTAGGAAATGATTTCCTACAATAATTTCAGTTTTATTCACAGAATCTTTATTCTGTTATTCTATAAACTAAATGTAATCATTATTTAAAATTACCCCGAATAAATGAGCCGTTCAGAGTTCAACCAGCGAAGCTTGGTGGACCGTATGATAAAATTCCAATAAAAATACACAATATAACAATAAAACGGATAACTCTTGAAGATGTGATAAAACAACTAAAAGAAAATTATAATGATCATCCTTTGACTTTTTACAAAGAGTCAGATTTAAAGGCAAAAATAGAGTTAACTGAAAACATAGTGATAAAAGAAAGACCTATGTTATATACAGAAAAAGATAGAAAAGAATTTGATAAACAAATAAACGAATTATTATATAAAAATCCACCTTTGATTAGAAGAAGTAATAGTCCTTTTAGTAGCCCAGCTTTCATGATTGAAAATGAAGCTGAGAAAAAATGAGAAAAATCTAGAATGGTAATAAATTATAAAAGACTCAATCAATTTACTAGGTTAGATAGTTACTATCTCCCTAATAAAGAAGTATTACTAAACCTTGTTAAAAGAAAGAAATATTATTCTAAATTTGATTGTATTTCGGATTTTTGGCAAATAAAAATGGAGCCTGAAAGTATACAATATACAGCATTTAGTTCCCCTCAGGGACAGTTCGAATGGTTAGTTATGCCGTTTGGATTAAAAAATGCACCTTCTATATATCAAAGAAGAATGGATAAAATCTTTAATAAATATAAAGAATTTCTTGTTGTTTATGTTGATGATGTTTTAATTGCTTCTAATACTTTAGAAGAACATAAAACTCATCTACTACAATTTGCTAAAACTTGTAAAGAAAATGGAATAGTCTTATCTGAGAGAAAGGCTATAATTTGTAAAGAAGAAATTGAATTTTTAGGGTTAAAATTAAATAAAGAAGGAATTAAACTTCAATCCCATATATCTAAGAAAATTTGTGAATTTCCAGATAAATTAAAAAATAGAAATCAAATTGAAAAATTTCTCGATTGTTTAAATTATGCTGAGAGATTTATAATAAATCTTGCAAAAAAGAAGCATGAAATTCAAAAATTGCTTCGAAAAAATAATACTAAAGGATGGAGCAATCAGCATACAGAGATTGTTAAAAACCTAAAGGAAGAATGTAAAATTTTGCCTGAATTAAAACTCCCTGATGAAAATGATAAATTAGTGATACAAGCGGATGCGTCAGATCTATATTGGGCTGCATTACTTAAAACCGATCTCAATGAGATATGCAGGTATACAAGTGGTACTTTCGGTCAAGCTGAGATCAACTATACAACTCATGAGAAAGAACTTCTAGCCATCATAAAAGGAATTCAGAAATTCTCTCTCTTTTTATATCAAAAGCCTTTTAAAGTTCAAACCGACAATACCCAGATACAATCCTTAGTCTTCAATAAATTACCAAATACACCCCAATACAGAAGGCTACATAGATGGCAAGTTTTCCTATCCTTTTACAGTTTCAAAATAGAGTATATAAAAGGTTCAGAAAATTTCTTAGCCGATTTCATTTCTAGAAATACAGAATTTGGAAACGAATGAGTTCTCCAACTCTAAAATGGATGAGATGGGTGTGCATTTTCCTATAAATGCAAATAGAGTGATTGTATGCACTATACATACAGCTAGTCCACTATCTAACGATTGGTGGTAAAGACTTATCAAATCCGTTAATGGGTGACAATTTTCCAAAAATTGTACTGATGATACAGATCATCTTATATATGCTTATTTTTCTGCAGGAATAAAATAATAAAGAAAAGAT
Source organism: Petrea volubilis (assembly GCA_026212405.1). Classification (NCBI taxonomy): domain Eukaryota; kingdom Viridiplantae; phylum Streptophyta; class Magnoliopsida; order Lamiales; family Verbenaceae; genus Petrea; species Petrea volubilis. The sequence continues at coordinate 8,761,684 of CM047882.1, read as the reverse complement.
GGATCTTGAAGAGCTAAAGAATGAGATAGACGATATTGTCTTGGTCTGTCAAGACATTGTTGACAGTAATAAAGCTCTGAAAGATTTGATAGAATTAAATTTTAAAACAGTTACAGATATCTCTCAAGAAGGACTTAGGAGAGCCCTTTTCTTTCAAGAAAGTCTAGATTTGTTCCTTGAATCTAGAAATAAAGAAAAAGAAACAATGTGTGAAGATAAAAATAAGAGTGATAAACGGGAAAGCAATAAAGGTAAAGAAAAAGCAGAGTCTTCTGGAAGTCAAGATACTAAACCAGTATCTGATAAAGACTTTTTAGACTCCATGAAAAATAAAGAAAAAACTTCTAAATCTCAAAGTGATGTTGAAGTTATCGAAATAAAAATCAATAAACCTGAAAGCTTCAACAACAGGGGATCCAATGAAGAATTTGTTCCTACAAATAAATGGGAACGAGAATATAAAGAAGTTGCTGAAGAAGCATATAGATGGGAGAATTCCATGACACTATTCTACTCTAAAGGGTATAGTGTTCATCCAAGAATCACTGCCATATTTGGAGCTGATCCTCATAAAGTTTTTCAGCTTGCAAACTTTGGATTTCTAGATCTGCTATATGTTGGAAAAGATCTAAAGAAAATTTCAAAATTTGATGACCGTTTTAAATCCCAGGTCAGTCAAGTTGCTAGAAATAGAGAAGTCGTACTCAAGTTCTATTCTATAGCCCCAGAACCTGAGATGCGAATTTGGCATGAGGTCCAACATATGATCACTATAGATGTTATCACCACAAACCTAAAGATCGAAACTGGAATAAAGAATTTTCGATCCTTCAAGTTCACCAGTTCATGGATCACAGAGAAAAGAGCTATGGGCATTAAAGCCATTCAATCCATTGCTGAGTCTCCATGGGAGCGACAATATGAAACTCTCATGCAGGCCAATAATTGGATTTTACTAAAGAAAGGAGGACAAATAAAATCTCCATTGCTAAAGAAATTTCTCAATAAATTTTTCAGACATGAATTTTACTGCACAGAGACTACAAAGAAGAAAGCTTGCAGAATGATTGGTTGTTGTAAATCATGATGTAAGCACTTACGTCAGTGCAAGGAGTGACGGATGCCATGACGTCATCATCCACTAAAAAATTGTGGCAGGCAGTTGTAAAGCAGTTTTTGACTTCTGAGGCTAAAGGTGATAAAGATCCAGCGTATAAAGAAAGAGACAGCGGACACCACATAAAACTTTGAAGTCCAAATAGTTAGATTTCGAGATCTATAAATTGTACCTAGATTTCATTTATAAAGCATTCGAAAACTCACATCCGAAAATTCAGATTGATTCTCACTCTGAAAACTATCCATAGAATAGCTTTTCTAAATCTTTGTAACCCCCTTCTAAATCATGTTTGTATAAATCCTTTTTGAAGGAAATAAAACCAGTTTATTTTCATAAATATTCAAGTTTAGAAATCTTTCTATAGAAATCTTTTAAGTTTATATTTCTCCTAAAGTTTCCTAAAATTTATAACCCTACGAAGGCCGTAGTGATTACACCATTTGAGACAGTAGCCGTTTGGAAGTGTAAGTCCCGTGAAGCCAGGAGGGCGTTTGGGCGGAAACCAGTCAGGCTTGTCGAGGTGATTGAAGACGAGTCCGGAAGAAGGATTATAAAATTAAGGACGTCAAGGAGGTAATATACTTTTAAAAGATTTAAATAGAAATATTTTTTACTTGATGTTATGAGAATATATGATTTTAGAGTACTTCATCAATTATTTATGAGATTTGTGCAAATGCATGATTGTTTGGATATATAAGATATATAATTATGGGAAAAGATTTTGATATTATAAAAAATCAATTTAAAAGAAAAAATAATAATAGACAAAAAATAGCAGTTTTAAAACCATTAGAAGATTTACCTGAAGATCTAAGAATTCTTATTGCAACATATAATAATAAAGAAGATTATGTTCTGGATTTTATTAATATAAATATAAATCACAAAATTCTTAAAAACTATGTTCGAGAATTAGAACAAATAGATAGAAATAAAAGAACTTTGGGAAGCTGATAGAACATTAGAAAATTATATACTTATGCAGTGTAAAAATCTACAAAGAGTAAAACTAATAAAATTTATATATGATGAAAATTGGGATATACCATACCTTTTCTAAAATCTAGAGGACTAAAAATAGAAATAAATAAAAGGTTTGGATCATAAAGCAAATAAGAAGCCTTAAATAGTAAAACTACTATTCAAATAGTAAAATTACTATTTAAAAGGGGTAAAATGAAAAATCTTTTTAAAAGAAGGACATTTTGAAAATAAATATATAAAAGTAGGTTAAAATAAAAATTAAATCATATATACTAGAAGAAGAATATTTCACCAATAACTTGTGATAAACTAACCATTAAAAAATAAATTTATAAAAAACAAAGACATCAGAGGAAAATTAAATTAATTTAACTCCACAAAAATAATTATAAACTAAATTTAATAATAAGACAAACGCAAAACCTACAACCAGATAGGGCTGTGAGTGGGTCGGACTTGGAACGAATCCAAAAAATCTGAATCCAAATGTGATAAGCCTTCTCAATATTCAATCCCAACCTAAATTTTATAGAATTTCTATTCAATATTACCGAATTCAAATCTAATAAAATTTCGAAGCCCGACAAAAAAAATCCAATCCAATTAACATTTAAAAAAATTAAAACTTTAAAATCAAGTAACACATAAACAAATTATTCTTATGTAAAAATAAATTTAAAATTTTATTTTAGATTATGTATAAAAACTATATATTATTACGTTATCAAAAATTAATTTGAGAAACAAAAATAATATAATATTAATTTTTATGGTTTATGTATTGCATTTTATTCAACCCTCTTTACCAATATTATATACATAAGATTATTAATTTAATAAAAAATATAATCAAAGTTTGGAGTCTAATCTTTAATGAATCGAACTATTTGATTCCATAGCCTATCCATTTATTTTGGATTGAGAATATTTATAATCAAATTTAATTCATCAATTTTTTTAATTGATCGAATATACTAAAATATAAATGGAACTTATATAGGATTCAAATTAAAATTCACTCCATTGACAACCCTACAACCAGAAATAAGGCCCAAAATGAATCAGCAATGATAAGTTGATAACCAAAGCATCACGTCAGCTCCCTAATAAACGCAGCTTATAAAACGCAAATATAAGCTAGAAATTAACTTAGAGTTGCTTTAGTTGCAATATATTCAGGATTTTTTTTTTATTTAGCCTTTTATTTGGCTAATGTGGGTTCTGAACAATACAACTTAAGTGAGTTTTTTTTTTTTTTGGGGGGGGGGGGGGGTGAGATTGTTTATTTTTAACTCAATATAACTAACGATAGAACTTTTCCACTTTTTGTTTTTTAGTTTTATTTTAAAATATTTTATTTTTATGTATTACTAATTTCATAAATTTATTAAAAGTAGTTAAAAATATTTTGATAGTATAGAAAAATCAGGAGTATTTTAAGTGAAAGAAAAATCAGGAGTGTTTTTTCTTCATCTTTTTTGTTTGTTTATGCATGGATTATCTTTACAGGTAGCGCTAAAGGAATAGGATATTACATAAGCTATTATTATTATTATTATTATTATTATTATTTATTGACAATGATCGATGCGTACATCTAGAGTGACAGCAAATTATTGACAATAATATGCGCTTCATAGTTTTAAGAAATGGAAGACCTTGATCGAAAAACAGATTGAAAGGCAGGTTAAAAAGTCTGTGCACAAATAAATGCTACAAGAAATTTTGCGGAGTTGAAAGATTTGTCAGACATATAAATGCTACAAGAAAGCATAATGACAATCAATTAAAATGAAAATTTTAAGATTTACTGATCATATGAGTTAGCTCCAATAACCATGCGCTGAGGGGGATTTTGGAAATGTTTGTATTTTTGGAGAAGTTAGAGTAGCAGAGAAAATTATAAAAATTTAGAATAGTAAAATTGGATAGTTTTTGAAAAGAAAAAGTAACAAGTTGTGATTGAAAGTTAAAAAAATAACTAGAAGCTGGAACAAGCATCCTGAAAATCATGTCCGCCTTTAGACTTATTTTAACTTTTTTTTTCAGCAAAAGTTAGAAAACAAAGCACTTGATGTCTGCTTTTACTCAGGAAAAATAGAAAAAAAAAACACTTATTTTTCTTATAACTATCTCTTGCAAATGTTGATTTTTTTTATGAAGTCGCTTGATAATTTTCGTACGTAACTCTACTAAAAAAATTTCTATAAAGTCATCACATCTCAATAATGGCATTACCCAAACATTTCTTAATTGTCTTATTCAATCATAAATGATCCTTGATGACTTTTTCTTCCCGCAATTTGACCAACTGTTTGTATTGGTGAAGTTCTAGAAAAAAACAAAAAAATTCTACAAGCTGAAAGATATATACTAGAAGAAGAATATTTCACCAATAACTTGTGATAAACTAACCATTAAAAAATAAATTTATAAAAAACAAAGACATCAGAGGAAAATTAAATTAATTTAACTCCACAAAAATAATTATAAACTAAATTTAATAATAAGACAAACGCAAAACCTACAACCAGATAGGGCTGTGAGTGGGTCGGACTTGGAACGAATCCAAAAAATCTGAATCCAAATTTGATAAGCCTTCTCAATATTCAATCCCAACCTAAATTTTATAGAATTTCTATTCAATAATACCGAATTCAAATCTAATAAAATTTCGAAGCCCGACAAAAAAAATCCAATCCAATTAACATTTAAAAAAATTAAAACTTTAAAATCAAGTAACACATAAACAAATTATTCTTATGTAAAAATAAATTTAAAATTTTATTTTAGATTATGTATAAAAACTATATATTATTACGTTATCAAAAATTAATTTGAGAAACAAAAATAATATAATATTAATTTTTATGGTTTATGTATTGCATTTTATTCAACCCTCTTTACCAATATTATATACATAAGATTATTAATTTAATAAAAAATATAATCAAAGTTTGGAGTCTAATCTTTAATGAATCGAACTATTTGATTCCATAGCCTATCCATTTATTTTGGATTGAGAATATTTATAATCAAATTTAATTCATCAATTTTTTTAATTGATCGAATATACTAAAATATAAATGGAACTTATATAGGATTCAAATTAAAATTCACTCCATTGACAGCCCTACAACCAGAAATAAGGCCCAAAATGAATCAGCAATGATAAGTTGATAACCAAAGCATCACGTCAGCTCCCTAATAAACGCAGCTTATAAAACGCAAATATAAGCTAGAAATTAACTTAGAGTTGCTTTAGTTGCAATATATTCAGGATTTTTTTTTTATTTAGCCTTTTATTTGGCTAATGTGGGTTCTGAACAATACAACTTAAGTGAGTTTTTTTTTTTTTGGGGGGGGGGGGGGTGAGATTGTTTATTTTTAACTCAATATAACTAACGATAGAACTTTTCCACTTTTTGTTTTTTAGTTTTATTTTAAAATATTTTATTTTTATGTATTACTAATTTCATAAATTTATTAAAAATAGTTAAAAATATTTTGATAGTATAGAAAAATCAGGAGTATTTTAAGTGAAAGAAAAATCAGGAGTGTTTTTTCTTCATCTTTTTTGTTTGTTTATGCATGGATTATCTTTACAGGTAGCGCTAAAGGAATAGGATATTACATAAGCTATTATTATTATTATTATTATTATTATTATTTATTGACAATGATCGATGCGTACATCTAGAGTGACAGCAAATTATTGACAATAATATGCGCTTCATAGTTTTAAGAAATGGAAGACCTTGATCGAAAAACAGATTGAAAGGCAGGTTAAAAAGTCTGTGCACAAATAAATGCTACAAGAAATTTTGCGGAGTTGAAAGATTTGTCAGACATATAAATGCTACAAGAAAGCATAATGACAATCAATTAAAATGAAAATTTTAAGATTTACTGATCATATGAGTTAGCTCCAATAACCATGCGCTGAGGGGGATTTTGGAAATGTTTGTATTTTTGGAGAAGTTAGAGTAGCAGAGAAAATTATAAAAATTTAGAATAGTAAAACTGGATAGTTTTTGAAAAGAAAAAGTAACAAGTTGTGATTGAAAGTTAAAAAAATAACTAGAAGCTGGAACAAGCATCCTGAAAATCATGTCCGCCTTTAGACTTATTTTAACTTTTTTTTTCAGCAAAAGTTAGAAAACAAAGCACTTGATGTCTGCTTTTACTCAGGAAAAATAGAAAAAAAAACACTTATTTTTCTTATAACTATCTCTTGCAAATGTTGATTTTTTTTATGAAGTCGCTTGATAATTTTCGTACGTAACTCTACTAAAAAAATTTCTATAAAGTCATCACATCTCAATAATGGCATTACCCAAACATTTCTTAATTGTCTTATTCAATCATAAATGATCCTTGATGACTTTTTCTTTGTGAAATACTTTTTCTTCCCGCAATTTGACCAACTGTTTGTATTGGTGAAGTTCTAGAAAAAAACAAAAAAATTCTACAAGCTGAAAGATATATACTAGAAGAAGAATATTTCACCAATAACTTGTGATAAACTAACCATTAAAAAATAAATTTATAAAAAACAAAGACATCAGAGGAAAATTAAATTAATTTAACTCCACAAAAATAATTATAAACTAAATTTAATAATAAGACAAACGCAAAACCTACAACCAGATAGGGCTGTGAGTGGGTCGGACTTGGAACGAATCCAAAAAATCTGAATCCAAATTTGATAAGCCTTCTCAATATTCAATCCCAACCTAAATTTTATAGAATTTCTATTCAATAATACCGAATTCAAATCTAATAAAATTTCGAAGCCCGACAAAAAAAATCCAATCCAATTAACATTTAAAAAATTAAAACTTTAAAATCAAGTAACACATAAACAAATTATTCTTATGTAAAAATAAATTTAAAATTTTATTTTAGATTATGTATAAAAACTATATATTATTACGTTATCAAAAATTAATTTGAAAAACAAAAATAATATAATATTAATTTTTATGGTTTATGTATTGCATTTTATTCAACCCTCTTTACCAATATTATATACATAAGATTATTAATTTAATAAAAAATATAATCAAAGTTTGGAGTCTAATCTTTAATGAATCGAACTATTTGATTCCATAGCCTATCCGTTTATTTTGGATTGAGAATATTTATAATCAAATTTAATTCATCAATTTTTTTAATTGATCGAATATACTAAAATATAAATGGAACTTATATAGGATTCAAATTAAAATTCACTCCATTGACAGTCCTACAACCAGAAATAAGGCCCAAAATGAATCAGCAATGATAAGTTGATAACCAAAGCATCACGTCAGGCTCCCTAATAAACGCAGCTTATAAAACGCAAATATAAGCTAGAAATTAACTTAGAGTTGCTTTAGTTGCAATATATTCAGGATTTTTTTTTTATTTAGCCTTTTATTTGCTTAATTTTGATGTGTATATGCGTTGTTTTTTTTTTTTCTTTTATGCCTTCTATTTATGCGTTGTTTTTTTTTTTTTTCCTTTTCTGCCTTATGCTTCTCTATTCAGGATTCTACTATTTTTCTTAAGAGTTTCTACTATTTTGTTATGTTTTTTAACATAATATCTTAAACGGTCACTCAATTATTTAAGCGATTATCTTATTTTAGAACAATCTCTTTAACAAATACTCAATCGTTTAAGTAATGCTATTAATTTTTCAAAAAATATTGATATAATATCATCTTTAACTATCTATTATGATACTTTTAGAAAATAATAGATCAATTTCATAATAATGATCTTTATAATATATTCATGATGTTTATATCTATACTATAAAAGATCACTATGAGTATTAGGGTTTAGGAAAAATCTCTTAAGCGATAAACTGATCTTTCTTAAGATATACTACAAAACACCCAGGCCGTGAGAAAACATATGGCCGTTCGGGAAAAACACCCAGGCCGTGAGAAAACATATGGCCGTTCGGGAAAAACACCCAGGCCGTGAGAAAACATATGGCCGTTTGGGCAAAACACCCAGGCCATGACAAAATATATGGCCGTTCATGATGTTTCTGCTATATTTTTTAGCATAATATATTAAGAGATTCTACTATTTTTCTTAAGATATTCTACTATTTTGCTATATTTTTTAGCATAATATCTTAAACGGTCACTCAATTGTTTAAACGATTCTCTCATTTTAGAACAATCTTTTTAACAAATACTCAATTGTTTAAGTGATGCTATTATTTTTTTCAAAAAATATTGATATAAATTCATCTTAAACTATCTATTATGATACTTTTAGAAAATAATAGATCTTAAGTGATAAACTGATATCTGTTAAGATATACTACAAAATATTCATAAGAGATCGAGTTGTCTCTTCAAGAGATCATTCGTAATAATAGATTCAAAGTACTCAATGCTCAACTTGTCTTTTCAAAAGATCATTATGATAATATACACCAAATTTATATAATAATTCTATCTTTTATAATTACCTTTTGTAGTATAGTTATCAATTTTATATAATGATCATAATAACTTTTTTAATATAGTCATCATGAATATGTAATAGAGTTGATCTTTTATAATATAGATATAGACATCATGAACATCTTATAATGATCATTATAATATAAATATCAATTCTACATAATAATCATAATGATCTTTTGTGGTATAGACAAGATGTATATATTATATTGATCATCATAATAGAGATATTAATTCAATATAAGTATAATACTCATAATGATCTTTTATAATATAGATATAGACATCATGAATATATTATAATGATCATTATTATGGAATTGATCTATTATTTTCTTAAAGTATTATAATAGATAGTTTAAGATGAATTTATATTAATATTTTTCAGAAAAAAGAATAGCATCACTTAAACGATTAAGTAGTTATTAAAGAAATTATTTTAAAATAAGAGAATCGTTTAAACAATTGAGTCGCAATTTAAGATATTATGTTAAAAAACATAGCAAAATAGTAGTATATCTTAAGAGAGATCAGTTTATCGCTTAAGATCTGTTATTTTCTAAAAGTATCATAATAGATAGTTTAAGATAAATTTATATCAATATTTTTTGAAAAAAATAATAGCATCACTTAAACGATTGAGAAGTTGTTAAAGAGATTGCTCTAAAATAAGAGAATTGTTTAAACGATTGAGCGACCGTTTAAGATATTATGCTAAAAAATATAGCAAAATAGTAGACTCTCTTAAGCAAAATAATAGAATCTCTTAAGATATTATGCTAAAAAACATAGCAAAAACATCATGAACGGCCATATGTTTTGTCACGGCCTGGGTGTTTTATCTGAACGACCATATGTTTTGTCACGGTCTAAGCGTTTTTCCCGAACGGCCATATGTGTTGTCACGGCCTGGGTGTTTTGTAGTATATCTTAACAGAGATCAGTTTATCACTTAAGATCTATTATTTTCTAAAAGTATCATAATAGATAGTTTAAGATGAATTTATATCATTATTTTTTGAAAAAAATAATAGCATCACTTAAACGATTGAGTAGTTATTAAAGAGATTGTTTTAAAATAAGAGAATCGTTTAAACGATTTAGTGACCGTTTAAGATATTATGCTAAAAAATATAGTAAAATAGTAGAATCTCTTAAGAAAAATAGTAGAATCTCTTAAGATATTATGCTAAAAAACATAGCAGAAAAATCATGAACGACCATATGTTTTGTCATGGCCTGGGTGTTTTGCCCAAACGGCCATATATTTTCTCACGGCCTCGGTGTTTTGCCCGAACGGCCATATGTTTTCTCACGGCCTGGGTGTTTTGTAGTATATCTTAAGAGAAATCAGTTTATCGCTTAAGAGATTTTTCCTAAACCCTAATGGGGACTTCTAATAAAAGGTAGCTTTGTACTACCTAATATTAGGTATGGCCTTAATTAATTGCCACGTGTACTTAAATTTATTTTTAACATATTTATATATTTTATTTTGACCTATAACCAGCTACATAAGTCACAATTATTTATTTTGAATTATTAAAAATATGGTAAATATCTTTTCAAATCTCCTCAATTTAAGGGATTAATGAGAAGAGAATCCTAATAAGTAGGAAAGTTAATCAACACTAATTAATTCTCTCCTCTCTCTCTCTCTCTCTCTCTCTCTCGTCCCCCCCCCCCTCCCCCCATCTTGTCTAACACATATAAAGGTTAATTATATAATGAAAAATGAGTGGTAAATATGTACATATATCAATTATATTATAATGAAATTTATAAGTAAGTAGAGTATCAAATTAAATAATAGTAATACCTTATGTTAATAATTTTATTTTCTAAATTAAAAATTGAAAGATTTTTTTAATTAGTATAAATTCATAGTTATCATCTGTATCAAAAACAAATTCATAGTTATCATTATAAAATATTTATTTACTCAGTTAAATAAATTAAGTAATTATTATAAAAATTATTGATTTATGGGAGTTATGGAATTTTAATTATAATTTTAGCGAATTGACATAAATTAACTAATGATGAATAGTGATCTGGAACATTGATCAAAAATAAAATAAACTAAGAAGATAGATAAATATTGTTAAATTTATAATTAAGAGATGGATATATCATTTTAAGCATCAATTTAATTTTGAATTTAAAATACATTTTAAGCGCCAATTTAATATTTTAAGAAGCAATCAAATTTTTGTTGTTATATTCAATAAAAAAATATATTTCAAAAAAATTAATAACACATTGCCATAAGAAATTTGTTGAAATTAATATAAATTATAATTTTTTTTTATTAAAATTTGTATGATAAAATGCTCTACATGTTATTATGTTTGGTGATAGATCAAATGCTAAAAAATATCTAATAAAAATTAATAAAAAAGGCTAAATGATAAATGTATAAAATAGATTTAATATAATGGACCTCACACATATAAATACTATTTAAATTTATAGGTAAACAACAAGTAACAGGTCATGGCAACCTGCATACTAAGTTACAGGTAAACGTAACCTGTAAAACAGGTAACAGGTACTCTAATAAAATAAGGGTACCTAACATTAAACTTTTTCTATCCTACCTAACAATAGACAAACCCAACCCTAATACTCATAATAATCTTTTATAATATAGATATAGACATTATGAATATATTATAATGATCATTATTATGGAATTGATCTATTATTTTGTAAAAGTATCATAATAGATATTAAAGATGATATTATATCAATATTTTTTGAAAAAAATAATGGCATCACTCAAACGATTGAGTATTTGTTAAAGAGATTGTTCTAAAATAAGAGAATCGCTTAAACAATTGAGTGACCGTTTAAGATATTATGTTAAAAAATATAGTAAAATAGTAGAATCTCTTAAGAAAAATAGTAGAATCTCTTAAGATATTATGCTAAAAAACACAACAGAAACATCATGAACGGCCATATGTTTTCTCACGGCCTGGGTGTTTTGCCCAAACGGTCATATGTTTTCTCACGGCCTGGGTATTTTGCTCGAACGGCCATATGTTTTCTCACGGCCTGGGTGTTTTTCCATAACGACCATATGTTTTCTCACGGTCTGGGTATTTTGTAGTATATCTTAAGAGAGATCAGTTTATCGCTTAAGAGATATTCACGAACGACCATTTATTTTGTCACGACCTGAGTGTTTTGTAGTATATCTTGCAATATATCTTAAGAGAGATCAGTTTATCGCTTAAGAGATTTTGTCAAACTTCTATTTGTTTTGTCACGGCTTAGGTATTTTGTAGTATATCTTAAGAGAAATCAGTTTATCGCTCAAGAAATTGGCCTAAACGGCCATATATTTTGTCATGGCCTAGGGGTTTTGTTGTTCTTATAAGTTAAGTTATTTTTAATTTGACCTCCGTTCATAAGTTAAATTATTTATAATTTAACTCTTGTTCAAATTTTATATTAAATAAATATATTTATTTGTCCTAATTTGTGTCGGGTCATATTTTTTATCAAAAAAAAAATTAAAAAAAAAATTAGAGGGTTAGTTTCTTAAATAAAATCTCGAAGGCCTTATTGCGCAAATTTCCTCCTACCCACATATTCCAGAGTCTTCCATCTTCTCATAGCCGCCTACCCAGCTCTCTCATCCATCCCTTCCCGATCTCCTACACGCGCCGCCTTCCATCGCAGCAGAGCCCCCACCATAATCTCCAACGCCAAAGCATCTGTAAATTCTTCCATCTTCTCAAAGCCGCCTAGCTAGATCTCCGATCTATCTCTTCCCGCTCTCCTGAACACGCGCCGCCTTCCATCGCCACCCTAGTCTTCAAGACGTGGACAGTGGACTTTATGATTCATGGATTTTGCATAAGGATCTGATCTTCAAGGTACCTTGCATCTCTGTTCCTGTTATGCGCAATTGAAAGTTTCTCTTTTGTAGATTTTTATGTGGATTTTATCTTATCTGATTAGTTCAAACTTCTCTGTTCAATATATGTGCAATTGTAATTTTTTTTTTCTTTTGAAGATTTTAATATGAATTTTTTCCGATGTGATAATTTCAAAACTCTCCGATCTATTTATGTGCAATTGTCAGTCTTTCTTTTGTTCATTTTAGTATGGATTTTATCTGATCTGATGAGTTCAAATTTCCGGATGGTATCAGGAGCTAAATGCATCCGACTCCTCTTGTTATCTCTTATTTACATGGAAAAACCTCTTGTTTATTTCATTAACATATAAATCTTGTGATTTAATAAATCAGTCTGCCGTCCCCTATCGTAGGTTAAGCTTAAAAGCTCTATTTTGAGCCTTGTATTTATCAACAATTTCTACCAGAAACTTCATTTTATAACTCGTGTCAAATTTTGGGAAGTAAATTGCATACAACCCCTGTGTTTTGTGTAAGAGGCACAAAAATAGTGTTACTTTATTTGCATAGACACTCATGTTTTTTAAAAGTAGATTACTGCCCCTTTGATCAACTGAACATGAAACTCTTAAAATGACCACTTTAGCCTTATATAATACACAAACTTATTTGTAGAAAAAATACATGTTATACTTCATAATATATATTATAGTGTCTTAATTTGTAATGAATGTATTAGTTTTATACATGCATAGAACACATGTAGTATTTGTAATTAAATATTATCTACATATATAGATAGTACATACATATAGTGGTGGCAATTGGGTGGTTTGTGTTGGGTTTGGATTGGTTTTTATTGGGTTGTATTGAAAATGAATGTTAGAAAATGGGTTGAAAATGGATTGGTTGAAGATGGGGTTGAGACGGGTTGTAGATGGGTTCAAATAGTTTTTAATGGGTTCAATGCATGATATTATCGATCTTCTTTTTAGCAATCAAAATCAATTGAAAGTAATTATCGATTAAACTGATACTTTTAACATTAAAATTTATTGTGTCCTTTTTTCTGAAGTAAAAGTTTTATAATTTCAAAGAAGTAAAAGTTTTATTGTATCCTGTATAATCTAATAATACTAAGAAAACATCAGAATTATTTATAATTGTACCTAAAAAATAAGTAAATTGATGAATAATAGTTTTAAAATGTAATTATACAATTTGATAAGGTTAATCATGACTTGTAAAATCATTTTGATGTAATTTAATTTGAAATCAATTAAAGAAAATTAAGGGGCTTTTTTGTATGAACTTACCCATTAACAATCCATGTACAATCCATGTGTTCCCACTACCCACTTTGTAGTGAGTAATAACGGCTCTCAAATCACCTATGTATGAGAGGTGAACAACAGGCCCTCCCGCTATCTCTCCAATTTTCAAATACTTTAATTTTATTCCGATGGATAAGTATATTTTCCGGATCAAGAACGAAAGAATCATCAAATGTGAAAACAACTCATATAATCAAAACTCTCACAATTTACCCATGAAGTAACTTCAAAAACATACATATAATCATAGGTGGCACCCACAATTCTGATCCCACAGTTTAACTATAGAGTAACTTCAAAAACATACATTTAACCATAGGTAGCAACCACAATTTTGATCCCACAGTTTAAACATAAAGTAACTTCAAAAACATACATTTAACCATGACTAGCACCCACAGTTTAACCATAGAGCAACTTCAAAAACATACATTTAACCATAGGTAGCACCCACAATTTAGATCCAACAGTTTAACAATAGAGGAACTTCAAAAACATACATTTAACCATAGCTAGCACCCACAATTTTGATCCCACAGTTTAACCATAAAGTAACTTAAAAGACATAAATTTAACCATAGCTAGCCCCCACAGTTTAACCATAGAGTAACTTCAAAAGCATACATTTAACCGTAGGTGGCACCCACAATTTTGATCCTACAGTTTAACCATAAAGTAACTTCAAAAACATACATTTAACCGTAGCTAGCCCCCACAGTTTAACCATAGAGTAACTTCAAAAACATACATTTAACCGTAGGTAGCACGCACAATTTTGATCCCACAGTTTAACTAGAAAGCAACTTCAAAAACATACATTTAACCATAGCTAGCACCCGCAGTTTAACCATAGAGTAACTTCAAAAACATACATTTAACCGTAGGTAGCACCCACAGTTTTGATCCCACAGTTTAACCAGAAAGCAACTTCAAAAATATACATTTAACCATAGCTAGCACCCGCAGTTTAACCATAGAGTAACTTCAAAAACTTACATTTAACCATAGCTAGCATCCATAATTTTGATCCCACAGTTTAACCATAAAGTAACTTCAAAACCATACATTTAACCATAGCTAGCACCCACAATTTTGATCCCACAGTTTAACCATAAAGTAACTTCGAAACCATACATTTAACCATAGCTAGCACCCACAATTTTGATTTGTCAGTAGGGATGTCTAGCAATGTTTCTAAGTGCTCTGTTTCTTTCTTGTGCATGGTGAATTCTACTTGCAGGTGCTTACCTCGGGCCTGGGTAGTTCAATTGTTCTTCAGGTGGCTGTTCTTCACATTTACAACAGCAGCAGTAGCATTGGAAGCATGTCAACACATGGAACAAGGCCGGAGCGGCTGCAGCAGCTGCAGGATCCAGAGTGGCTGCAGCAGCTGCAGGATCCGGAGCGGCTGCAGCAGCTGGTGGAGCAGGTGCAGCAGTGGCTGGTGGAGCAGGAGCGACTGCAGCGGGAGCGGCGGGATCAGGAGCGGCTGCGGCTGCGGAAGCAGCAGGGTCAGGAGCAGGGGCGGCTGGAGGAGCAGCAGCAGCCGCAGGAGCGGCAACAGCTGCGGCAGCAGCTGGAGGAGCAGCAACAGCAGGAGTGGCGGCGGCTGGAGGAGCAGCAGCAGCAGGAGCGGCGGAGGCTGCGGGAGCGGCAGCAGCAGGAGCTGCAGCTGCAGCAGCAGCAGCAGCTGGAGCGGCTGCAGCAGCAGCAGGAGCAGCTGGAGCCGCTGCTGAAGCTGCAGGAGCGGCTGCAGCAGCTGCAGCTGCTGCCGCCGCAGGAGCGGCAGCAGCAGCTGCAGCAGCTGGAGCGGCAGCTGCGGCAGCTGCAGCTGCTGCTGCAGCAGTGGCAGCAGCAGCGGCGGCAGCAGTGGCGGCAGCAGCAGCCGTAGCGGCAGCGGCTGCCTTCCTTGCTTTGTTGCATGTGCTGACATGCTTCCAAAATTTCTCCATGTCATTTGTGTTGTCTTTTTTGCAAGTTGTGCAGGTGTACTTTGTCATTGTGTCTGTAATCAAATAACAGTCATTAAATTTCAGTCATGAGAATTGAACAATTTTTTGGTTTTCATCCCCATTCCATTCAAATACAAAATACTTTGGTTTTCAGGCATGTATCAGATTGAAAATTTCTTTGTTCTCATCACAATACCAAATAAAAATAACATCACCATCACGATAAATCATACTCCACCATCAGATTGTAAATACCCAATAGATTCATGCTCAAAAAGCCCAATGCCCAGTAAAGAAAATGTAAATCCATCTTCGGTTCTCATCGCAATACCATATAAAAATAACTTCACAATACCCAATATTTTAAATTTTTGCTCAACCGTCAAAGGTCATGACAATACCCAATAAATTCATGCTCAAACAACTCAATACCCAATAAAAAAATGTAAATCAATTTTTGGTTCTCATCACAGTGCCTTATAAAAATAACATAACAATACCCTACACAATAAATTCATGTTCAACCATCATAGGCAACGACAATACCCAATAAAATAAAAATAATATCACGATACACAATAAAAATGAAAGAAAAATGTAATCACAATAGCCAATAAACCATTACCATACCCAATAAAAATATAGTGCTGAATGTGTTTCTCCTCTTGTTCTTGCACGCGTAGAAGAAATGCTGGGATTTGCTGATTTAGACTATTTAGTGAATGAGCTAGGGTTTAGACAAGCCTTTAACAATTGAGCTCAAAAAGTTTAGTTATATCCAAATTCGGATAACAGTAAGAATTTTTTTTTCATTTAATAAATTAAAACATATTATATAGGTAAGGATTTCGACATATATTGGTTTAATAAATTAAAGCAAGTAGTTAAAACTACGAAATAAACGATATCTTTAGAAAATGGTGAAATGATCATAAAATTGCACAATAATAGGGATTTAAATCACGGTTTAATTGCATTAAGCATCCTAATCTTTGGGGCGTTTTGCACTTTAGTACTTAACCGTTAATGAGGTGCACCCGCAATGCCTAACCTTTTTAGAATGTACGTTAATAGGGTTTTTTCAATTTTCCGATGGTATCAATATTCCATTGATACCCTATCATGCGATTTACACATGATTACTCGAAGGGAAAAATTGATATTTCATATTTTTATTTCTTTAATTGTTTTTTTAATCTTATTCTTCTCTTCATTCTTTCCCTTTTCTGCTCTATATTTTTCCTTTACTCTTTTTCTTCTTCTTCCTCGTCAATCCTTCTCCGATGACACTCGTCAGATTCCGCCGATATGACCAACATCTGAATCGCCTTGTTGTGGGCTTTCCAACCATCCCATGATCAAACACGTCATCTACTATTTTTCCACTGATCAAAGGCTTATTCAATGTTCCCTTCATCTCCTTTGATCTCCCTAACACTGGCGACCCACTATCTTCCCTTGGTATTTGCGGACTCGCCTTGAACTCCTCTTTCCGATCCCCACCCTTTCAATTTCACGTGTATGTGGAGTATATCTCACAAATCTCCGATTTATACAAAACAATTCTTGATTTTTTTTCATGACTCCAAAATCTGCACAAATAGAGAGAAAAAAGCAAAACATCCCATAAAATTTCATCAAATATTTTGATATAATATGTTCAAGGAAATCTCCAGCTTGCAGGCCAAGATCATTACATTTTTCTTGAAGGGCCTGAGGCAGGGCACTATTTTTTCGGTATGAAATTGATACAATGGCCTTGTTGGTTATTCTTTGAAGGTGCTTTGATCTGAATTTGAATGCATTTATTGTATTTGTACTTGATCACATCAATTTTTCTAGCCCAAATAATTGAGGATTAAAGAGTGCTTTTCATTTGGAGAAGAAGTTTGAGCAAAGGTTCTAAAAATCGAAGAGAAAGAGAGTGAACATGATCACTCTTTAATTTTATTTTTTGGTGTATTTTGAGTGGGAGGGACAATATAGTGATGAGATTTCATTTTTACCCTCGATTATTGCACGTGCAAGTCACATGAGTGGTGTTTGCTGAAATATTTTAATAGATTCCACTGGAAAGTTAAAAAGCCCCATTAAAGCACATTTTACGAAAGTTAGGCACCACGGGTGCACATCAACAAATATTAGGTATCAAAGTGCAAAACGCTCCAAATGTTGGGGTGTTTAACGTAATTAACCCTTAAATCACAACAAGTCTACTTGTAAAATTATACATATAAGATTAGTACAAGTTACTTTTAAGCCTCTTACATTAGAGGGATTACTAGAAAGCTTTATAGCAGCCTTACGTGACGGACATAATTTAAACGGGAAACAATCTTTAATGGGTATAATCCAATATAGTTTAGCTCATGGTTCAGTTTATTTTAATGTTTGTCCTAATTTACAATTATCATGCATTCATGTTAATATACTAGATGTCTTAACTTTAAATTTTAAAATGCATGGTTATAATTATGCTCCAAATTCAGACGCTATATGCCTTTGTTATAGAATTTATTATAAACTACTTTATGGGAGGGTAGATGCTACCCAGTTGGGTACTACCCAACTGGATTTTTAATCTTTGAATCGAGTATTATGCCATAATACATATATATATATATATATATATATTAACATTTTTTGACATCATCATATTAAAATCCAATGGCTAAAAAACACTAGGTGGGCTATACCCACATGGGTAGTATGAACAAAATCCTACTTCATACACTAAATCCATAGTGTAGAATGGTGAATAAACCATTAAAAGAAACGCTTTTAATCGAAACCAATATTAGTAGATCTAATATTACTACTAGGTGGGCTATTAAAATGGAAAAAAAATAAAATTTTCTGAATATTGGGTCAGAGAAAAAACTGTTTCAGCTCAACCTAATACTATAATCACCTCATGGATGTTATACAAACCCCTGATGGTGTTGTTAAAATACAGTTTGAGGACAGTAGAAGAATAATAGGGTCTAGATCTAGGTTAAGTAGATCACAATCTTTTTATTCTCTCATATCACCAATTGATTATATAATCAAATCTCTATCCAGAGCATTCGCCTCACAAATAAGAGAACCAACTAGGAATTCTTCAAGTGAAGATTTGAGACGAGAGAGGATTGAGGAATTGAGAATACATGAGGAAAATATAGTAAAATGAGTTTATACAACCCAAAAAGCTGATATAACCGAGTTAGAAATGAATATTGCTATTTAATGGATTTTAAACCTAAAATAGACTTTAGTCCGGGATCCCTAGCAAGAAAGACAATCCAACAAGAATTTAACCTTCCTAAATGGGAACCATTTAAAAAATATGGCTTTTTGAGAACTTCAGTAAAGAGGATAGAAAAATTTTCCAAGAAGAATTCTATACATATCTTTCAAAAATAAAACAACTTGTTCATTTTGTCCCATGGTTTATAACTAATTATGTGAAGAGTTATATCTCTGTCATGGAAAGAAATTATAGACTTGCTAATGGACAAGTTTTAAAAACAATTTACCCATCTCAAACTTCATATCAAATAGAAAAAGATGAAAAAACTATGTATTTTTTTTGCATTTACAAAGCTATTTGAAGATAATACAATGCAAATCACTACAAGGCATATAAATAACTTTCTTAAGCAACAAAATTATGCTAATATGTATCTAAATGTCCTTGGTGAACAAATTAATTCTCTACATAATAGAGTCAAGTTAATAATCAACTCCATAAATCAGTTAAAATCTTCAACCTCATTCACTAGAATATAAGAAGAAGATATCACAGCCTCTCCCAGTATTTAGCCTCCATTTGAAATAAAAGATTTTAATTAAAATCAAACACATACTTAGAAAAAATTCTTAATGAAAAATTTAAAAATCTGAAACTAAATACTCTTGATAAATTTGAACAAGAAATGAGTGAAAATAAAGATTATAGGCAAACCGTTCAAGAAGAGATTAATAAATTGGAAAAATATGCTTATTAACCAACTCAAAGGCTCTTTTATTTCCCTAGGCCGACAGCCGACACCTCAAGACGTCTATATGAGGAACATGAGTATATTTTAACTAATAGCTATGGTGGTAAGAATATTTATGAATGGAACACAGACAGATTTACTGAAAGACAGATTTATAATACTATCCATTGAAAGCTTATTTACAACTCTATCTATAAGAATAATGGTAATAATGATAAAGCAATTGCTAATATGATAATTACAGGATTTACAGACCAATTAAAAGATTGGTGGCATAACCACCTAACCCAATCCAACAGAGCAGATATTTTAAGTACAATAAAGATTGAAAATGGTGTTCAAACTGAAAATGCAATTTATGCACTTGTCATTAATATTATTGAACACTTTACAGGTAGATGGTTAGATAATAGTGAAAATATTATGATTCTTTTACAAAATTTAAGATGTCCTACCCTCACTTCATTTAAAATGGTATAAAGATGTTTGTTTTAGTAGAGTAATGGAACTTCCTTACTAAATTTATAGATTGTCTACCCTATTTATTTGTTTAAAAGGTTAGGAAAGCCCTACGAAAAGGACACATCAATATTAATTATGAGAAATATACTGAGAAAAATTAAGAGAACAATAATTTAAAGGAGACGAGACACAGTTATGTATAGTGGTCGGGTCGAAGCGTAATCCACTACCTAGGTATCTTTCACCTAGGCTTTTGAACCTATAAAAATTTTTTGATTAGTATTATGAATATAACAAGCTGAAATAGTTAAGTTGGAACGATACAGAGTGTCTCAAACTACTCTCACAACTGAAGTGCAACTGGTAGGAGCCTGATACTAACACAAAAGTGCCTGGTCCTTAGCACACTGACCTTGTACACTTATCAGTTTCACACAAAAAACACTCATTCAAAATCAAGTAAAGACGAGCAAAGTGAATGAAATACGATGATCGTCTTTGTTGTCCCTTGAAGCCTATTTATAGCCCTATCTTTGGTCTTTAAGTAAGGTAGGAGATCCTTCTTCTTTTCAGTACCACTGAGAACAAGGCAACTGTATATTCATATCAATCTTCACAAGGTAATGGATGTCGAGGTATGATCAATACACTTGTTAAGGAAACAAGTCCATCTAGGAGTGATTCTAAGTATCTAATCTTCCCAAGATTAACCGAGATTAAATCCTCATCAAAAGAAATCAATAGGGCCAACATATACTTACGGCAACCTAATAGAAACTTTTATTCAATAAGTGTTATCTCGGTATAATGAAATAAAATCGAATCAACCGATTAAAACATATTATTTGAATGAAAAACAAAAAAAAACAATTAGGCCAATTTTGTGGACAATTTGGTATGGAAGTACCATCCACCAGCAAGCCTCATAGGCAAAAGAAAGATGATAAAATGGAAAAACAATATTCTCATAAAAGAAAGAAAAGAAGAGAAAAAAGAGAGAAAAGAAAATAAGATAGAAAATTCAAAAAAATCAATGGAAATCCACAAGCGTGTTTTAAATGTGGAAGAGTTGGACACTATTATAAACATTGCAGAACAAAACAAAAGACAAATAATCTCAATATAGATAGTGAGTTAGAAGAGACATTAGCAAAATTATTGTTAAATTCTGACACTGAAAATTCTGATTCAAAAACTTCTAATAGTTCTTCAAATAGTTCTGAAGAGGTACAAGTTTTAGATAATGAAGACTATGTTTCAGAGTCAGATCAAGAGTGCTGCAATGTTTATTGAGAAGGTAGACCTTGCTTAAAACAAGATAATAACAGTGATGTAAGGAGAAGAATTTTATAAGATTCTGTCACAATTTAAAGATTTTGATATCAATATGCTTAATAATAATAGCATAATAGAGTTATTAAAATTCATTAAAGAACCTGATATAAGGTCTCAAATGGTTAATGAACCAAGTACTTATAACAATAATACTCAAACAATTCATAGATCTCAAGAACTATAGACTATGGTTGACGTCCAAAGAATATTAAAACAAAGACAAAAAAATTGAGGCCTCTACCACAATACAAGAATTAATACAAGAAATCAATAGCCTAATGAAAGAAATAGATGACCTGAAGTAAGAAACTAGGATTCTAGATGATAGAATAACAAAGCTAGAAGTTCATAACGAAGGCAAACAAACTATTTTGAAGATCAAATAAGACTTTCTGAAGATTAAAATTTCCTTTCTACCCTTGAGATAGTTACCTCATAAAAATGGTTTGTAAAAATTACTTTACTAATCGATAATAATTTTATAAAAGAATTAACAACATTGGTGGATAGCGGAGCTAACTTGAATTGCATACAAGAAGGGATTATCCCAACCAGGTATTTTCATAAAACCACTCCATCTCTTAGTTCTACCAATGGTCAAAAAAATGGATATAAAATATAAAATTCCCAAAGCATATATTTGTAAAGACAAAGTTTGAATTCCAACAAGTTTTTTATTAGTTAAAAGTAGTAATCAAATAATTTTGGGAAATCTATTTTTGAAAAAGCTTTTTCCCATAAAAAAATATAAATGAAAAGGGATTTATTGGAACCTTTGAAAGGAAATAAATTGAATAACTTTTCAATTTATAACTGAGCCTTTTACTACATTACTAAATGAAATCAAAGAACTGCTCATAGCAAAAAATCAACAAAAGAATTTTCTTAAGCAAGAAATTAATATTCTTACTCTTGAAGAAAAGCTTGAAAATTCCTAAATTCTAGGAAAAAAATAAAACTAATAACAAATCAATTTTCTATTTCTCTTCCATATGAAGAGAGTTTTGATGAAAAGAAAATTCCTACAAAAGCTAGGTCATGCTAAATGAATTTTGAATATCTAGAATTATGTAAAAAGGTAATTGCCCCTTTTTTACAAAAAGGATTAATAAGACAATCAAAATCTCCATGGTCTTATACAACTTTTTATGTTAATAAACATGCAGAACAAGAAACATGCATTCCTAGACTTGTAATAAACTATAAACCTTTTAATAAAGTTTTGAATTGGATTAGGTATCCCATACCTAATAAAAAAACCATGTTGATAGATTGCATGATGCAATACTATTCTCAAAGTTTGATTCAAAATGGAAATATTGAAAAATCCAAATTGCAGAGGAAAACAGGTATAAAACTGCTTTCAATGTCCCAATCGGACATTATGAATGGAATGTCATGCCATTTGGTTTGAAAAATGCACCTTTAAATTCCAAAATAGAATGAATGATATATTCATACCTTGTAGCGATTTTATTATAGTATATATTGATGATAGTTTAGTCTTCTCTAAAATAATTGAATTACATTTTAAACACCTGGATATTTTCAGAAAAATGATGGTACAAAATGGTTTGGTTATATCTAGGCGTAAAATGTTATGATTTCATACGAAGGTAAGATTTTTAGGACATAATATAGAAAAGGAGAAAATAATTCCTATAAATAGAAGTATAGAGTTTGCATCAAAATTCCCTAATAAAATAATTGAAAAAAACTCAAGTACAAAGGTTTTTGGGAAGCCTAAATTATATCTCACCATATTATAAAAATTTGGCAGAAGAAGTAGCTTTTTATATGATAGATTAAAGAAGGATCCTAAACCTTGGAATGAGAGTCACACCTAAGCTGTCAGAAATATTAAAGAAAAGGCTAATAATCTCCTTGTTTAATGCTTGCTAATCCAAACTAGCAAAAAATTATTGAAATAAATGCTTCATATATTGGTTAAGGTGGATTTTTAACATAAATTTCTCCTCATTATAAATAGAAATATCTTGTTAGGTTTTACTTAGGCAAATAGAATAGCAGTCAAAAAAATTATGCTACAATTGCTAGAGAAATTCTTGCAATTGTTAAATGTGTTTTAAAATTTCAAAATGTCTTGTACAATCAGAAGTTTTTGATAAAAATTGATTGTCAGTCAGCAAGATTTATGTTTCAAAAGGATTTTAAACATGATATCTCAAAGCAGATGTTTGCTACATGGAAAAATTATTTAGCTCTTTTTGATTTTGAAATTCAATATAAAAAGGGAAAAGATACTCGTCTCCCTGATTTTCTTACTCGTGAATTTTTACATGAATGATTCCTCGAAAAAGAAATAATACCCTTCCAGCTAATAAAGGAGGAAAAGGAAAAATTTTGGCCCAATTGGGACACTAAAGGCTAATAGCTGACAATATTGCATCATCTTCAGGTGATATACCTAAGGACAAAAATGATCTTATTTATAAGAAATTTATGGAATTCCCCAAAAAGAAAAAGCAAGAGTATAATAATTCTTCTTATGCAAAAATTGTGACTGAAGGAGAGAATGGAGACCCTCTACATATGAACAAAATACTAATAAAGAGTTAACAATACTGTTAGAAAATAAAGATCTCCAATGGAAGAATGAGCTATAGACTTTAATGCAAAGGTATTTAGATACAACATCATATGTTGTAAGTTCCTATAAACAAAGAACGAATTATGAAAATATACTCATACATACTGGATTATGTGAATTTTCACATTTTACTCTAGTAAATAATTAGTAGGTTTGCAAAGTAGTAATCAAGGGGATACTATTTGCAGAAGAATGGAGTTTAAACACTCTAAGGGAAAAAGAAGATATCCATCTTGAATTTAAAGTCCCGATAAAATTTAATTATTTGAATTATGTTGAAGCTTTTCATAAAGTATTTCTCTATGAAAACTCTAAAAGCAAATATTCTTAGTTTGTCAAGATTTGTCCTGAAGTTTATAAATGTGGGGAACAACCAAATTGATTTTATCAGTGGTGGATAAATTATAGTCCATCCATAAAAATTCTACCAAAATCATTCAAAGGTTTATATACCAAATGGGTTAATGTTTCACCAAAATTAATTGAGATGGAACATCAGAACAGATGGATTGAGGGAATAGCCACAATGTATTTCTTTATGGAATTCTCTATTCATTGGATTTGGAAATGGGCATTTGAATTTAGTTATACACAACAAAATATTCCATGCTTAAAAAGAATATTCTTCACAAAGTTCTAGAATAAATTAGTATAGAAGGAAGATGGCAAATTGCAGGGTCAAGAAACATTTGACCAGATCCACCAAAAGATTAAAGAACATAAATTAAAGAATAGTTTAAGATAAGGCAGCAAAGGAATCTCCCAATCCGTTCAAGCATATTGCTAGAAAAATATAAATGCAAAAGGGGACAATGACAAAGGATGACATTATAGAGTCCTATATTGAAGAAATGAAAAAAGATTTAATGAAAAATCTTGGCGTAGAAATAAAATCAGACGTCTCAATGGCTTCATCTTCTAAAGATAGAAAAAGACACCCAATATTATCTTGGAGAATCTCAAGATCGATATGAAGAAGAAGTATCAATTGAAAAGATATTTGATAATGTTAAAGAAACTATGAAAGAAAATATCAAGAAAAATTAGAAGAATAGGGAACAAAGTTCATAAAAGATTGACAACCCCTCTGACAACCACTATAATAAAGAGGCCAATACCAGTGCTAGACTTGCAGCTTTAAAAAAGGAGCAATAATTCATGCTCAATAATTTAGGCTAGCGGATTTACACAATGTTTAGATTCGTGACAAAATCAAATTGTGATAGGATTTGGTGTCTGTATAATTATTATAAATAGCAGACTTATGCTTAGATTGGTGACAAAATCAAATTGTCATAGGATTTGGTGTCTGCATGACTATTATAAATAGCAGACTAATATACTAGTTCAGGCAGAGTGCATTCTAGTATTTCTTAAAAGTTGTTCTTTATTCCCTATTGTACTACTACTACTATCTTTGTAATAATATTTGGAATGAAATAAAAGATTTGACTTCTCGGATCATTGGCCTCTTCTTCTAACATTGTGGTACGTTTTAATTCTTTTATTTATTTTAAGTTCATTCTTTATTTAGCCTGAATGACAAGCCAAACTACTTGTGTTGGATTACATCATTCTATATGAAATGTATATCATGGAAAGATCATTTTATTAGGAAAACAAATATGTGCTAAATTCATGAATAATCATGCCAAGGTTAGGAATCAAAACAGTGAATCTAGTCCAAGCTGTGGTTGTGTTTTGCCCATCTATTGCCAAAGTATGGCGTTTTTAAGGCTTTTGTTTTGACCATGCTAGACTAGTTTTCATTGACAATTTTATTCCTGTGAATTCTGTGGCCTATTATTTAGGAGTTTGGCACGACTTGCGGGATGTAAATGGTGTCATTTATGGGTATGAATTTACCCAGCTTAATTCTTCCCCCAAAAAATATTGTGACATTCACAACCAGAATTAGTGATAGATTTTATTTCTTTGATTATTTGTATTTTTAATTTTCAATAGAAAATAAATTGGTACACCGAAAATTATAAATAAATGCATTTATAAACAATTATCAATTATAAAAAATAATTCTTCAGTACAAAAATAATTTTCTCATAGTGTGGCAAATGCTAATATTACCCATCGAGGTTATGTCCTATAATCTATTTCATTTATTTTTTTTTTCATCACCAGACTTGGTTCTTTTATTATGCTTCTTCCAATTCTACAACTTGATTAACTATGTACTACTAATTTCTTATTCATGATATCCAAATTCTTCACGAATATGAAAGTCTGACTTGTGAAGTATTGTCTCACATCTTAAGGAGGTAAAATTTGGACATTTACAAAAAAATACTTCTCGTAAGATGGAAGAAGAATGGGAGATTAACTTATAATTTATAAACTGGTTAAAGTCTTAAACTTAATCTGTTACGAAACAACAATATAATATCATCAATTAATCTTTTGTACAACATTAATAAATAATAATAATAATAATAATAATGCCATTCCTTCCAAGAATTGTATTAAAGATAAAAATGTTATTACTGATAAGATCATGAAAATCAAAATGAACACCACTACAGTTAGGAGACGAATCTACAATTTGAATCCTTAAAATCCAATATCACTAGGCCTTTTGCATCAACTTTTCGAAAAAAATACAATTTTAGGATAGTAACTTACACGTTCTGTGATTTTAGGAAATTAACTTTACCCGTTTTAATTTTAAAACATGAATTTGATATTTTTTGATACATTTAAGACAATTTGCACGGTAATTCGTGATTTCGCCGAAAATTGACGGTTGCCGGTTGAAAAATTAGTAAAGTTGAACACATAATATGTGACATGTCACTTATTTGGCATTTTTGTTTGACTTGTCAATCCACATGGGATGAAATTGAATGGAAATAAAAAAATGTGTATTTAATAAATTAATTAATTAAATTTATTGTGTATAAATACAATACAAATATATATATATATATAAATACATATATACATACACACAATACATATATACATCTTATATATATACACACGAACCACCACAGCAGCCGGCGTTGGCGGCTAAACGCGCTGGAGAGAGTTGGTTAGAGAGAGAGAGAGAGAGAGAGAGAGAGAGAGAGTAAGCTAGGGGGTGAGAGAAATCGAGAGAGAGGGAGGGAGCGAGAGAAAGAGAGAGAGAAATTTAGAAGAAAGGGGTAGAAGGAGAAGAAAGGCGGCGGCGATGGGGGGTGGGGATTAGGGTTTTGTGAGGGGCGAGGTTAGGGGGCGGCGACGCTGTGAGGGGTGGGTTGGGTGGCGGCAGCGTAGGGAGGGGGGCGAGGCTGGTGGTGGCAACGCTGGGTCAGGCGGGGTTGGAGGTGGGGGGATGCGTCATTGGGAGGGGTGGGCTGGGGTGGACGGCGGGGCTGGAAGTGGGGGCTGCGTCGCTGGGAGGGGCGGGGCTGGAGGTGGGGGCGACGGTGTTGGGTAGGGGGACGGGTGGACGACGGGACTGGAGGTGGGGGCGACGGTGCTGGGTGGGGGGACGGGTGGACGGCGGGGCTGGAGCTGGGGCGACGGTGCTGGGTGGAGGGGCTGGGGGTGGAGGGCTGGAGCTGGGACGACGGTGCTGGGTGGGGGGACGGGTGGACGGTGGGGCTGGAGGTGAAGGCGGTGGTGTGGGGCGGTGGGGGTGGGGTGGGCTGGGGTAGACAGTAGAGGGGGTGGGGGTAATAGAATTGGATTTTTTTTTTTTTTTCACTTTAAAAAAAATAAATAAAATTATATTGTGAAATCAAAATTGGAAAAAATATAAAAAAATTGCCACCCAAGCTATATTTGTAAATTTTATTTTATATTAAATCAAAATATTTTCATCTAAACTTGACAACAATGCATTAATATGTCACGTGTATTTTTTCGGCAAATTGTCCTAAATGTGTCAAAAAATGTCAAATTTATGTCCTAAAATTGAAACGGGTAAAGTTAATGTCCTAAAATCACAGAACATGTAAGTTATTGTCCTAAAATTGTATTTTTGCCTAATAAAATATTTATATCGAAAACTACCTTACGTTTTCATTAAGGGTGGCAAAATGGTTTTCAACCCCCCTCGAATTGAACCCAACTCACTTAGTTTTGGGTTGGGTTGAATTCAATATTTTTTAAAATGGATTGGGTTGGATTCGGTTCATGTTGGGTTGATAGGTTGATGGGTTGATGATGGGTTAACAATGAGTTGGTAATGAGTTCATATTCGATCCTAAATGGGTTACACTATAAACAAAAAAAAATATATTTACGTTTTTATTTGATTCTAATTTATTTTAGTATTCTACAACCATCTAAAGAATATAGAAATTAGTAATTTTAATTTATCTTTTGTTGGCTTTAATTAAACGTACAATAATAGGGCATGCCATTATGAACCATTTTAAACTCATCTACAACCCACCTTAAATCCATTTACAACCCATTTTCAACTCAACCTATGTTCAACTCATTCTTTGAAACCCATTTTCAATCCAATCCAATATAATCCAACTCAAATCCAACTCAATCCAACCCAATCTGTTCATTTGTCACCTCTAATTTTCATGCACTTGTTATTGGAGGGAAGGAAGAAAAAACGAGGAAAACACTGATGCTTAGCTATTGCGCACCATATTAAATAAACATTGGCTCAAGTACAAGTTGAATATTCCTATTCTTTCAATTCCCCTAACTCTATCCAAACATTGAGATGGCCGTTCTTCCAAATCTAGAAAATGAGCATTATTAATTAATGGTAGGGACAAGGCTAGTGTTATATGACTAGCCACATTGTTTAACCTCACAGTGACAAAATGGATTGGAAATCATGGATTCAATCCAGTTCATATAGTTTTGGGTTGAGTTGAGCTAGGTTAGGATGATTGGGATCTCATTTGATTGATGTTGATAATGGATAGTAGATGAGTTGATAGTTGATTGATTACGAGTTATAAATGAGTTATCCCATAAACAATATATATATTATTTAATTTCAATTTATTTTAGTATTTTAAAATCATTTAAAGAGTATAAGAACTAATAATTTAGATTTTTTTTTTCTTGATTAAATATACAATAATCATGCATTGAACCGTTTAAGAACCATATTAAATTCATTTTCAACCCATCTTCAACCCGTATTTTGAAATTCATCTTCAACCTAACCCACTATGACCCAATCCAATCCGCTCAATTCCCACATCTAGTTTTACGCATACCTTTTACAACAGTTATTTATGTACGTATGCATAGTGTTGTAGCAAATATTTTAAATAATTTCAAATTGCAAAATTTTAAAGTTTATTACAAGTTTACAACTCTTCAAAAGTAAATCAAAATAAAGATTCAAAATTCATTGAAGTATGAAACCCTCGAAACAAATTCACTAAACTTGTCCAGACTTGATTATAATTTCAATTTTCGTACATATATAGAAGTAACGTTAATTATTATTTGTGGGTCTGATTTAAATTCATAATTCGTACGGATTATATTGTCTGTATGTATATGTATATTTGTTTTCTGGTGCTGTAGGCGTTTCTTAAAAAAAAAAATTACATAATTATAAAATATTTATTCAAAAAGAAGTGCCATGCCCAACTTAATTTAGGAAATATCATGAGTAATAGGATTTATCTAGCTTCGAGGTTGAAGTTTTACCACATTTGCAATGGGGATAGTAGAGAAGCACGTGAGTCACGTGCGTCAGAATCCAGAAAATGAGACTCCCCCGTGTAAGTGTTACACAACTTTCCTCTACACTAAATTATCGGCATATTTTTCGAGAATCCGGTTTTCAAAACACTGTGGTTCCAAGTTCTCCGCAAACGTCGACATTGGTTCCCAAGGCATATTTTGAATTTTTCCTAGACAATTATATTATAATTACATAAATATTAATTATCATTAAATATATTATTGATATTAATTAATATTGATAATTATTATAATCATTAATAAATAACAAATTATTATACAATAAAATAAAAATTATTATGAAAATAAAATACAATTGCATATAAACTAATAGGATATTGAACCCAACATATTTTGAATTTTAGTACATCTACTATTGCCCAAGGCCACAAGCCATTTGAACCAATTTTTCTTTTTTTTAGGAGATAAGCATTTTTGTTTTTGATTTTTATTAAAAAGAAATACTTCAATAAAAAATATTATTGGGATTTAGAAATATTTTGTGATGAACATACTGAAAAATCGTCTTCGAGTTTGCTCAAATCTTTGGAATTCATTCATTTCTTGCTGGGGTGGCTTTGTAGGGTTTGATTTAAATAGAAAAAAAAGTCAAAATTTATTTTTTCTTGGAAGTTATTTAGAATAACTTCTAAAAATTGCTTTTAGATGATTGTATTCAAATGTAAAATATTTAACTCAAAACAAAAAAGAAGACTGTACTATAAAAAATGGCTCAACGATTTTTTTTTTTATATAAAAAAAATCTATCTAAAAGGTCACATGCATTGCATCTTGATGTGGTCGGATTTTGTCCTCGAGTAGGAATGCTCCAAATTCTGAGCAAAGGTATGAAAGTGTTGGTCGGTCCTTACTCTACAAGGATGGAACACACATGAGTCTAGCCGGAAGTGTATTTGGCGAAAACCTTCTGACGCTCAAATCAATATTCAAGCAGGTAATCAGAAGATGATGTATTGTCCGAAGAGTGAATTTAGGAAAACGTATCCTTGTAAACAGTGGCGACTTACTATTTATAGTAGTCGAAAATAGATGGGCTAGGCCAGGATTGGATTGGCCCAACCCCGTTGTCTGTACATGGTATATTATCTGATACATGATATTAGAGACGTTGGGCGCAATCGTTGTATCAGAAATGATTATTTTGGGGACCACCTGGAGGAGGCAAGGGGGACCAATCCGATGAGGAGTGGATCCCCTCGTCGGAGAGTTCATATGAAACATTCGAGGGGATACTCGTAAATGGGGGCCATGGAGTCTGGGGTCTCCTTGGCATTCGGGAGACAGCGACACGCGACAGCAGTAAACAGTACCGCATGTAAATCCTTACTTTGAGT
The DNA here is from genome assembly GCA_026212405.1 of Petrea volubilis. Lineage (NCBI taxonomy): Eukaryota > Viridiplantae > Streptophyta > Magnoliopsida > Lamiales > Verbenaceae > Petrea > Petrea volubilis. The sequence continues at coordinate 8,730,534 of CM047882.1, read as the reverse complement.
GGTACTCCGCAATCGATCTTCATCTTGAGTTGGCACCAACGTGGCAAACACCGACATGGCAAACGTCACATCTACTTTGGCTAACAATTCTTCCCGGTTTTGTTTGGTTGAGTGAAATGTTTTATTCAATAGAAGAAACTGTTGAGAATATTTAATGACATTCTATTTTTAAAATCTGAAAAGGTCGTGGAGTGACCAAATCTGTGTTAGAACCTCGATATTTTGGGATGAGATATAATATTTCAAAATTAATTTTTAAATCATATATCTAACATGAAATCTTTACTTTTAAGGTATATTTATACAATAAAATAGAAAATAAAATATTATTTAAACTAGAATATCTCAATCTTGCGATTAGGGGTGGGCGTTCGGGCCGGGTTACCCGATACCCGACCCGACCCGATCGGGTCGGGTACCCAAAATTGTGAAAAATTTCGGGTACCCGACGCCCAATTCGGGTACCCGACCCGATTAAAGTAATTTAATTAAATTAGTGGATACATATACATATATGCATTATATAGAATGATAAAAGTATTTTATTTTGATTTTGTCTAAATAATTGAGATATTTAATAACACCATATTATTTTATCTAGTCATTAATATTATATCCACTTATGTGGAGCTAAAGTGTTTAATTGTCTAATTAAGACAAAAATGCTAGCAATTAAATGTAGATGTATTATTTGGTTGTTGCTATTTAATTTTTTTCTAAATACGACATACAATTAATATTTCTAAAATTATTCTTACAATATACCATGCGTTTGTTATTTCATTTAAATTAATAGTAGCAAATTGCCAAATTGGTACTATTTACTTTTCTTCCATAGTTTCTAAATTAAAAAATATATTAATATTTCGAATAATTATATACAAATTATCACTCTCTTTTTGCATGTTTGAGGATTTACAAGAACTATAAGCCTATATTTAATTTATTTTATATATTAATTGTGAAAAAAGTTATTTTATCAGAAAAAAAAAATTCACTGAAAAAAAAAAAAGAACGGGTTTCGGGTACCCGAAAAAAGTTCGGGTTAAATTCGGGTAATTATGTCGGGTACCCGAAATTTTGGGTACTCGACCCGATTAACCCGAACCCGACAAAAACCCGACCCGCGCCCACCCCTATTTGTTGCGATCTTCCACGCCTCCACGGTTCTTACGAGGCGTCACAATCATGCAAACGAAACAACCACCCTGACCTCGCCACCCACACCCACAAGGTAGCCCCCAGTCCCCCACAACCGCGGGCGGGCGTCCTGGCTTTCTAAGTTTCTACGAGCCAAAGGAAAGGAAAAACCAATTCAAGAAAAAGCACAAGAGATTGATTCACCTATTTTTAATCACCATTTCACTTTCAAGCTTCAACGCATATTTTATCAGTGAAAATTACTCCTCCTTGTTATGTTTTGGCTTAATTTCTCCCACATTGCTTAGTTAAGGAAGATGGGAAGTTCTTTAATGCTATAAAAGGACTCTTTCCCTTCCTAGTTTATCATCCCAAAATTTGTATTCTCTTCTCCCAAATTAAAAGAGCAGGCTGCGTGAGTAGTGCTCGGAGACGTAGGCATAATTGGCCGAACTCCGTTATCAATTTTTCGGGTGTGTTCTTTCCTTATCTCTTTTAGTTATTCCGCATTTGATTTGTTTCTTTTCGGTTTTAGTATAGTATTCAATATTTATTTGTCGGGTTTAGGTAGTGATAATATACTGTGCAAGTAAGTTCTGTCTAGGAGATTGGGTTTTAAGTGGGACCATTTGTGACCCCTCCAATCTTTCCTGGGAATTTATTTGGAATGATAATTTTTGTCTAAGGAAACTGCTCAGTAGTCTTTCCTGAAAATTATCGAATCAGTACAATTCACTAGTTGTAGCTTGAGTGGAAAATTACCCGAGTTTTCCTAACAAGTGGTATCAGAGCCGAAGGTTCGTCCTAGGTCTGTTTGTAATATTGTTTATATTGAATACTATCATTCGAGTCTGTAATGGCGTCAGAAGTTCCACCAACAAATAGTGTTATATCAAATATGACACAAGGGACATCGGCTTCCTCGTCCTCATGGCCAAGGTTTCCAATGTCAAGTTTGAAGTTGGCGGTTGAGATATTTGACGGTACTGGCCATTTCGGCATGTGGCAAGGCGAGGTCATGGACTCCCTTTTCCAACAGGGTCTTGACATCGCCATTGAAGAAAAGAAACCAGAATACATAGAATATAAGGATTGGAGTATCATAAATCGGTTAGCATGCGGAACAATTCGATCGTGCCTGTCCAGAGAGCAGAAGTATGCATTCAAGAATGAGACTTCTACACATAAATTATGGAAGGCGTTGGAGGAGAAATTTCTGAAAAAGAGTGGTCAGAATAAGCTCCTTATGAAGAAGAGGTTGTTCCGGTTTGATTATCAACCAGGTACTACTATGAATAATCACATCACTTTGTTTCAACAATTAGTAGCAGCCTGTTAAACTTAGATGTAAAATTTGAAGATGAAGATTTGGCTTTGATGCTGTTGTCATCTCTTCCCGATGAATTTGAACACTTAGAAACTACTTTACTTCATGGGAAGGAGAATGTATCTTTAGATGCTGTATGTTCTGCATTGTATAGTCATGAATTGAGAAAACAAGATAAAATGAGAAACAAAGTAGCTACAACAGATGAAGCATTAGTGGCGAGAGGTCGTCAGCAGAGCCAGTCAAAGGGAAGAAGAGGAAGATCAAAGTCGAAGAGCAGAGTTGCCAAAGATGAGTGTGCTTTCTGTCATGAGAAAGGGCACTGGAAGAAAGACTGTCCAAAGTTGAAGAATAAAGGGAAGGCTCAGCAAGATGCAAATGTTGCAGAATGCAAAAGTGATGCAGAGTCAGATGTCTCTTTGGTGGTATCACCTTCAACATCCCATCCAGACGAGTGGATTTTGGATTCCGGTTGTACCTACCATATGTCTCCCATCCGGGAGTGGTTCTTTGATTTTGAAGAACGTGATGGTGGAGTTGTTTACATGGGCAATGACAATCCATGTAAAACAGCTGGGATAGGTTCAATCAAGCTGCGGAATCATGATGGATCTACAAGAGTTTTGAAAGATGTACGGTACGTTCCGAATTTGAAGAAGAATCTCATCTCTTTGGGGGCCTTAGAGTCAAAAGGCCTAGTTGTGATGATGCGAGATGGAATTCTCAAAGCAACTTCAGGAGCACTTGTAATGTTGAAAGGCGTGAGAAAAAATAATCTGTATTACTATCAAGGTAGTACAGTAGTTGGGACAGTAGCAATTGCAATATCTAGTAGCAAGAAGGATGCAGAGGCGACAAAACTGTGGCATATGCGTTTGGGACATGCTGGTGAAAAATCCTTGCAAATTCTTGCTAAGCAAGGATTGTTGAAATGTACGAAGACTTGCAAATTAGAATTTTGTGAGCATTGTGTTCTGGGAAAACAAAGAAGAGTGAAATTTGGCACTGCCATCCATGATACCAAGGGTATTTTGGATTATGTGCACTCAGATGTATGGGGACCTGCCAAGACTCCATCTCTTGGAGGTAGACATTATTTTGTCACTTTTGTTGATGATTTTTCCAGAAGAGTATGGGTGTTTACTATGAAGAAGAAGGATGAAGTGCTTGGAGTTTTCCTTAAGTGGAAAGCTCAAGTTGAGAATCAGACTGGAAGAAAGATCAAAGTTCTCCAAACAGACAACGGTGGAGAATACAAGAGTGATCCTTTCCTGGAGGCATGCCAAGAGTTTGGCATAGTTCGGCACTTCATAGTCAGAAAAACACCACAACAGAATGGGGTGTCGGAGCGTATGAACAGAACACTAGTGGAGAAAGTTCGTTGTATGCTGTCTAATGCTGGGTTAGGCAGAAAGTTTTGGGCTGAAGCTGTGACATATGCTCAACATCTCGTTAATCGTTTGCCGTCATCCGCAATAGATTGCAAGACTCCTTTAGAGGTATGGTCCGGGAAACCTACAACAGATTATGATTCTTTGCATGTTTTTGGTTCTACTGCATATTATCATGTAAATGAATCAAAGTTGGATCCACGAGCAAAGAAAGCTTTGTTTATGGGCTTCAATGCTGGAGTTAAAGGATATCGCCTTTGGTGTCTAGAGGCAGAGAAGACCATCATCAGCAGGGATGTTACCTTTGATGAATCTGCCATGTTGCATAAGGTAACTCAAGAAGGAATTGATGATACTCCACAGCAGGTGGAGTGTACGCCGAAGCAGGTGGAGTTTGAACAGATAATGGTGAGCCCAGAGAAAAGCACCATTAGTGACTCTCCCATGGCAGAAGAAGAGTCAGATGAGGAAGAGGTTCCGACCCAAGAACCTCAACAGCAGCCAGATTCAATTGCTGTTAGAAGGACAAGACGAGAAATTCAGAAACCTGCTCGTTTTGTTGACATGGTAGCTTATGCACTTCCAGTTGTTGATGAAGTCCCATCCACCTTTCCAGAAGCCATCCGAAGTTCAGAAAATGGTAGATGGAAAGATGCAATGGAAGAAGAGATGCAATCTCTTGAGAAGAACAAGACATGGAAGTTGACACAGTTACCAAAAGGCAAGAAAGCAATTGGATGCAAATGGGTATTTGCAAAGAAAGAAGGATTTCCTGTCAAGAATGATGTTCGCTACAAGGCAAGATTGGTAGCTAAAGGCTATGCTCAGAAGGAGGGAGTTGATTATAATGAGGTATTTTCTCCAGTTGTTAAACATTCCTCCATTAGAATTTTGTTGGCCTTGGTAGCACAGTTGAATTTGGAGCTAGCTCAACTTGATGTGAAGACCGCGTTTCTACACGGTGACTTGAAGGAGGAAATCTATATGTCTCAGCCAGATGGATTCAAAGTTGCTGGTAAAGAAAATTGGGTTTGTAAACTTAACAAATCGTTGTACGGATTGAAGCAATCACCGAGACAATGGTACAAACGATTTGATAAGTTTATGATGGGTCAGAAGTACACAAGAAGCAAATACGATCAATGTGTGTATTTGCGCAGACTTCAAGATGGGTCCTACATCTACCTACTCTTGTACGTTGATGATATGCTGATAGCATCAAAGAGTCAAGTTGAAATTGACAAATTGAAGGCTCAGTTGAGTAAAGAGTTTGAAATGAAGGATTTGGGAGAAGCCAAAAAGATTCTCGGCATGGAGATAAGTCGGGATAGACAGAGAGGCAAGCTTTGGCTGACACAGAAGCAGTATTTGAAGAAGATATTACAACGTTTTGGTATAAATGAAGATACCAAACCTGTAAGTACTCCGCTTGCTCCTCATTTGAAGCTTAGCAGCCAGTTATCTCCAAAGACAGATGAAGAACGAGAATACATGGCGAAAGTCCCATATGCCAATGCAGTTGGAAGCTTGATGTATGCAATGGTGTGTACGAGACCCGATATTTCACAGGCAGTTGGTGTTGTGAGTAGATATATGCATGATCCTGGCAAGGTTCATTGGCAAGCTGTGAAATGGATTCTACAGTATATTCAAGGTACTGTAGATGTTGGCTTAGTGTTTGAGCGGGATGAATCACTTGGTCAATGCGTAGTTGGATATTGTGATTCTGACTATGCAGGTGACTTGGATAAGCGGCGATCTACAACTGGCTACTTGTTCACTTTAGCCAAGGCGCCAATTTGTTGGAAGTCTACTTTGCAGTCAACAGTGGCTTTGTCTACAACAGAGGCAGAGTATATGGCAGTTACAGAAGTTGTGAAGGAGGCAATTTGGCTTCAAGGATTGCTAAAAGACTTGGGAGTTGGTCAGAAACACGTTGAGGTGTATTGTGACAGTCAGAGTGCTATTCACTTAGCAAAGAACCAAGTTTTTCATGCAAGAACGAAGCATATTGATGTTCGCTATCACTTTGTGCGGGAAATTCTCGAAGAAGAAGAGATACTTCTCCAAAAGATTCGGACTACGGAGAATCCTGCAGATATGATGACCAAGGTGGTGACAAAAGTCAAGTTTAAACATTGTTTAGACTTGGTCAATATCCTGCATATTTGAGTTAGCGCCTGAAGGCGCAAATTGGAAGCACTACGAAGACCGTTTTTTGTTTGATTGAGAAGATTTGCATTTGGTGGGACCAGAAATTGTGCCAAGGTGGAGATTTGTTATGTTTTGGCTTAATTTCTCCCACATTGCTTAGTTAAGGAAGATGGGAAGTTCCTTAATGCTATAAAAGGACTCTTTCCCTTCCTAGTTTATCATCCCAAAATTTGTATTCTCTTCTCCCAAATTAAAAGAGCAGGCTGCGTGAGTAGTGCTCGGAGACGTAGGCATAATTGGCCGAACTCCGTTATCAATTTTTCGGGTGTGTTCTTTCCTTATCTCTTTTAGTTATTCCGCATTTGATTTGTTTCTTTTCGGTTTTAATATAGTATTCAATATTTATTTGTCGGGTTTAGGTTGTGATAATATACTGTGCAAGTAAGTTCTGTCTAGGAGATTGGGTTTTAAGTAGGACCATTTGTGACCCCTCCAGTCTTTCCTGGGAATTTATTTGGAATGATAATTTTTGTCTAAGGAAACTGCTCAGTAGTCTTTCCTAAAAATTATCGAATCAGTACAATTCATTAGTTGTAGCTTGAGTGAAAAATTACCCGAGTTTTCCTAACACTCCTCACATCTGTAGCAAAGATGATTGTACAGAGACCATACCAAAAATCCTACTCATCGAAAAAGAGAGAGCCCCGTTTTGTTTTTGTTGTCAAGTTAGGGAAATTTATTGCATGTACTGGAGAAAGGTTCGGTTTTTGTGGTTAAGAACGGAAAGACTACCAGTTTGTCTTTTGCGTAGGCAAAGATTAAATCTTTTTGGTGAAATATTGAAGAAAAAAGAAGGTCAAGAGGTGGAAGAGATGGGGATTTTGTTTGATGACGCGGTGATAATTAGGCAGACAGAGAAAGAAGGGGAGCCTAGTGTAATCACTGTCAGTTGCCCCGACAAAACTGGTCTGGGTTCTGATCTTTGCCGCATAATTCTCTTCTTTGGGCTCACTGTTGTCAGAATTGGTATGTATATTGTGGGCATGAATTAATTTACATTGAGATTATATATAGAGGCGCTCAAACATTTTGTACACAAGTTTGTCGGATATATATTTGCTTTGTTGATGATAATTTAGGATGAAACCTTTCATTATCTTCCGGAATTTACTGATGGGTTCTGAATGAGTTTTGTTGCATATTGTGGAAGGGTTAATTTGAAATTTGTTGCAATGTTGGCCTTGTTTCTTCGTAACTAATTGACACGTTCCAAATTAAATTACCCAATATGGTTTTTATTTTCACAAATACAAGAATTTCTGCTGTGTTCTCTCTCGTTGGTGGGTGTTGGGGTGGGGGATTGTTAGTTTTTCTTCAATCTTACTGTATCAAAAATGTCTTTACCAATTGAAATCCCAGATGGTGTTGAAGATGTTCTCTAAAGAGTTATCTCTCAAACACTTTGTTATGTGATGGATGGTCAATTTTTCTAATTATTGTCCTATCTTTTGTGTCCTTTCCATCAAATGATGTGGTTGAAGATGTATCTACCGATGGGAAATGGTGCTATGTAGTGTTCTGGGTGGTAGGCAAACCGTGTACACGATGGGGTTTGCTGAAGAGGAGATTGATGGGGGCATGCCCATCTTGTTCCTTAGCTTCTGGAATTTCATATTACATGGCTGAGTTGCAAACCCCCAAGCCGCCTAATGTCTTCCTCTTGAAGTTGTGTTCCCATGACCGAAGAGGCCTTTTGCATGGTAAATTCTAAATTCTGTGCTGTTTATCTATTCATTATTTGTGATTAGGAATTCTGAATGGGAGTAAAGGAATGTAGAATCTTGCTTTATTGTTTGTAATCTTTTTCAATGTTTGATTTCTATTTCTTGTAGTTCTCTATCGAAGATTGTCGATGTGATAAAACCTCTTAGCTCTGTGAAATATTCTCTGTATGTTTGTTTATCTTCTGCTGTTAGGTGTATTAATATATACAATTTCTGCCCTTAGTTCTGCCATGTTGTTTTTGTGCAAGAAGGATACTGGGTTAGATCCATTAGTTGAAATTCGGAGAAATTTTTTGGCAGATGTGATGGTGGTTCTTTGCTAGCTTGAGCTAACGATAAACAGAGTGAAGGTGTCAACAACTCCAGAGGGAAGAGTGTTGGATCTATTCTTCGTAACTGACACAAGGTTTTGCATTCTTTGCAGTCTCGTAGAAAGTAACATAATTCTTATCTGGTTGTCTTACTCTTTTGCTCTAAACTCTTCCCCATATATCTTATGAATTTGATTATGTTTCCTCTACAAGAACTCACGGTGCTTCTCAGTGGTCCTAGCAGAGAGCTTTTACATACGAGGAACAGAAAGGACGACACATACAACCATTTAAAAGCTGTTCTTTGGGGATGCCATGATCAGTTGTGACATAAAAATGGTGGGTCCTGAAATCACTGCCTGTTCTCAAGGACCCTCATTTCTTTCAGATGCAATTGCTGATGACATGTTCAATATAGGGTCAACCGGCAAACACCAAAATCACTGTGCTACCGCCTTCAAATACCCGTCCATCACTATGGATAACACGTTGAGTCCTTCACACACTCTTGTCCAAATTCTTTGCCATGATCATAAAGGTCTGTTATATGATGTCATGCGAACTTTGAAGGACTACAACATCCAGATTTCTTATGGATGCTTCATCACAAAAGGGAAAGCAGATTGTGAGATGGACTTGTTTATCATGCAAGCAGATGGTAAGAAGATAGTGGACCCCAGCAAACAGAACGCATTGAGCTCTCGTCTACAGATGGAACTAAGTCGTCCTCTCAGAGTAGCATTGATCACCCGTGGCCCTGATACTGAGCTGCTAGTAGCCAATCCAGTTGAGCTATCTGGCAAGGGTCGCCCCCTCGTTTTCTATGACATAATGCTTGCTCTCAAGATGCTCAATACACCAATCTTCTCGGTACTTATCAGTATATTTTGAATAAGCTTGTTTTATGGAGTTGGAAACTTTCAGGATTAATTACATCTAAACCCCCTGAGGTTTGTATAATCACTGGAACCACCCTTGACTCAAATTTTGTCTTACAGTTAGGTGCCCCATGAGTTCTGCATGATTGCAGAAACTAGCCTCACCATCAACTTAAGTGTTACTGTAGACTCCCCAAGCAATTGACTGCATGGGTGGTTAGTGTAATCATGCAAACCTTAGGGGTCTGTGTTGTGGGTGTGATTATCCCAAACTTTTATATGGCTGAACATATTCTTCAGTATTTATATTTTCGAATCGTTTGGTCTGATTTTGCTGCCTTACAGGCTGAAATTGGGAGATATGCATTTGGTGATCAGGAATGGGAAGTTTACAGAGTTTTGCTTGACGAAGGGGACAGTAGCTCTGTTTCAAAGAAAAAGATAGAGGAAAACGTTTGGAAGATGTTAATGGGTTGGGAGTGAGAATTTCGGGACATGCCTGCTCTGCTTGGCTGCACCGGGCTCTACTCGATTCCTGTGTTGTTCTTCACTCTCGCCTGCTGCCACAGTATGTACATAACTTCACTATGCAATGTACATTACAAAAGCTTAGCTCTACAGGTCTTAATGTAGTGTTCGTATAACTTTAACTTCTAGTTTGAAAAGAGCAAGCGTGCAATGAAGTCAGGGTAGCGTTAATCCTGACATGGCCCTAAAACACTATCCCTTTTCGCCTAAAAAGGATGTATTTTCCACGACACCTGTGTATATTGTATGAATGAAAAATAAAAAAAAATCTTATGTTACATGACTCTCTACTGGATATTTTGATGGTGACCATGATATAATATCCCATAGATATGTTCTTACTTCTTACTGTTTTATTGCCAAGTGTTTTCTGTTGGCATCCTTGATCCAGATTTGAGAACCTTTATTTATACTGTTTATGGAAAATATCCCGCGTTTCTTTCAGGGATTTGTCTTATAGATATCATTAAAAAGAATCTTACAAAGCATCCAGGTATGCAGCTACACGTGGTTGTTTCTTCTTCTGATAAGTGGCCCGCTTTCAATATTTGAAACAGAGAGCCCTATCCGGTTTTTAAAATGTGTTTTTTATAATAGAATTTATTTTTTCTAATTAAATAATTTTGTGTTTGAATGTAGTAAATTAAAGTATTTGAAAATATGTTTTTATTTAGAGTTATTCTAAATAATTTTTAAAAGAACTATTTTTGGGCCTTTTTTTAAGCTTTTACCTTTTTGAAAAAGTGAAGTGGAATACAAATTTTTTCACTAATATATTTTTTTTTAAAAAAAATAAGTAATTTTCTCCTAAAAAAGTCCGTCCAAACGGATTCAAAAGCTTCCTCTTCATGTAATGCAATTTACTCGAGATAACGTTTAAGACAGAATCCAAAATTATCTCTCTCGCAAATTCTGTACAACATATACATACACAAACAGTATACCAAGACAAGGCTTTTTTTACTTTGAAATACAATTACAAATTCACAGCTCACGTACGAACAGACAGAAATCCCAAAAAATCATGGTCCTAGAATGTGTGTGTTTCATTCATTTTCCTTGTGCTGCTTCTTACAATTTCCAGTAGATGCCAAGTTTGTGCAAGATTCCAGAAACAAGTGCCCAGAACGTGATTTCTGCAAATATTACATACAACAGAGTCCCCACCCTCTCTGATTTCCATACATTACTAAAAACATGCTGCCGGATCCAGTTCACCTGTAAACAAACGCAAAAGATTTTGTTTGGCTTGAGCATCCGTTGTGAAATAAATGAACTTTGTAAAATGTCTTAAGGATTTCCTTACCAGATTGTTATCTGGATTCTTGAAATACCATCCATTTATAAATCCAGCAAAAATAGCCTGAGCTGCCATAACAAAAACCAGCATTGCGTTCATCCCTATCCATTCCATGAACAAGAATGGCGTGCGCATTCCCCAAACATCAATCTGCACATGCACCGCCGGATTCAGTCAGTGTGTGTGTGTGAGAAAGAGAGAGAGAGAGAGAGAGAGAGATATTGTAGAAGGGTTGGAGAGGGGGCCGTTGTATTTTACCAGTATGTAGAAGCCAGAGAACACAATCCCAGCTGCACCCGCAGTAAAGCAAACATAGCTGAAACTATAGAGCTGCTTGTTGATGGGAATAGCTGATATACATTAAACATGCTCATGCATTTCTCCAAAAGTGATTCTTTCAATGAGAGGGGGAAAAAATGTACAAGTAGTATTGATAGTAGGATTAAAGCAGGACTTACCATCTGTAAAATGAAGAATTAAGGCTGCTACTAGCAAAACAATCGCCATAGATACCCATTGCTTGAGCCTTTCAGCATGACCCTACAAAACACAGACATTTCTCTGGTAAATGTTTCACCTAAGTGCCTCTAAATTACTATGTCCCCTGGAATTTTACCTTGAAGTGAATCAGTACATGGCCGTAGTGAATCCCAATGGTCCCAGAAAAGATAGCTGAAATTGAGCTGCAAAGTCAAAACCATGTTAAGTTTGCTCAGAATCAAGATTTTTATTCAGACGTAAATGGCACTATATTTGTAAAATGAGACATCAAAACCTCAAGAGGCCTTCTGGTTCAAATGGAGCGCGACACCAGTTAGGTGCATCCCTACGAAATGGACCAGCCCCTAGAGAGCTAAAAGTGCAAGCCTGAAAATTGCTCGATGAAAATGAAAGCACGTGTAAGAGTTTTGCAACATGAACTAGCTGTGAAAATTGCAAGTACAACTGACCCTTAACCGTGCCCAAACTGGTTGCACATACAGATGATTAACACCCCAAACTTGTCGATCCACATAACCAACTGCATTGCACGCGGGTCCTAGATGTCCTCGCATCCCACATTTTACCTGAAAAAAAAAAACTAAAATTCAGACTCGGTTTGTATTATCAAAGAAATGCAACTGCTCTAGCGAAAAATTGCTGCTTATTACAGTGTATCTTTCTGGTTTGCCGTCTTGATGAACCACAAAACTCCAGTCGGGGACATACAAGGTGAATGTTGTGAACATGTATATTACAAATGCAACAAAGCCTCCAATCCTGAAAATAACAAAGTAATTAAAAGAAATTTTAAAAAGAATTAGCCTGAAAAAAGTACATATATTGGAAAAGTGGCTTACCACTGCCATTTATATGCAGTGAAAATTGAGAGATGACCTGGGTTTAGACTGGTTGGCCGGAGCTTGGTGGTCAGTGTTTCTATCAAAGCCACAACAAAGTATACCAAAGCTATTCTCTGTTTTGCACATCCACAAGAGATGTAATGGAGCAGAATCTCAAAAACTTAAATTATACTTAAATGATATAGAGTTTATTTTCCCACAAGGAAGCATCAGCATTTATGCAAAATTTCAGAATGAAGGATAAAATGCTAGTCACCTGCAGAATGCCGCACCATCGAATTTTCTTTATGTCGACTCCATAAGCTAAATCATCTGGTGCATGGGAGTATCCTCCTGCAATGTGCATACAAGCATGACAAGCAGTCGAATTATTTCTGAATATGAGTTACCAATTTGAGCATGGAAAGAAAGAAAGAAAGAATATGACCAATACCTTGTAGCAGAATACCCCAAAACAGGAGCTTCAACGTCCTTAAAATTATCTTTCTAATTGCATACTTGACTTTTGGAATTCTCTGCAGAAAGCCAGAAACCAAGGTTGAACTGAACTCTAGCACGGTAGTTCACGCAAAAGTTGAAAAAGAAAGCATGAGGCGGAGAAAGAACTAGAGAATGTATAGTACCTTAAGGGCAAGAGCTATAGCAGCCCCAACAATGAAGAGGAAAAACGGCATTACAAAATCAGCCAACGTGCACCCATTCCACGGTGAGTGATCAATGCATGGATATGCCGATCCAGCATCATCCACAAGTATCATCAACTGCACGTATACTATTGATAAGTTCAAAACAGCTCATTATACTAGGAAGTAACATATTTTTCTAGAGTAGCGTTTCATACCACTATCGTGAGTCCTCTAAAGGCATCTAAGGTTGCAACTCTCTTGGTCTTTTGTTCTATCAGCGGCTTCTCCTCCCTTTGTTCCTCTGTCATGCTCTTTTGCTCATTCTCGTTGTTAAAATCTCGAGCAATAGTATTCCCGGCATCTTTCTTGTCTTGATGATTCTCATCTTTGCTGGAAAGTTGTATGCCAGTTGCAAATCCCTCTTCCAACTTCCTAGGATCCTCCATGACAAAAAAAAATGGGTATCCCAACTTGTTATCTCTTGCTGCTTATATAGCTTACAAGTGATGCTATTAAGGTTGTTCCTACGACTTGATAATATATAAGATAGGGAATAGGGAACGGACAACGCTAAATTCAGACGCCGGCCTTGCCTGGGAGCTGACATTGAGTCGAGTGGGACAATAGAGCAAGAAAAGTGTCATAACTGGCTGTTAGTTTCACCTCGGACAAATCAAGGGCTATCGTGAGAAAAGACCGCTAATAAGTCCATAATGTGCATGGTTGGCGTGTTTGTAGTCTTCGAATCCTCATCAAGTTCCTTTCTTTTTTAAATCATTGGCAAAAATTTCAAACTTTCCGATCTTTTTATATATAAGTTAATACCTTATTTTTGTCTGCAGTGACATAAATCAAGTAAAGGGCCAGCTGGTCAAGATTCCACAATCAGTTCATGATGAAACAACCATATGATTACAAAAACCTTGAATTTAAGGGCGATTTCGAGCTATATTTTAATCTCTTTTTCCTCCATTGTTGTGAATTGCTGGAAATGAGACGACTCAGACTTTGGGTATAATAAATGCCCTTGAAAGTGCTCGTTTTGATCTTAGTTACGAGAATTTTCATGCAAGTAACTGGACAAGGATAGATTACATTAGTTGTCATTGTTAAATCTTAAGCTGCTGCTCATATAAACTTCTATCGTTCAATTTAGATATAGCCGGCTCGCACAAAAGAAGTTTCTCATTCTCAGAATGCTCTAACATAGACCTATGTCATCCATCAAAAAATACACAGATAAACATATAAAACCAAGGATTATGTACCCAATCATACTCCAATAGATATGAAAACAGCCGTGGAGGTTTTAATTTCAATTGGATACAATATTTCAGAAGTTTTTCCAAGTTTTTTATCATTAAGGGATGATTCAAATAATAATGCAGAATATAAAGTTCCAAAAGTGACAAGCCGGAAGTGTGCGCATGTTTTTTCCTCGAAAACAGAATCTTTAAACCTTAGAGCCAGATATTGTTGTCATTCCTTACAGATTCTGCACTTGTTAAAATATTAACATGTCAATGGTTGAGAATTGTGGGAATGATAAAAAAATAGAATTTTGAGAGTATCAACCTGTTTTCTTCCTAATGTAGTTATGCATGATTCTCCATGTATAATACGGACAGGCCCTATGAGCTAAGTGCAACCGTCAAAAGTTGTTTAATTAATGTTTCATTTGGTTGGCCAAAACAGCTAAACCAACATGTAGCAATCAGCTGATTGTCAATGCTCAAATTGGTGCTTTTATAAATTCAGGAAGATAGCATTAGAAGACTTAAGTGGTCAGAAAAGGGCATATGCTTGACAAATCCATCATTTAGGGGAAAAGAAAAGGAAAGTGAACTATTGGTTCGTGCAAAAAATAGGAATATTTAAAATAGGGCGAATTACATCTACCTCCCCTGAGGTTTGGCGAAATTATAATTCAACCCACATTTTTTTGTAAATTACAATAAACCCCTGAGGTATGTAATAATTACAAGTAATGGATGGAAAATGTATAAAGTCCGTTTTGCCCTTTATTTTTTGCTAATATTACATAGGGTGCATTACATCTACCTCCTCTGAAATTTAAAAAAATTACAATTTAACCCACATTTTTGTGTATATTACAATAAACCCCTGCGGTATGTAATAATTACAAGTGATGGATGAAAAATGTATAAATCCACTCTTCGTCTCAATTCCTCCACCTCTAGGCCAAAATTGACATCACCAATGTGTTTTCCATATCGAAAAGTTTAAGACCCACTTCAAATTCACCGAAAAACTTGTAGAAAAACAGAAACCCGCCACCACCTCATTGCTGCCGCAGCTGCCGCCACCACTATTCCTCCACCATCCGACGAAACCTAAAACTACCACTGCCAACATGTTCCTCTCGTCGCGGTGATCGATTTTGACATACAACTTGGGCGATTTGGAGAAGAAATGAGTGAGTTATGATGAATTAAAAGTGTAGGATTTCTCAATTTTCATATGTATATACATTGCATATGTATGTATCTAGATCTCTCTCTTCTCCCACCTATCTGTCATTTTCAACTCTTGAAAAGGCAGAATTTTTTTTAAAATAATATTACTCTTAGCCCGACAAAGATGTACTATATAACATACAACCCCAAATATTTTATATATATTACAAAAAAATCCTTCAAGGGTACTATCGGAACTTTACATACAAAAACCAACGGAACCCTAACTGTCCTAAACGGCTGGGGTAAATTGTTAGACGGAATATACCTTAGGGGGTTTATTGTAATTTACAAAAAAACGTGGGTCGAATTGTAATTTCGCCAAACCTCAGGG
>CM047882.1:8548886-8714441 GCA_026212405.1 Petrea volubilis | reverse complement strand
TACTTAAAAAATTACCAAACAAATTTTAGGAGTTTATAAGCTCTCAAACATCTAATAAGATATTTTGAAGAGCTTATAAGCTTAGCCAAACACTCTCTAAGTCTTCTTTTTAAATTTTTAAACAAAATGCTGGAAAAATGCCAATTATCTAACACTCCTCCTTGACATTTTGGTGACAAACACCAATTCTTTGTCTTAGATCTTTAAACCTTTCCTTTGGCAGTGACTTAGTGAAAATGTCAGCTAACTGATTTTCAGATGAACAATGAAAGAGTAATATTTTATTAGATTGTTGAACTTCTCTAATAGAATGCAACTTGATCTTGATGTGTTTAGTTCGACCATGAAACACTGGATATTTTAAGATTGAAACTGCAGAAATGTTGTCACACATAATCTTTGTAGCTTCCATTTGTTCACACCCTAAGCCCTTTAGTATCTTCGTATCTTCCTTAGCTAAATAGCCTATTTACAGCAGAGGCAGCAGCAATATATTCTGCTTCTACTGTTGATTGAGCTGTAGTTTCTTGTTTTCTTGAGCTCCAACTGAAATATCTTGCTCCCAAGGAAAATAAATATCCAGAAGTGCTTTTGGAATCATCAATGCAGCCACCCCAATCACTATCAGAGTAATCGACTAACTTCAACATCTCTTTTACAGATTTTGGAAAGAAAATACCAAGTGCGTCGGTTCCTGTAATATACCTTAACACTCTTTTAGCTGCTATGAAATGTGTTTCTTTGGGCGAGTGCATTAACCTAGAGAGTAAGCTTACGACAAATAAAATATCTGCTCTACTTACAGTGAGGTACAAAAAACTACCAACTAAACTCCTATACATATTGTTATCTACTTTTTCAAATCTTCGTCCTTGTTAAGCTTCAAACCAGTAGAAATAGGAGTGCTAACAAGTTTGTAGTCTTGCATTTTGAACCTGTTTAGAATATCAGAAATGTATTTATGTTGGCATATAAAAATGCCATTGTTGGACAGCATCACTTCCATGCCAATGAAGTACTTCATAATTCTAAGATCAGTCATTTCAAAAATTTTCTCCATTTCATCCTTGAACTCTTGGATTAGCTCAATTCTACTTCTTGTCACAATCATACCATCAGCATAAATTGAAACCACTAAGGACTTACCATTAGTGATTTTCAGATACAGAGTAGCTTCACTTTGACTTCTGTTGAAACCAAGTTGGATGAGAAGACTATCCATCCTTTCGTACCAAGCCCTTGGGGCTTGTTTTAAACCATACAAGGCTTTTTTTAGAAGATAAACTTGATGCTCTTTACTAGGAATTGAGAAACTATCTAGCTACTCTATATAGATCTCTTCATCAAGCAAACTACTGAGAAAGGCTGACTTGACATCAAGTTAATGAATTTGCCAAGAATTATAAGCTGCAAATGCAAGAAGAAGCTTAATTGTGTCATACCTTGCTACAGGAGCAAATATTTCTTAGTAATCCACACCATACTGTTGTGCATAGCCCTTCACCACCACCAGTCTAGCTTTGTGTTTGCAAATTGAGCTATCAAAATTTAGTTTTGTCTTGAAAACCCATTTCACACCAATTACCTTGCGATTTTTTGGTTTATCAACAAGTTGCCAGGTTTCATTCTTGTTGATCATATCCAACTCAGATTGCATAGCTCTTCTCCATGCTTGAGAGTCTTGCATTTCGGCATAGCTTGTCGGCTTAGTGATAATCAAGTTGCACCTGTGATAAATATCTTCCAAAGACCTGGTGCCTCTCACTGGTAAGTCATCGACCAATTCATTTATTGCAGGTTGAGGTTGCTCTTTTGGAAAAAAAAATCAATATAAGTATTATTTTATTGTTTGCAATCCCAACTAGAAGTCTCATCAAACTTCACTTCTCTGCTCAAAATTAATTTTTCAGTTTTTAAACAAAAAATCCTATACCCTTTGGATGATGAGCCGTATCTCATAAAAATACCCTTTTGAGCCTTGTTGTCTAGCTTACTTCTTTTAGGTTTTGGCACTTGATAGTAATAGATACACCAAAAGATTTTGAGATGATGCACTGATGGTTTATTGCCAAACCAAGCTTAGTATGGAGTCTTGTCTTGCCAAACCTTTGTTGGTAGTCTGTTCAGCAAATAGACAGAGGTATTGACAGCCTAAGCCTCAGTCCAGAATTGATTTAGCATCTGTTTTTCAATCAAAAGGCATCAGGCCATTTCCATTACAATCTTTTTTTTTTCTTTCAGACACGCCATTTTGTTGTGTGTGTATGGCATTGTCAGTTGATGTTCAATACCTGCAGTATTATAAAACTCTACAAACTGACCAAAAATATATTCTCCACTATTGTCAGACCTTAAACCTTTAATTTTGGAGATTATATCGATTTCCTACTAAAGCTTTAAATTGTTTAAAATATTGAAACCTTTACTCTTGAGTTTAATAAAATAAACCTAACACACATCCTAGTGAAGTCATTAATAAAGAGGAGAAAATATTTGTTACCATTCAATGATTCTATTTCCATTGGGCCACACACATTAATGTGAATGAGTTGAAGTTTCTCGTTAGCTCTCCATGCTTGAATTGCTAGAAATGGCAATTTTGTTTGATTGCCCTTCTGAAAAGTTTCACAAACTTGATCATCAAAAGAGATTTTGGGTATATTTTCCACCAATTCCTTCTTGTTCATTTCTACAATGCTTTTACGATTGAAATTGTTAGAACAGAAATGATTGCTTTCCTTGTCCCTGTATTGCTATTGCACAGTGTTATATATGCACCATAAGCTAGCTAATTTGTATTTTAAAATCAAGCTTCCTAACATTAATATTAGCTAATTAGGGAAAGTCAACTAGCTCTAAAATACAAGATAATGACTATGTACATTTTGTATGGCTATATACATTATGTCTAGGTACATTTTATAACAATTAATGCAATGACAGTTGCAACAATGTAACTGTCCATCATCCATCATACTGACATTCCCCCTCAAATTAATGCTGGTCCATCAATAAGCATCCATTTGCCAACTAGAAATTGATGACGTTGTCTAGTCATGGATTTTGTAAGCACGTCAGCAATTTGTAGATTAGTAGAAACATGTGGAAGAGAAATAACTCCCCGTATTTATAGCTTCTCGTATAGAATGATAATCCACCTCAATATGTTTGGTACGTTCATGAAAAATGGGACTTGTAGCAATTTGAATAGTACTCGTGTTGTCAGCATGGAGAGGTGTAGGGTTTGATTAAGGAAATCCAATCTCTGCAAGTAGGCCACAAAGCCAAACAATCTCTGAACAGGCAGCGAACATTGCTCTATATTTAGATTCAGTTGAAGATTTGGAAACTTGATCTTGTTTCTTGACCTAGAACATATCTAATGATGCGATGCATTGCTGCCAAATGTAGATGTCGTGGAGCTTGCATGATTGACTGACTTGTTGAACTGTAAAAGACATGTCTGGGTGTGTAATAGTGAGATAATTCAAACTCCCAACCAGTTGCCAAAATAAAGTTGGGTCTGAAAGAAGATTCCCTTCATCTCGATGATACTTAACGTACATTCACTTCTAATGGAGTATCCACTGAGGAAGCGTGTTAGAGTCCAGCCAAAGTAATCAAATCTTGAGTATATTTATGTTGATGTAATAGCATACCAGAATAATCGAATTGAATGTCCAATCCTAAGAAATATGTAACAGAACCAAGATCTTTCATATAAAAAGAATCCTTGAGATGTTGTCAGAGGATAGCAATCAATGAAATATTAGTTCCTGTGATGACAATGTCATCTACATATACAAGAAGAAGAACACAACTAGTAGATGTGTGATGAAGAAACAAAGATGAATCATATTTGCTTTGCAGAAAAGAGAATTGAACCAAAGTAGAGCGAAAATTTTCAAACCAAACTTGAAGAGCTTGTTTTAAGCCATACAAAGACCTTTTCAACTTACATACTTTTGAGGTCGGTAAAGAAAACAAACCAGGTGGAGACGCCATGTAGATATCTTATTTGAGATCACCATGAAGAAATGAGTTCTTTACATCCATTTGGTAAAGCGGCCAACCTTGAGAAGCCACAATAGCAGTAACAATATACATTGTAGTAATTTTTGCTACAGGAGCAAAAGTCTCCTCATAGTCCACTCTGTACTCTTGTCTGTTTCCAAGAGCAACCAAATGAGCTTTATATCGGTCTAGATTGCCATCAGATTTAAGGTTAATAGAATAAACCCATTTACATCTAATAGGGTGCACATATGGAGGATAAGACACAATATTCCATATCTCATTCTATTCGAGAGTTTGAAGTTCTTCCTTCATTACTTTTTGCCAACATTCATGCTTAGAGACTTGGGAATAACATGATGGAATAGAAATATTAGACAATGTTGAAGAATAAGTATACCAATCAGGACGAAAAGATACTCTGGTAGATCGTAGAAGAATAGACTGTGGAGGAGCAACATCAGATGAACTCCCACATACAGGTTCATAAGCAGTCTTGGGAAGGGGCAAAAGTGGTTGACATTGGTTATACACAAAGCCAGTTTTGAAGCACTCAGAAGATGAAATATCCTCAAAAGTGGGAGGTATAGTACCAATAGAAGAGGTCTCAACATGAGTAGGAAAGAAATATTGAATCTAAAAAAAAAACAACATTTCTAGAGATACGAAATTTGGCGGAGGTTGGATCATAGCAAATAAATCCATTTTGAGAAGTACTATAACCCATGAAAGCACACTTAGCAGATTGAACAGAGAGTTTATAAGGTTCATGGGAAGGCAAATGCAAATGCACAAAACAAACACAACCAAACGGATGTAAGTTATGATAGTTAGGATATTGACCATAAAGACGATAATATGGAGCGTCAAGATTTAACACTTGAGATGGCAGCCTATGAATTAAATAAACTGCTGTGGACAAAGTTTCAACACAATATTTTGGTGGAACAAATGACTCAATCAATAAAGTACGAGTGACATCTAATAGATGACGGTTTTTACGCTCAACAACCCCATTTTGTCATGAGATTATTCCTTTCCATGTAGAAAATCATGAAATTCATGAGAGATATATTCCCTACCGAAATCAGATCGCAACACTTTAATATATACATAAAATTGGGTTTCAGTATAAGCCAAAAAGGTTTTGAAAATAAAGAATACCTTAGATTTAGAACGAAGAAAATACACCCAGGTAAATTGACTATAATCATCTATGAACTTCACAAAGTACTTATAATGAGCATAGGAAGGAACTGGTGCGAGGCCCCAAATATTAGTATAAATGACATCAAAACACTTTGCAGCATAACTGTCATTAGAAGGAAAATGAAGAGTTTTACTCTTGCCAAACTTACACGCGGAACAATCAAATGAGACACTTGAAAGAGGACTTTTATTCCCTAACAAACCAGAGAAAGATAAATGACACAAAATCACAGAACTTGGGTGTCCCAAACATTTATGCCATACTTCACTTTTGTTGTTATTATGTATACACGCAAAAGATAACACACGAGGAGTGGAAAAATGAATAGGAAACAATCTTCCAACTTTAGGCCCCTTCGCGATTATTGTCCCTGACACATGATCTTGCACAACACAACTATCATGAGAAAAATGCACATCAAAATTGTTGTTGACCAATTGTCCAACTGAAATAAGACTACTAGAGAGTTTGTGTGATACAAAAATATTCTTGAAAACAAGAGTAATATCCCCAACCTCACTAATTGGTAAATTACTACCATTAGCAATTTGAATTTTTGATGAACCGTGATACTTGTGTACATTTTTAAGCAGACTAGATGAGTTGGTCATGTGATTTGAGGCAGCAGAATCAACAAGCCAACACTGGAATATAGGGATATTATCTTGTAGCCCTAAGGCTGAAAAAGCTGAAACAATCATTCGTTGAACCATTTCAGGAGTAAGAACAATTGGGGCACTTGTTGTAGAAGATCTTGTAGGCACTGCTGGAGTAGTAAACTAATTGTGACTATTTGTCCCAATTTGAAAAGCGTTAGCCTTGCGATTTTGCGGGCGGATAGGACATTCTTTGATGATGTGCCCGGGTTGTTTGCAATAGTTGTAGGATTTGTTTCCACAATTGATAGCAATGCGATCATATTCTTTGCAACTATAGCATTGTATTAGGCGCATATCCCTACCTTTTCCTTTACCTTGAGCCGCAAAGGCAACACTGATGGTATTCTCTAGCGGGAAGGTGTTATGTGTGAAGGAGAAGGTTCACGGTTCATCAAGTTTGTGAGAACATGCTCAAACTCAAATCTCAATTTCATCAAAAATTGATCTCTCTCGCTTTGCTCATGAAGTTCTTGAATTACAGTAAGAGATGCAGTAGGTATTTTTGCATAAATAATATCAATAAATTTTGTCCACAAGTTTTGAAAGCCAGAATAAAAATCTTGAATGGAAATACTTCCTTGAGAGTAATGAGCAATGTCTTGTTCCAATTGAAAACGCCTGGCACTTGTGTCTTGATTGTAAACTTTTTTAAATAATCCCACATGTCTTTTGTAGTATTATATGGCCTTAGATTAAGGACAATAAGAGGGTCAACTGACCCTAAAATCCAGGTCATCACCCGAGCATCTTTGACGTTCCATTGAGATGATTGTGTAGTATGGGTAGAAACTGGAGCACTCCCATCGATATGACCCCATAATTCTTGTCGTATTACAAACAGTTGAAATTGGAACACCTAGGCAGAATAGTTCTTTCCCGTGAAACGAACACTAAAAACTTAAATTGGTTGGAAGTCTTCTCTAGGGAAAATAGATGAAAACCAAAGAAAATGGAAAAGATCTCTCTTGAAAAAACAGATCAAAACCAAAAAAACATTTTGAAGAGAAGAGCAGCCAAAATCAAAATTTCAAGATTCAAGAGACCTATGAGTCTAGGACAAATCCCCAAAGATAGGCAAGATTGCCAAAATACTAAAAAAAAAAAAAAACCCCACAGAGTTAGAAAGTGGCTCTGGTACCATGTTAGAATAGAAATGATTGCTTTCCTTGTCCTTGATTTGCTATTACACAGGGGTATATATACACCATAAGTTAGCTAATTTGTATCTTAAAATCAAGCTTCATAACATTAATCCTAGCTAATTAGGGAAGTCAACTAGCTCTAAAATACAAGATAATGACTATGTATGTTTTGTATAGCTATATACATTGTGCCTAGATACATTTTATCTAGGTACATTTTGTAACAATTAATGCTGTGATAGTTACAATAATGTAACTGTTCATCATCCATCATACTAACAGAAATAACCAAGCCTCTTGTGCAACAAGTTCGTAACTATTGGTCAAGCATTGGTATAGGCTTGCTCAGTAACTTTTTGCCAATCTACTGAAAAACTTCTATTGTTCATGTTGACACAAAATAATTCCACTCCAGAGGGATCAAAAATAGTGTATTTTTGCTCCTTAAAATGCAGTGAGTAGTTCTTTTCAAGCATTTTTCCAACATTTAATAGATTTTGGCTATTATCAGGTATAGTTTTGATAATTGATATTCTTGAAACAATCACTGAGCCTCTACCTTTGACTTCCAAAAACTCTCCATTTTCCTCATTTACTCTAGATTTGTAGGTATCATCAAGAATCCTAAACATTTCAACATCATTGCACAAGTGATATGTTCAACCGGTACCAATAAGCCAAGCATTAGAAGAGTCATTTGTTGAGAAACAAGAGACTGCAAAGAGCTGCTCCTCCTGTACATCATTTACATCTGCAAGTTATGCTTGTAAAGGCTTGGAGGCTTTGCTTTTAGATTTTCAGACCTTGGATATGTTTCCCGTCTGTTTACAATTGCCACACACAGCATCAGGCCTCTACCAACAGTACTTTTCCAAGTGCGTTGTTTTTTTGCAGTGCTTGCAAGGAGGAAATGGTTTTTGCTTTGAACCTTCGCTTATATTTCCACCATTGCCCTTATTCTTTTGGTTGAGTTGCTTTTCTTCCTTACCAGAATGTTGCTTTTGAATAGAGAAGGCTCCTTCAATGAACCTGTCTTGCCTCATAGTCCTCTTTTGCTCTTGTGCTTGAAGGGCACTCATTAGCTCATCTAATGAGATTGGCCTTAAGTCCTTGGACTCTTCAAGAGAGGAGATTTTGGATTCAAACCTCTCAGGAAGAGTTACAAGAACTTTCTCCACAATTCTTTTGTTTGAAAAATCTTCACCAAGTAGTTTAATGTTATTAATAATGAAGGAGATTCAATCAGCATATTTACTGATTGTTTCATCCTCCTGGATATGCAGAGATTCAAATTCCCTTTTTATATTCAACAATTGCATTTGGCGTGTTCTATCACTACTTCGGTATTCTTCTGTTAGCCAATCCCAAGCTTCCTTTGCAGTTTTACAAGCCATGATTCTATAGAACACACAATCTGCTACAGAATTCTAGATAAGTGACTTTGCCTTGGATTTCTTTGCTTTTTCTTCATTGTTGAATTTGATTTGAGCTAGGGTAGGATTGGATGGTAGAAAAGGTATTGGTCGGTCTTCGATCACAGTTTTCCAAGGGTTATAGGCGTCCAAAAAAGCTTGTATCTTCACTGACCAAATGTGATAATTTTCACTAGTGAAGATGATAGGTGGGTTTAAATATAGGCTACTGCATGCCATTTGCTTTGTAGGTTAAAAAAAAATAGTTGTTTGTGGTCCTCTAAGATCAATTGTGGCTTTGATACCATTGTTGAAACTTATTGTAGAGGAAACTAAATAAAAGAACAAGGAGCTTAAAGAAATTTGATTGAAAGTTTTGTACTTGTTTTCTTATAAAACCTGCAGAATTTATACATTTAAAAATAACAAACTTTCCTATCTAGGTGCCACTCATGAGGTGGATAGAAATTGAAAAGCTAACAATATACCACTAACTTGAGAAAATAAAACAACTAATTAGATTAAGTCTTGATAGAATAAAGTAACTAAATTAGACTAAGTTTTCTTTTTAAATTTTTAAACAAAATGTTGGAATAATGTCAATTATCTAACACTAATGCATCTTGAGAAACACTTGCTAGTTTCATTGCTATACCTCTTAATAAAATCTCTGCCTATTCAATCTTCACTGCATTTTGATATCGTAAACAAGTTAATTTTGGTTGGCCTGGCTAGAATACTGAATATGATTGTAGTTTTCATATATAGTGTGACAAAACATGATGAACAACCTGTCTTTGTATGATGTTTTCCATTTGTTTAGGTAAAAATAATCAAGGGAGAGAGAGATATTTATTTAGCAATGATTGATGGAAGTTGGTTGTCAGAGTAGTGCCCAACAAGCTAATATATTTTAGCTTGTTAAATTACTTTTTGTATCAAACAATCTATTTGATTAAATAATAAATTGAAAGTTTCATACTTTATGGCCATTTTCATCACATAACATTATTTACATTATAATTAATATATGTGGTTGAATCTCCATGATCACATTTATGCTATGGGACTTAGTTTCGCATCGAGATGAAAGTCTTGAAACAAGTCTCTTAAGGCGTGATCAAAATTACTCCAAGTCATTGAGTCTAATTAAGACTGGGTTATCGACTTGACTCACTAAAAGACTTGCATTTATGACGTATTTCAAATGGGAGAATGTCTTGTTTCATGGACATCGAGTGTAGTGACACTCGTATGCATAAATGGGTGCTCATTAGGGAATGAGTTCACTAAGGATCTCACATGGAAACTCCTAAATGGGAATAAAAGAATTAGAAAAGTTTCCAAACTTATGACGTGCTTTAACTAGTCCTTAGACTTGAGATTTCATAGTAGTCTTGTATATGGGCATTTATACTTTGATATAAGTGTCGGCTCCATGGCGAGTCTTAGTACTCCTATGTTGGGTATATGTCTCCTATATATGGAGACTAGTAAAAGTCAATAAAGGATTCATTAATCGCCTAGTTGAGCGACTGAGCTTTTCGTATATTCTATTGTAATTAGTCTACTTAAATCCTTGCGTAACGTGGAGGACAATGATTAGAAAATGAGTTTTCTAAATCAATTGTCAAATGAACTACTTGCATAGAATTATGAGAATTGAGGTTAATAGGATTTCCCAAATCCCATATCCTAAACCTCAATCGGAAAACTAGAGAACGAAGGGACCATATTTGCACTATAAGTCATAAGTAGAAAGGTTCGTACTAATTCTTCGTCAATTGGCTAGGTATTCGCGGGCAAGACATCGACTACGATGGATGTGGAACATTAATTAGAAAGGGCTATAATAAAATGATGATTAATTAAAGGAGTTTAATTAATCGCAGATAATTTTATTAATTATCTAAAATGTTGCTTTGATTATAAGCCTGTCGCTGATCGATTGGTGAACTTAAGGGGTCACACATAATAGTTGACCAAGGATCTAAGTATATGAATTGATTAATGAGATCAATTAAATTGAGGGCTAGTTCAATTGACCTATCTTATTAAATTGGTGGATATGAATCAATTTGGAAAAATTGATTTAGGAATTGAATTAATTGATTAAGAATCAATTGATGAAACTAATTTGAAATTGTATTTCAATTAATTTATTAATTGAAATAAGATTTCAATTTAGGGCTAAATTAAAATTTGATTTTAATTTAAGAACTAAATTGAAATAAGTTTTCAATTAAGGACCAAATTGAAATTGAAATTGAAATTGAAATTGAAATTAGAATTAAATTAATTTTTGAATTAATTTAATATTTCAATTTAATTCAAGAAATTCAATTTGACTATGAGACTATAAGATAAGTCTTCTAGTTAAAAGATGAATTCTAATAGTTAATAACTATCAAGAAGGATAACGGATAATTAATTGGAGGAGAATGAGAGGAGTCCAATTTGGACTCCAAATTGAGCATTGGCTCGGCCACAAGAAGGGATATAAATACCCCATGGCGATTGCAAAGAATTTAAATTCGTGGTGCGGTCAATGTGTGGATATACTTGGAGGGAAGACAATTGGATTCCTACAAAAGCGCAAACCGTATGTGACAATTTGGGAAAGTGAATCGCGTATTTGAATATGCTATTTTTCCTACGACAACAGGAATGCTGAAAGGTAATTAGATTACTTAACTCATTTAATGATTTGGTTATGTAATTCGCATAATAGATCCGCATAACGATAGTCACGGGACAACATGATTAGCATATAATATGTTATATGTTTTCAATAAATTTTTGATATTTCATTGCGCCTACGTCCCAAGATCTATGTGAAACTAACATTGGCAATGAAGATTGGACCTGGCCACTATGAACCTTCAAATGGTCCACAGAACTGGTCAGTAGCCATCGAGGATGGAGATTACAATACAAGGTGTGGGAAGCATCATGAAAATGAAGGAGCCCAGAATCATCGTCCCGAAATTAGCATAAGATTACTGAGGAAGTCTATGAGAGACATGGCAAAACTCCACATCTAAGAAGTTCCGACATTACAGCTTGCTTGACTTGCGTCCCATTTACGGTTCATCCTAAAGGCCGCTATTGTCCTAGGATTAGCTGCTTCATCCGGCTTGGGTTAGTGATGTTTGATTTTATTAAAAGATAGGAAAATAAAAAGAAAAAGAAACAACATCAAGTGTGAGACTGGCAACTGATTACTTATCCACATTTGGAATGGGATTCACAGCCTCGCACACACTATATACACACCTCAAACTGTAAGTATACATCATCCTTGTATAAGAAATTGGAGATTGATATACATTGTGATATTGCTGTACACTGTAGTGGGGGAACATTTTCTAGTAGGTAATGTATGCTCAAAAATGTTCCTGAAATAGCTTCTTACATCTTGTATTGTATTATCAAACAATGTTTGTGAACACATTCTTTTATACGAATTCTTGGGCTAAGAATTTCAGTAATACAATGTTAATATACCAAATGGGTCAAATCTAAACAAATTATATGACGAGTGTATTGTGATTGGTTTACAGTTCAAATATAGTGTTCAATTACAAGACTAGTGTTGTTACGCTTGCCATGTAATTCATTGCGTGTGATAGAAGTTTTACCGTGTCATATATTCAATTCTATACTTATGCATTGCTGCCCATCCCTTCACAAGTAACCCAAATTGGAAAACCATTAAAACAAAATTAACAATATAAGGTTGCTTCAATAACATATCATTATTGAGGAAAATATGTTACTCCAACTAAATGGCATAGCTCTTGCAAATTGTCAAGCCACGCAAGGTTCATAAGCATAGTCACATGCCAATAAGAACGCTTTTTTAGTATACAACAATCGGGCTGCGCACGGTATGGGTACCATCAAACCACACCAATGCAGCAGAAATCATGGATGTCAAACTAGTACATTTAACAGTGACAACGAAGGACTTCTTCTCGTTCAGCTGTTTGAACGAAAGCGTAGCAGGCTCCACCGTGATGTTACAGTCTGAAGTTTTGCTGATTTTAGCAGTATAAGTGGAGTTTGCAAAACCAACATTTTTTACCGATCTTGAAAAGCTAGCTGACAATGATGCACCGTCCTTCACTTTGATGGCCATTGAAGGGTAATTTAAGTCCTTACTTGCCATCCCATCTTGCGTTAACTGGGAACAGCTAACGCTTTTGTCTTTGAATAAAATTTGAATAGTTCTTGTGGAGTAGCCCATGGTGCACAACATTTTGATGTAATCTTCCTTGTTTGTTTCGTATACGAGCCCAGGATCGGTTGCGTTTACAGGGTTTAGATGCCCGGACCCATATGAGAATTCAGCGTCTTTATGCTTTTTAGGATCCATGGGCCAAGCTGGAAAAAGAAAACAATACTTTTATGTTTTCTAATTCAGATACAAATATTACTTTTTTTTAAAATTCTGTGAAAACGATGTAAACGAATTACCAGTTGTCATAAGAGCTGATTTGATTGCTGAAGGTGACCAGTCGGGATGCGCTGATTTTACGTAAGCAGCAGCCCCTGCGACATGCGGGCAAGACATGGATGTGCCGGACAAAACTTTGTACTTGGTGGATCTTTTGTCAGATGGGTCGTCCGAAACAGGAGCCTCCGGTGGATATGCAGCCAAGATTTCCACTCCAGGTGCTGTTATGTCTGGCTGTGCGTTGGTAAAGATCTAACGTAAGATGATAATAAATTTAAGGGAGGAACAGAAAAGTAAATAGAAGTGAATATTTATGTATACCTTTAGGATATCTGGAATGATGGGATTTGGCCCCTTTGATGAAAAAGAAGCCACCACAGGAGCATTAGTGTCTTTCACGATTTCGCTAGTCGATATAATCGCTTTGGCATCTCTAAGAGAAAGAATAATGCATTGAGAAAATTAATCATATAGTGATAACTATATTTCGATGAGTTAAAATTTGGAAAAATAAAAACTTTTTCTAACATCGTAGAGTTGCTGTAGTAGTTTTTGACTATGTTCAGGTCATTAGGAACTAAAGTCGATACAGGCAGGGGAACAACAAAGGAAACATCGGGTGTTCGTCCCGATTCTGTGATTGCTCCAGCAGCACCTGCAGATAGAGCTGCCCCTATGCCTCTTTTGCGATCGCATAAAACAATCTTTCCTTTAACCAAACTCTTGTCTAAACACCCCGCCACACAATTCCTGCAATCAAACAGCACTTGGAATCTTGAGCCAAACGAGCAAAATTAATGAAAACGGACTTAAAGGTATAAAATATACCTGGCATCACTTTCACTACATGTGTTGGTGACATCTTTTCCGTACAGTAAGGGTAACTTAGTTCCATTCATCTTGAAGGAATTAACAGCTTTACCCTGTTCGAAGAAAAAAAACTAAATTGTTAGGATCATTAGTAAACGTAAACATGTGTTGCACATCTATCTATTATCTATCTATGTGTATTATAAAAGTACAAATAACTCATAAGTGTTTTACGTTTTTTCCTTTTTTTGTGAAGACTAAAATAACTTTATATGAGTCTTAGTAAATAATATTTATTTATGGTCTTTTAGTAATTTAAAAATTGAAAGTTAGATTTTAAATTGAACACTAAATGAAATAAATACCATAACTATGAATAAAGAATTGGACTTTTAATTGGACTGTGTAGTATTCAATTTTTGTCATACAATAGATCAATAAGCAAATAAATAAACAAAAAGAGTTGGCGATCCTCTTGAGTCCGCCCAATGTAGATAAAATTATTAAATAGATCATTCTTTTAGAGCACTTTTTTTTAATTTTTGTTTTCTTAGTAGAAAGTTAAAATTATTTTTTACTAACTACTTTGAGTTGGAAATGAAAATATACCATTATATTGTATTTTACTGAATAAATGATATTGTAAAAATGGAAAGCTTAAATATGTCTGTGACAAAATAAATATAAAAAATATTAAGTGGGGAAATTATGTTACGCAAACTTCGTATTGAATGAGGAATCAATTAAGAAAAGAAAAAAAAAATAACAGAGCAAGTCTCATAATAATAATAATATCTTCTTCTTATTATTCTTATTTTATTTTATTTTTATATTTTTATAAAAATGCTAATAACTTATAAGTGTTTTACGTTTCTTCCTTTTTGTGAAGACTAAAATAACCTTTATGAGTGATAGTAAATAATATTTATTAATGGCATATGAAGTATGATTAATATTTTTTTTGACAATCATTTAAAATATATTTTAAACATACCTAAAATCAATAGTGAAGGAAAGAACAATTAGAAATACTTTAATATAGAAATGTAAATAATTATCTTTAAGTAAATATAGACGATAAATAATTGCATATGTTAATAATAGTATACGTGCATATTTCTTGGTTGCAAATACTGAAAGCAAGTAAAAACTATTATCAAACTTGATAATTGTTTTTCTAAAAAAAATTAAGATGTATATTTGATCTTGTAAAATCTTTCGATTACAATATTCTAAACATATGATAGATTAATTTTAATAGCTTACTCATAAGAAAAGTTACTATCAAGAAAAATTTATAAAAAATCAAAATAACCTTAAAAAATTATTAGTGTGATATAAAGTGACCAGTTTCATTAGTTTTTATTCATTTATAATTTTTCTCTAGAAAACTAAAATATTTTCAATGTATTTATGTTATACAACAATCAATATTTTCCTTTTTTTAGTAATAATTAATATTTTTTTTTAAAAATAAGATAAACGTTAATCGCTATGCGCAAAGCGTGTTAGTTACTAGTAGGATCAGATGTATGAAGCCAACATCACATGAATGTACTTACAGCAACTGTTTTCCCATTTCCCAAAGATACTTTGGTGACAATCCCACGATCCATGCTGCTCGCGCCGACAGTCAACAGCCATGGCGCCACGCTGGAAACTGTTCTTGGTTTGAAACCATTGTTTCCTGCAGATTGTACAGTTAATATACCTTTCTCCATTGCATGAAGGGATCCGATTGAAATGCTGCTATATTTCATGTCGACCGCTGTCAAAGATCCGACTGAGATGGTAATGATGTCAACTCCATCAGCTATGGCATCATCAAATGCCGATAGTATATCTGCGTCGTTGCAACCTCTTGTCGAACAAACTTTGTACGCTGCAATTCTTGCTGAAGGGAGTCCTCCTCTAGCAGTGCCTTGAGCAAGCCCATAAAAACTTGCGCTTTTTATGCTGTTTCCAGCGGCTGTAGCGGCAGTATGAGTTCCGTGACCGACAGTATCCCTCGCAGATCCACGTTTAAATAAACTCCATTGGTAGTAACGAGCCCCGATCAACTTTCTGTCAGAAACAATAACAGTTTTTGTTTTGTATTGTCTTACAAACTATATTTCAAGGAGTCAAAAGCTTTTATGGGACTGGTATAAACGGTCATTTCATTATCTTTAATGCAAAATCGTGAATTTAAAAGTTATATATATATATACATATATATATATGTGTCTATATATATATATATATGTAAAATGCATCTGGAGACAGATTTGATGGAAACGATTCTCCCTATCAGCTCCTTGACTTTGTCCTCAAATACCGCCACTACTCAATGGAAATACAATGATGATTTGGGGCCGAAAAACTTTTACCTGTTACAAGTAAAATTTTTGCCGCCTTTACAAGCTCCTTTCCATTTCTCTGGAATAGGACCGAAACCTTCGTCACTAAAACTGTCTGACTCAGGCCATATTCCAGTATCAATAACACCTATTATAATGTCACTTCCAGAGTTGGAGTTGACATTTTCCCGTAAACCCATGTAGTCCCATGATCTCGTTGTTTGAGGCCATAGTGTTTTGCTTGGAAAAATTGATATCACTTCATCCAAGCCTGCATGAATTCAAAGCAGTGTGTAATTTATCGCAAAATTTGCTAAAGAGACTTGCTTTTCTTAATTCCTGCATTATAGGATAAACACATGAGCAATATTTTTGAATAAGATAGCACAACGAACTCACCAGCAATTTTTTCTTGTTCTTGCTTCGTAAGGTAGGCAGCGAAACCGTTGAAACTCCTTTTGTAACTTCTAACTAAGGCATGGCTTACAAAACTGAGGAAGCAGGAGAGTTTTGAATCACGATCTTTTGTCATTTTATGGAATTAAATATGATAAGCAAACATATATATCTTATAGAATGATAAATGTTACTTGTCATCAACTGCTTGTTGGAGCATATCAACATGTTGTTCTTGAAGCATTTTACTGTGGTAAGTTGAGTGATATCCTTCTGGAAGGCCTCCCAGATAAACTATATAAACCTGTAAGGAAATTATCAATAGTTAAAGAAGAAAGTAGAAAAGGGATAACGATTAAATAGCTTGCGAGAATTGCACAGATTAATCCGAATTTGTTCACTAGAAATTTTATTCTATTTTTTGGTAATGTCTATTGGAAGAAATTCCTTGCCTGTCGTTCATCTTCCGCAATGTCGCTCAAGCCCTTGAAAATCACATTGCAGATAGCAACAAGCAAGAAGCAACACTGAATTGTACTAAGTCCAGCCATTTTTTAGTGCTATAACAGATAATGGTATTCTACCATGGAGTTGTACCTTCTCTTAAATAGTTGTTAGTATGATTTGCCATATCCTTTTCCGATAGGATTCACTTTTAAGTAGCAATAAGTGTTCCGTGGGTTTTTAAGTAATGAAATGACAACAAGAGATCTTGACCTGGTAAAATGGATGGCTCATTTATGGAGGCTCTTGATATTATGATCCGCTATTATTATTTTTATATATGAATACTTCGATTAGATATGCTGCTTCATTAATAGAAAGGTTGAAACTAATGATTGCTTTGGGAAAATTCTAATTTCGTCCCACATAGTTTTTTTTTAAAAATTTAATAAATTGAATTTCACAAAGTCTCTGTTATAACATTTGGTCCCATATTTGGCAAAAATTCTCAAATTAAGTTTGGGGAGGCGAGGGTGGGGGGTGGGGTGGAATTCATGTGTTAGTTGCATTTAACCCCCTGTGTTACTTAAAATTTTCAAAAAAACACCCTATATAAAAGAAATAAGTAAAAACCCTCATGTATGTGTGTGTGTGTGTGTGTGTGTATGTAGACACACCCATATATTTAGACAAATATATTCATTCCAATATACACACAAAGATATACACTCCCTAATTTGAAATTTTTTGTTCAACTAGGGGACTTAATGTGAGAATTGCAACCTGATGGAACCTAATTTAAAAAAATAATTTTGTGGGACTGAATTAGTAGTTTTCCCGATATTTTTTTTTCAAATCATAATGTTACTAACCTAAACCTCATGCTATGCACGAATAAGTTTTTAAGTATTTTTTTTTAATTTAAGAAGTATATGTCACATATATATATATATATATATATATAGTCTTAGATGTCAGATAAAATATAAAAAATTAAAATGATATTGGTCGGGCTAAAATGATGTGGATCAATATACACAAACTTTGAATGGGGATTGATTACGAAGATACTGTATTATAAGCTCGTAAATAGAAATATTATTTTAATATTTTGAATGACTCACTTTCAAATTCATTAAAGTTTAAGGGGACAAATGTCTCATACTTTCATGTGTGTGTGTGTCTATATATATATGTTATATTATATTACTACGATTATAACAGAGTAAAAATTTAAATTTTTACTCGGCTAAAACATCCCTTCAGTAGTGCTTACTTTAAGGATAAATATGTAAATCAATAATTTTGTCAATTATCAATTTTATCTGAATTATAATTTTATGTAATTTATTTATGTAAATTAATAATTTATCCATCCCCATCTTTATTTGAATTAGAATTCTGTTATTCACTCATTCACTTCTAATTATCACATTACTTCTACTTGTTAGAATTTTATTCTAATTTGGACTTCTATTAATTGGATATTTTATTTTTATAAAATAAAAACGGGCCAAATTAATACGGTTAATGAGACTTGACTTATAAAGCTTGATTTGTTTGACCCACTATTGTTAAGGCTTTGATTTTAACAGACATAGTCTGACAGTTGGTGTATGTCCATCCTAGAA
This sequence comes from Petrea volubilis, assembly GCA_026212405.1. Lineage (NCBI taxonomy): Eukaryota > Viridiplantae > Streptophyta > Magnoliopsida > Lamiales > Verbenaceae > Petrea > Petrea volubilis. The sequence goes on along the minus strand of CM047882.1, from coordinate 8,695,925 downwards.
AGCCCATGATGGGAGGGCCCTAGGGTTACATTATATATTTCGCTAGGTCCCCTCTCCACTCCACACTCTGATAATCGCTTGTCCCATTGAAAGCTGTCAATATCGGTGAGAGATGGAGAGGAAGAACTAGCCAAAGATGTTTGTCTAAACATCCATGTTGATCAACTATCAACCTTGGTGTAAGGTATGCTAATATAAATTGATATATATAGTGTTCTAAATTCATGGTGTATCGATCCTGCAATTACAAAATTTTTCTTACAGTTGATATCAGAGTAGGATACTTATGAATTTAGGACCCTAATATTTATTGTTAGTATTCGATGAAAGATTTATTGGGTTCTTGAATCAATTACTGGCCGAATGAATTAATAAATTTGGTATTGCGGACATGTGTTTGTTAGTTGGAGACATAAACAAAACTGTTCGTGGTGTCAAGATCAATTTTTTATTTTTTTATTTTGTATCAAATTGTCCTGACATATCAAATTTGATCATATCATATATTGTAATGGGGATGCTGAGCTGATGCAGTTATGTGTGCTGCAAAATTTTATTCTTGAAATTCCGAAAACATCTCAACTGAAAAATAGTGCCTTTTTTTTTTCACTGATTTTCAAGGACTTGTCACTTATTATAACTGAAAATATAGTAATGAAAGGGCAGGAAAAAGAGATGTGTAATAATATCAGCAATAATGTTTAGTCCTCTCAAGTGGGAACATGCGTTGTTTTTGGTATTAACGGGCTGGTAGCGATAATTGTTATCGTTTTTTAAATTTATGTCATATCATGTTACTTTTAAAATTGATAGAATTGCACTTTAGATTTTAAAATTTAAACATATCATATTTTGATCATATCATATTTTTGCCCAAATAGAATACGATAATATAATATGATGCAATAGTGTTGATATATTGGATGTGCAGATCCAATTAATTCAAAAGTTTCCTTCCTTGATTTGCATTCATGCACATGAATTCCTACTTTAGTTATGTGTATATTATATATTGATATACATATATGGCTTGTGTCATAGACCACAAGATTTATAATAGATTTAAGATTACGGATGATATCATGTGGGTATATAAACTCAGGCGTGGGATCAAAGCTATTAAATCTTTAAAGTATGCATAAACATGCAAGTTAATTTTGTCACTATATGTATATGTGTAACTTGATAAATTTCCATTGTCATATTGATATCCTGTGATTTATGGTCTGATGTAAAAATATTTTGCTAATTCTAGTACATTAGTTGATAATTTGATGACTAATTATACTTGGTTCAGTTATGAATATGATTTGTATTTTTAACTCTTGTTATGATATTTAGTCATCCAATTTAGTTTGATTCATTTATGTATATACTAGTTAATCATATTAGATTTTGTGACAACTTCAATGCATTGAATTATGTTTTTTAACATCTTAAAGTACATACTGCTCTTGTACTTAATGTTGTGAGAGTCTTGCATGCATATTGCTCGTGTGTAAGTTAGGCAATTATTTTTAACTCGGTCATGCGCTAATTTTATGAGTTGAAATAGATAGTTACACCAAAGTGTTCTATTTATTGAGACTTGTCAAATTTGTGGCATGCATAGTTCGAGTTGATAAAATTATTATATATTCTTACCTGCCCAAAGGGGGTAAAATATGTGTGATAATTTTGATTAGTTGGTGCGGAACATATTGATAGGGATATGCTGATCTAGAAAGTTAGTTTCCCAAAGGAGGCAATTTTCGAAGATTAGGGTACTTCTATACGGTTTTGCACAGAGGAACCTATCATGTGTGACTACTCTGCCCAAAGGGGAGTTGTCATGACATGTTGGACTTTCAGAGGAATAAAGCTATATTGTTTCAAGCTTATTCCAATTAATTGCCTATTGATAATAATTCATTGTATTCTTGTTGATTTGGACTATTACTATGAACTTAAATGGTGGTAGTGTAAGAACATATTGATGGGGATGTACTGATATAGAGGGTTTGTTCTCCCAAATGAGTCAACTTTTCGAAAATCAGGATATTCCCTTGCTCATTCTTGCATGTAGAGGACCTATTGTGGATGACATACTCTGCCCAAAGGAGAGTTTTATCATAGTGTGTCTAGATCCTCTAGTAAATAAGTTTCGTTGGTTTAAGTTTATTCTCACTAATTCTCCCCACACTACATGATTATTATGGCATTCACGTTAATCGTATTTGTGGAAAATAGAGCCTTTGTGTGTAGTATACTCTGCCCAAAGGGGAGTTTGTTATCACATAAGAGGTCTTGATCTTGTTAGCTGATATTATGTTTGGGCATGTTTTATATATATCAGCATATTTGAATTTGTTTTATTTATTATTCCTTATGTGGAATAAAATGGTCTATTGTTAGATATTTGCCTTTGTTCTAAGTTACTCAACAAGAGTGAGTTTATTTCGGACTTTAAAATGCAATATGATATGGACATGATATATTACTTATTGTGAGATGTACCAATACAGACTTAGCCTTGAATTTAATAAAATCTCTAAAGTTGTTGCTCTGCTAGAATGCCTTGTTTTAAATAATAAGAATCATCACTTGAGTCTCCTAATTGTTGAAAAAGCCACTTTATAAGCAAATGAGCAATGATCCGACTATTGTGGGAGTCGGCTCTATCTATTTGATTTGAGCGCAAAATTGGAGTTGTGCGTCTAAAGAATCTGTTATTTTGTGATTTTGATGTCATAAATATTGCTTTTGATTTCGCGATAAGAAGCATTTTATGATTGGAGGATTCTAGACATCTTAAAAGTTTAAACCAGATTTTAAGGTTTAATATCTCTATACTTGATATGAATGATGTACATTATCAATTTATTCTCCTAGAGTTTGATTATGTGAAAATCATTCTCATAGCTCACGAGTTTTGAACATAAAGATTTGTGTCATATGTATGAATGGAATCATAGAAGATATTAATTTTCGATAAGTAGAGAACTTGATTTTCTACAATAGACTGTGGTCATGAAAGTTAGACTCATTCATTATTTGGTCAAATGAAACATATATTATGGGGTTAATGTTTGTAAAGACCCAATGGGCTAAAAAGCCTTTAGACAAATGGGCTTGTTTAACCCATATGTGAGGAATACTTGAATGAAAAGACTACCATTGGTAGCTTTGAAAATTGAATTTAATTCAATTTGATAAAATGTGATTTGTTTCTTTTGACCATGAGAAGTAACAAAAGAGCTTATTTGTTGGTTTTCCAAAGTATTTGTCATATGTACTGTGTAATTATTTTCATGAATACTATAGAGTTCCTCCTCTTGATAAAGTTATTTCATGAAATATATTAAAGAGAAATTCTTTCATGTGGTGACGAAATGCTTTGGTCACTTGAGAGTGGAAATAATTACATTGTTAATTGAAATTAACATTTTCAATTAGTCTCATAAATATTATTCAAACTTTGACCAAATTATTGGCTACAGTGCTTCCACATTCTAATCTTTTGATATATTTGAGAATAGTTTTTCCATAATATTTAAGAAGAACCATTCGTGGTTCGTGTGCGGATTTACACTCAGTTTATTTCACCGTAATTGTCTTCTTAGAATGCAAGTTGTTTTCTTGAAAATGACTCTAATATATTTGGAAAATTCTTTTCCAAATAGTGAAGTATCATACTGATTGTGAATATTTGGGAACATATTTGAAATTCTGCATTTATCTTAAAGGTGTACCTATTATTAAACTTCACTTATCACCCTGATAGTTCTGAGTAATTGGTGTGAATAATATTTGGTGCATACCTTGAGAGACTTCTTTGATTATGTTTTTGTTCTTGGCTTTCCTCTTATATTGAAGAAAGGTGAAGTTTATGTATTTAATAGAGAGTTTATTTGAAATCTTAATGACGGATTTCAATTGGGATCTATTGTGCAATATTTGAAAATATTAATCCTATATTTTATTACTAGTGCTTCATGAGAAAGCGATTTAGCGAATTCATATTCTTTTCTATATACCAAGTCTATGTGTTTAAGAGTTACATGAGAAAATTTTTGCCCAACTTATTACGTTTCTCAATTTAAATCTAATTGATATAATCACTTTCGATATCACATTAGGATCTAATACTTGAAAATTTTATATAGCAAAGATATCTTTGTTTTGATTTTGGAGAAAGATATTTTGTGTTTCTTGATTGTTGCGAAAGTGATTATTATTGAATTGTTTAATTGATCCTGGGAAACTAATATATATAGTTTCTAGTTTTCAGTTTGATATTTATGTTGGGAATACATGGACTTTGTTATAATCCATGTCTCACAATGATGTGTGGGAGTCATATATATGGATCATTACTGTAAATGGTCAATTGTGAGAAAATATTTGATCAGTGAGAAGTTCCGTGAATGATTCAATCAAAATTTGCTGTTAAGAAATTTATTTAAAAGGGGGTGTGTGTCGATAAGGATAAATCCGTTACTCTCCTTGTTTCAAATAAATTTCTTAATAATATGATGAACTTGAAAATTCTCAATTTCTAATTTTTTGTAGTATTCAAGTTCTCTTTTGGCCGTAAAATTTTGATTGAAAATTTAAAGATAGAACTTCTTGTTTTGGAAAAATTGGAATATTAAATGGTCAATAAATTGTTGACTAATTGTCTGAGTTATTTGATAAACCAAGCACAATAATGTCTTATTATTTTCATGGAATGCTTGGAGAAATAAACTCTTGCTTGATACTATGACTTGGCCCATAAGATTTGAAATTGATTGTTGATTTTCTCAAATTGCCTACATGTAGTCATTGTTAGTAGGCCTGATAATTGAATCATTTGACTTGGATGTGCTTTTATGATTGATGGCGGTGTATTGTTACATATTTTCTTGATTCAATTATTATAAGTTTAAATTAATATAGAGGAGACTCATTTTAGAATGATTGATTCTTCTAATATTGAATTACTTATTAACTTGAATGGAATAAGTAATTGTTGGGAAAATTATTATGAAGGATTTTGAAGGCTTCAATAAATCAAGGCTAATACTTGTGTGTTGGGTCTAATGCAATATATGTGTAGATTTTGATGAATGTTGTCTCACGATATATCTTTGATGATTCTATCTATTCTTGGTTGAGGATTTATTTATAGCATGATCATGTGATTATTCATCCTCAAATATGTTGATATATGAAGTTAAATTTCTCACTTGTCTAGACTTGATCAATGATAAGCAACATTGTGGTAGAGCACATAGTTTTTGGGCCAGTTGCTGAAAAGTTGATGGTTTAGTCGATATCCATCAAGTGGGATATACAAAAATTTAACATGTATATGCAATCAAGTCTTGGCATATTGAAACATTGGGAGCTATTTAACTTGGTTCATATATTATTATTTAACCCATTTTGTTACAGGGTTAAGTTGGACTATGCGTATCAAGATATAAAGTTCTTGGATTAATCCATATTTGTGTGCACACATTTTTTGATATCTTAAGGCTTGGTGTTGGCCTTAAGAGATGGGTATGTCTCATAAATGACACTATGTTGTTATCCGATTATCGATCGAGACATATATGACTTCCTAAGAAGTAATTGGGTTTTCTTGGAGTTTCATATTGTTCTAGAAATTCATTTCTTACAAGAAAACCACGTTGGATTTTTTGGAGTTTCATATTGACCTTGAAACTCATATTTTACAAGAAATCCATATTGATTTTCTTGGAGTTTCATATTGTTTTATAAACTCATATTTTGCAAGAAAATCAGATTTTCTTGGGATTTTATATTGATACAGAAATCCATATCTTACAAGAAAATCAAAGGACCGACAATGAAATAGCATGTGTTTGGGTCATGTTGTGATGCTATTTCTTGCTACACCACCATGTCTAAATCCATGTCGGTGGAATTGCTGGTGTTTGTGACCATGGAAGGTCTTGTGTCAATTAAGGATGCAATTATCGCCATGATCCAATATTAGTGATTTTCACTGGACCGGATTGCAGAAGTTATGTTCCCTTGCCGTATTGTTGTTTTCAAAATGTAGCCACAGTCAAAACTTGTAATTTAGCCCGAGAGTCATTTTTCAAATAAATTATTTTTGGGAGATTAAAATGTCAATTAATATTTGTCCAAGTGGGAGACTATTAGAATTTTATTCTAATTTAGACTTCTATTAATTGGATATTTTATTTTTATAAAATAAAACGGGCCAAATTAATACGGTTAATGGGACTTGACTTATAAAGCTTGATTTGTTTGACCCACTATTGTTAAGGCTTTGATTTTAACAGACATGGTCTGACAATTGGTGTAAGCCCATCCTAGAAAGCCCATGATGGGAGGGCCCTAGGGTTACATTATATATTTGGCTAGGTCCCCTCTCCACTCCATACTCTGATAATCGTTTGTCCCATTGAAAGCTGTCAATATCGGTGAGAGATGGAGAGGAAGAACTAGCCAAGGATGTTTGTCTAAACATCCATATTGATCAACTATCAACCTTGGTGTAAGGTATGCTAATATAAATTGATATATATAGTATTCTAAATTCATAGTGTATCGATCCTGCGATTACAAAATTTTTCTTACACTACTTACTAAAGAGACAAAAAGATATTCAGTGCACATTTGCTAATTCTTAAAAAGACAAGAAAAAAAAAGATAGAAAGGAAAAGAAATAGTAAGAAAAGATGAGTGAGTAACCAAGGACGGGCTCCTTAAACAAAAAGACGCTGAAGCTATTTAATTAAATAAATGATTTGGCCATACCTTTTAAATGTGTGATTGAGGCCTTATCATCATATACTTAAAACAAATGAAGAAAATGGTATATTTCTTATTATCTTCCCGGGCATATGATTTTCCATAGGGCCGGAGATAGGAGTTCTTTACAATAATAAATTGTATAGATAATTAGAGTAAATAGAAAAATTTACGCCATTAATGAGTGGATTAGATAGCATTATAAATTAGGGAGTGAGAGTGAAGTGTGTGGTTGGTTGTTCATGTGGCATGTATTAATAAGGGAAGAAGACGATGTAGCACGATCTTATAGCAGAGGATTCAGACTGGTTACTTGAATTTTTTTGTCCTACATTTGTGATTGCTCCCATGAATTTTTTAGAAAAGTTCGCACTTGTGTCGCTATTAGCAGGCATAATGCAAACAGTCATGGAAGGATAATTAAGGATCCTTGGCGTCGTCTGGTCTCCTGTTGGACAACCGTTGTTTACTCGAAGTATCTTTCTCAGTTTTTAAGTATTATATCCCAAACTGCAGAGCATTTTGTCATAACCCTCTTGGAATGTCTCGTACACGAGTCCTGGATTTACAGCTTTTACTGGATTAATATGCCGGCTCCACTGGCAAACTCAGCTAGTGAATCCATTCTCCAGGCTATGCAGAAAACATGAATAAATAAATAAAAATTAGAATCTGTAATGAAATATGAGAAAATATAATTGGAATAACTCAACATTAATTGCCAGTTGTCATTAGAGCTGATTTGATTGCTGAAGCTGGCTAATCGGGACGCAATGATTTTACATAAGCACCTGCTTCAACGACGTGCGGGCAAGACATTGATGTTCCAGATTGATGCTGATCGTCACGTGATGTTACTTTGTAGAGCCAAGGTATCTTTAGACCACACGTACGGAAGTCCTCATCATGGAAACTGGATGCAGCAATTCGAAGAACAAACAAAACATCAGTTTTCGACACACACACACACACACATATGATCTGCCCAAAGCCAAGAAGCACGAAATATATTACCTGTTAACTCCTTCTTGAAGCATGTTAAAATGGTACGACAAAGGTGTGGTTGATCGTCCGTTTCATCAAGATCTCCCATGTGAACTATATAAATCTATTTTGAGAAATAGAAAGAAAACAGACAATTGGTACCCAGGTTCAATTATTTTTTCCCTAAATAATTTCATCCCTTCCAGGATCTTTCTTAAGAAAATAAACTGCTGCGAGTGTTACAACTTTGTGGTCCAAAAGCAAGAGCCGGGCAGTAAAGTAGTTGTCATTTTTCTTTTTCCTTTTGTTTTGGCTTTTATTCTTCTTCTTCTTCTTCTCTTCTTCCCTCGCCCCCCCCCCCCCCCCCCCTCTCTCAAGTCTCATCTGGTTCAAACAAAATGTCAAACGTGTGTATCAAAGATACTGCTTCTTGACAGGGGAAAAACAGAAAGTACTATGGCCATGATATTGCATTTCCTGACATAAAACGTAGCAGAGCAAGAAGTTTTTTCCTATGTGATGCATGCAATACCAGATATTACATTAAAAAAGCAAAACAATCAAATGAAATTTATAACAGCGCTATTGTTCATTCAGAGTTCAGACCATTCTCAAGACACTTTTTTCTTGGAGCAAATAATCTGGTTGAAACAGAAAATCAGAGGACTAAAAGTATTTCGGCATGTCATGCAAAACTAATCTAACTCATTGAACCCCAAATTGCTTACAACATGCACAAGAACGATGATAAAAACATCTGGAGTTGGTCATTTTCCATGCGGACAAGTCCTTTTGTTGTGCCCTTTCTGTCCACAAAGATGACAAGTATAATTTCTTTTAGAGACATGTCGCCTGTTTTTGCTCTTAACAAGAATTGTTTTTATTTCAGCTCGTTCTGGACATGTTCTCTGGTTATGCCCACTTTGTCCACATATCTTGCAATGGTGATTCCTGTTAATCGTGGCCCTTTTATCATTTGATTTTAATCTTGGACATGTTCTCCGGTTGTGCCCTTTTTCCCCGCACAACCGACATCTGAACTGTCTATCAATGGCTTGGTTCTGAACTTCCGGACAATAATTTCTCCTGTGGCCCTCACACCCACAATTTCGGCAATAAAATTTAATCCCTGCAGAACAACATTGTATCGAAATAACTTCGGAAATAGAAACAAAAAATTTATCGAATGAAATTGCGAGAGATTTTTGGTACTATTTGGTGAAGCAAAAGATTTTAAAGAAGGGAGAAGCTAGAGGCAATACAGAATGAGCAAACAAGATAGTTAATGTGACAACAACTAAAATCATGGAATAAAAATTATGTGGAGGGTAGAACCCCACACTTTTTGAGAACACAATCTTGGGTGAGGTAACACCTGCATGAACTGGAACAAATTCAAGCGGAGGAGCTGCCGACCGTCCAAGCCGCGCCGCCAAACGAAACTTGGAAACCACCGAATGAAGGGATAACCAAATGTAATGTTGACACGGCGAGTGATGCTGAAAAGGGAACTGTTGGCTTGGGTATGGTGGCCCGAGACCACCAGGGACTGTTTTTGGGTGCTCAAACCCTATTAATGCATGGGGAGATGGAACCTTTAACCATGGAAATCCTAGCTGTTGAGGGAGGTTTGAAGTGGTTACTACAGCAGGGGATTTGGGAGGCAGAGATTGAGAGCGATTGTCTATGGGCGATCACCTTTATTCGCAATCCGGGCACATGCATCTCTAGGGAGAAAGATAAAATTGAGATCATTCGACTGAGCACAAGTTTCTCTTTCATCTCGTTCAATCATACCAAACGATCCGCAAACCGCGCGGTCCATTTTTTGGCAAAATTTACCTCTTGTAACTTACAACTAGTAAATGCTTGGGGGGGCTTAGGCCCTGAATGTATCCGCGATATATTGTACAATGACAAGTTGTAAGAGAGGAATGAATATACCAGGAGGACACTCCTGAGCATTCGCCATAAAAAAAAAAAAAACAGCTAAAATCAAGCAATAATTACGATGCTCTCCTCTTTAATTATCTATAAATAAACAAATATCTCTTCTAGGTTTCAAAACTGCACTTACCACTCTTGTAACTAGTTTCCATGTTAAAGTTACCTCCTTCTATTCGTTATAACAAATAGTTAAAATGATGCTATAAATTATAATTCAACTTCAGTAAACTTTTCAAATTGTTTTTGCATATGTGGGTCCAAGTTTCTTAATAAATTCTTTTAGTTTTGACTAAATTTCAATAAGGGGATGTTTTGTAATTACACATAGTAGCAATGGAGGTTGGTAAAATTAACCCACAAATCAAATATACCTCTCATTGAAATGCTTCTCTTGCGTCGATTTTCTGGATCAGAAAAGTAGCTTTTCATAGCTTCAGAAGCGCGCTTCCTTGCAGCCACAGTCCCCTTAGTTTTCTGCTTAAGTAAGCATATTCAGAATCCAGTGAGAGTTTCAGAAATGAGAATAGTGGTTATTTGCAGTGACCTAACTTTCAAGCTTTTTGAGAATGCTAATAATTTTTGTACCCCATAACAAAGAACTAACCCAGCTCATTAAAGTCGATAGGGGAATCACCAAAGCAGAATTCTCAATATCCTAGTGCAACATGACTGTCATTCAAAAGTAAAAACAAACCTTAATGGCAGCCACTCTCTGTGCGTGAAGCATAGGATCTTTGTGGATTATCTTCATCCTCTTGCTAAATATACCAGTTTTGGCATTGAGGCTCTGCAAACATCCAACTAAACAAAGAAGATTAAATTCATGATCTGCTCAATGGATCAGAAAAAAATCTTCTGTTCATGGATGATTTTAAAACATATGCAACTGTATAGTCACGAAACAAAACATCAAAGTAATTTTTCTGAGAGAGAGAGAGAGAGAGAGAGAGAGAGAGAGGAAGATGGATATTTCCAATAAGAAATGATTAACAATTGGACTAACTTTTAGTGATCTGCTGATCTTCAAATTAACTTCAGGAGCAGAGGATTGATAAACACGCTTGGCTTTTCTCCTCACATTCAGCTTTATATCCAAGTTGTCAACTTCATCATCTTCCTTAACTTTTAGGGGAGAACTGGAATGCATTCAAATTTATGATATTTAATAATTTATACAAGTCAATACATGAAACCATAATATTATAACATCTATTGACCATACACATATATCTGACTTGCAATGGACATGAAAGAGATTTACACTGAGCGGGCTTTCTCCCATGGCTGTTCATCAATTGACTCCTCCCAGATAACACAATCTCCAAGGCACTGATTGCAGGAAACTATACCCTGTTGCAAATTGAGAGTACATAGCAAACAAAAAATTTGTAAAATCTGGAATGCAAGAAAGCATTGATTTTGCACAGAGAATTTAAGTGAGAGATAATTTCTTAGTGTTCTTCCATTGTAGAACCATAATAGGCATTTCTCACCTTGCCATTACATAGTGAACAGTCTGGACGGGATCTTTCTATTCCACATTCAGGACATGGGGTATAACCTCTTCCCCTGCAACTCGGGCAAGGTAATTCTCGGATATACTGGCCATTCGGACCAAACCAAGATCTTGGTTTGGATGCAGCAGAACTAACCTTCCTAAATTAAGAATCAAGAATTAGCAAATACAGATTAGTTTCCGGATCAAATTGTTTAAGCAAAATGTTACATTAGCCTCCGGAAAATTATAGATTACAAAAGACATCTGCTAAAATAGACTAACTTCAAATGAAATCTTTTGAGGTGCTTAAATTGTTACTCAAATAATCTGGTTCATATATAATGCTAGCCACCAAAACGTTTCTTCATTGCCTAAGTTCAAATTATATGTCCCCTTGAAAGAGTGTTACGTTTACACTTTTCAATTGCAATAAGCCCCTTTCGTGTCGGTGCTTTCTCATTCTTCCCTCATTGCCATGATCTCAGCAAATTTTGTAACTATACATGAATATATGGTAACATTTCATTTATACTTGTCTACATACTACTCCCAAGAGCACGTCGAACATCCTTTCACTTTGCAACAAAAGCAGCAATTCCATTAGACAAATTTTCAAGTGGAAATGAAATACAGTACTTCCACAGTCTAATCACAGAAAATCTAGTTGAGACAGGCCTTAAACCCACAAAAAGTTGGTAATGTAACAATATCTGCAACATAACACGGGCGATTCCGGAACAAAGAATGAAAAAGAAAAAATAAATCAAAAATCAAAAATAAAATTAGAACACCAAGAATTAGCAAAGACCTTGGCTGTAAATCAGCAGCAAGTCCAAATAACTCTTCTGAAGGATCATATCCCAACTGCAAACACCAAAACATCCAAAGGGCACCAACTCAAAATTTCAAGAAAATGAAAAATGAACTCTAGCAAGCAAGACTATATTTTTCTTTTCTTTCCTTCATTTTTCTTGAAAAGCCATCATTCTAACTCTCACAAGTAATCAGTGAGTAGGTGTGTGTGTAAAAGTGGGTAGTAAACTTACATGTGGTTGTCTAGAAGATGCAGAACCATCATCGTTGCCGGAAGAAGAGGAGATGGGTGAAGGGGCAAAGCTCAATTTTCTCTGGGAATGTGACAATATCCAGTAGCGGAGGTTCTTGTGGCTGTGCCTCCACTGAGGGACCATCACCCGGAACGATGATGACAAAGTGGAATACATTGTATTTTTCTTTTTTTACACTGGAGAGAAACAGAGAAGGAAAAGGGATTTCTTGGACTCCATGGATAGACAGTAGAGAGAAGAGAGGAAGTTAAAAATAAATGTGTGGCCAGTATTTGAAGGTGAAACAAGGGACCTCTTTTCTCTTATTTCTATTTTCTTAAGGAATTTTTTTTTTCTGAATTATGGATTTGTGTTAATTAATAAAAAAAGGAAAAAAAGAAAAACTTTAACATTATCGATTAAAGTGGGGTGAGATACTGTAAAGTGGAGAGAAGCCATTTTTCTCTGTTCTTTTTAACAGAGTTCCATTCAAATTCCACACTCTAGCTTTCGAAAAACCCTCTGATAAACCCTTTTCATTACACTATCTTCCCAAGAAAAGAAAACCAAGAATGGTGAACTTGAGTCTTCATGGCACCACCACAGGAGGGAGACTTCCAACCCAAAACCCCAACAAACAGTTCTCTCATATTTCTGCAATACCCACTTCGATTCTCTTCCCCAGAAGAAAACGTGCTGTATTTCTCACCGGCCCACTTGGAAATTACTCTAAAAATGCCTCCTTTCATGTAAAATCTCAGTACTTGACACCACAAGAACAAAATCATCAGCAACAGAGGTTTGCTTCTTATGAATCTCCTTTCCCCTCACAGCCTGGTGAGTTTAATCTTGTTTTTCTTTTTTTGTGTGTGTATTTTCTTGCTCGTTGCTTTCAGCAGTTGATGCTCCTATGTGGGTTTAGCCTTTGGTTTTTGCCCCCCCTCAGTTTTCGTTTTTTTAACAGCGAAATGATTTATTTGTATATTTTTATTTTTCCTCTTAATTGGTGTTGGATGTTAATAATGTTACTTGTTTTGGTTTAAAATCATGTTCTTGGAACTGAGTGTGCATTTTGTATTAAATGATCGTTTAGTATAGTATTGCCGTCTTCGGGTGCGCTGTTTTATGAATCTGCTTTCAAGTATTTCCTCAACAGTTTAGTATTTCACAAACATTTGAAAGTTGTTAATCTTCAGTTATTGTATAACAGGGCAATTACCACCCAGGGTTTATGTCGGGTACTCTGTATATAAAGGAAAAGCTGCTCTTACGGTGGAGCCGCGGCCTCCAGAGTTCTCTCCTTTAGATGTATTTTCTTTCAACAAACCTAATGCTTCTCATTTCATGTCCGGTGCTGTGTCTATTTTATTGAAATATTGCAATTCCATAGTTACGTGTGTGATTTGGTTTTTGAGCAGTCTGGGGCGTTGAAGCTGTCAAAGGAGGGCTTTGTTTTGCTTCAGTTCGCTCCTGCAGCTGGGGTTCGTCAATACGATTGGGGAAGGAAGCAGGTAACATGTTTTTTTGCTTTATCCTTAGACTCTCAATGCATAAAAAAACTTTGTGTGTATAAGTTTAAATATGGGCTAGTGTGCTGCACGTAATTGAGTTGATTTGCGTTCGTGAACCTGGAAACCAGTTGGATAGTGGACTTATTTGTGCTGAAAATGCCCTACGGAAGATTTTAAGAAGTGAAACGAATTGTTAGGAGTTGAATATAATGTATTGTTGCGTTCTAGCTTTCTAATTCACCTTTTTCTTAAGTAATTTATCATCGATTAAAAGATTGGAACTTGAAATCCACAAATGTAGCTAATCCAGATTTGCATTTTATGAGGAACAAGCATATTATGTAGCTGCAATGTTCACCTGACTGATGGTAGGAAGTGGCAGTAATAATGTCACTGAACATGGCCGGCATTTTTTTTTTTGTTTCTCTCTGAAAATTGTATTTGGTTTTGCTTATCTTCAGGTGTTTTCATTGTCTGTGACTGAAATCGGAAACATAATCAGCCTTGGGGCAAGAGATTCTTGTGAATTTTTTCATGATCCATTTAAAGGAAAAAGGTAAGATTCATGAACTTGCTAGCAGATTCTCTTTAGTGGCAAATCAGAAATGTTTTTTCTTTCTTTTTTTGTGTCCAAATAATCAGTTATCTTGGCTTGGCTTATAAATCTTGCTGAAGGCCTAGTGGTAAGTTGCTTATTGTTTATTGATTCTATAAGCATAGTGGCATAGCTTGGCCTGACTAGATATATCTTTGGCATCGGCCTTCTTGTCAGTAATTGTTGGAAACCCATTCCTTCACATTCTTTTCTTTATTGATAAAGACTGAGCCAAACTATTTGATCTCCTAGTACTTCAACTGCAACTCTTTGAGAGAGCCATCTTGCTATTCTGGTTCTCACATTTATACTACTCTTTGATATGTAGGAAGAAGCTTTCATTTATTTTTTGTTTTTATTTTATCTTGTTCAAATTGTTCATGCTCATTTTTTACTCCTAGCTATATGAGACAGATATTTAGTGCGTTTTGAATTCTTACTTGTGAATTGACTGATGCAGTGATGAAGGTAGAGTGAGGAAAGTGTTGAAGGTGGAGCCATTGCCTGATGGTTCTGGACACTTCTTCAATCTCAGTAACCACTTATTCCTCTTGAAATCTTAACAATATCTTTCTAAGAACACTGCATAAATCATATCTTTCTGATTCTTGATTACTGGATGACTAAAAGGCGTGCAGAACAAGCTCACAAATGTGGACGAGAGCATTTATATCCCCATCACAAAGGCAGAGTTTGCTGTTCTTGTATCATCATTTAATGTAAGCGGCATCTGTTGGTTGAATTGAATGAATATCAATGTCTTTGCAATATCATCACATTGCTATTGATGGATGAGGAATGGAAATGAAGTGGCATCTTTCTGGAATTCTGATAATAGGAGAAGTTTGGCCTGTAAAAGATAATTGTCCCATCTTTACAAATTTAGGTTACCTGAGTGCTGATTACATTTTACCTCTGTAAAAAATGAACGGAAATGGGAAAAAAGGGAAACCCACAAGATCTTTGCCATCTAGATGATGGGCAAGTTGTGATCTTTGGATGTTTTAGCTGCACTCAGATAACCATCTAGGACTATTTTGTGCTTGTCGTAATTATTGACTTAACTTGTTTGAAACTGCGTCTCGGAACTATGTACATTAGTAAGCCATTCTGCTGCAATTATGCATGTAAAATATGGAAATTACCTCATGATTCTGTTGGGTAATTTTTGAACTTGCACTGAAATTTGTGCTATCATTATTCCAGGTTTTGGTATGGGGTTGATAATTAGGGGATTCTCATATGTAGAGTTTTGGCTAAAATTTCAAAATGTTTTCAATCTACAGTGGCAACCATGAGTTTTATAATTTCCTCTGTTCACTTGATGATCTCATCCTTGTCTGCAGTTCATCATACCATACCTATTAGGCTGGTACACCTTTGCAAACTCCATAAAACCTGAAGATGCAAATCGTGTAAACAGCGCTAATCCGAGATCTGGTGCGGAATTTGAGTGGAGCAGATAGTGTAAAGCGTCATTATGAGGTTTGCTAGGTAAGAAAAGGATGAATTTTCCTGTTGATCAACTTCATATATGTGCTCTCTTTCTTTTTTACTTGGTATTGCTGAACTCTATCTGTTTTGATCTTTTTCTCTCTTTTGTTTTAATTATTACTACTTTCAAGTTTATCATTTCCACTTCATTTGGGAGCATCCCACAACAGGACTTCAATGCTGAAATCTAAATTTCTTAATTCTTTCGCAGAAGCAATGATGTGCTTTCAACCACTTCATTTAAGTGCAATTAGTAAAAATACTAAAAAATTTAACTTTATCCAGTTATGATCCAAAACCCATATCAAGTCAATGGGAGGTCACTATATTGGGATTGAGGATTTAACTGTTATTTTTGTTGGTATTATCATGTTGTTGTGTTATGTGAATGGTGGGCCGGGAGGGGTGTCGTAGATAGAGCTATTGCCCTAAAAATATTCCAATTTCTATTCTTTTCTCTGAGAAAATCCTAGTTCTATATTCATGCAATTGCTCTTCCCTCTCGTCATCTCTGATAATAATATACGTTGTATACTTAGAGTTCAGATGCATCTTGAGCTGTCTTTCCAATTTATCTGAATCTATTAGCTGGCAACTTAAAGATAGATATTTATTTGCTAATTTTCACTACAGTGCAACTTTAAATGTGTGGGGTTATCATGAATAAAAATAGGAAATAATATATTCTATCGGCTGGTTTCTTGTGCTGATTAACTTCTTTGGGAGAATTGATTTGCAGTATGACTCCTTCTAAATGCTTATTCCCATGATATATGTTCAATATGCATTAAGTCCTCCCTTCTCATATTCAAAACATGCCTTCAATAACCAGAAAGTCAAAATAGAAGTTCATGATTTCTCTTTTATTTACTGAATGCACCATCAATGAATTTCATCCCATAGCATCCCTTGTTGACTGATATTAATCGCTGAACTTTTATTTTTGTAGTAATAGATTATAATGAAGCTGTCAAGGTTTCATGATAGAATCAGTAAATTTTCTTTTGTACGCCATAAGTTTTGGGCAAGTTCTTGAAGTAGGTGTACTCTGGAGCATTTTAGTTGATTGAGTTAGCTACATAGGTCCTTTATGTAAAGGTAATTACCCTTTGGAACAAATTTTGACTTGAGGAAGAATCAAACTCTGAAAAAAGGTGTACAGTGTAGCAAAAGATGAAGCGCATGAATGTTTACCTTTAGGATGAATATCATCAAAAAGACAGCTCAAGTATTGCAAAAGAAAAAATCTGGATGACTGTATGCATCAAGAAAACTGCACAGTTTTTCTGAGCTTTATTTACAACGGTATATTAAAGATAAAACTCGACCCACAAAACTAGT
This sequence comes from Petrea volubilis, assembly GCA_026212405.1. Classification (NCBI taxonomy): domain Eukaryota; kingdom Viridiplantae; phylum Streptophyta; class Magnoliopsida; order Lamiales; family Verbenaceae; genus Petrea; species Petrea volubilis. Next base: position 8,678,738 of record CM047882.1, on the reverse strand, counting down.
AATCAAGATTCCAGAATAATTATCAAGTGGTGTTACAAAGTTCTGTATTCGATTGAGTATGTCTATGTTGGAGGCACAGAGTTCTGTGACATGGTTGACCACATAACTAGCATTCTGATAAAGCGCCCTTAGTATTCATTTGATCAGTTAGTCAGGTGAATAACCTAACGCAAAGGGCCATGTCTTAAGTGTGCTGGAAAATATAGGAATTAAATTTTGAATTGACCTTTTGAGAGAAAATTAAGATACTCGTCAGGGTTATACAGAGAAAAGTAGAACTTTAGAGAACAAGACCGCAGTATCAACTCGAATAAGTATGTTCTTCCAGTTGCACATTCAACTTGTATCTTTGATACGAATATATCTATCTATAGATAGATAGATAGATAGATAGATATTTCACCAGTTGGCTTAGGAGCCTTTTGTTTCACCACTAATGCAGCTACCTATTCAGTTTTCTGTTTCATGCTAAGCTATACGTTCCTAGGTTCTTGTGCTGAAAAATTAATATAAACTGAAAATTTCGTCATAAGATTGTGACTTCTAGAGATAAGATTATTATTGAGTTAGCTGTATTTTAGTAGTTTTAGAACCCCACCAACTTGGGACTGGTTACTTGTGAACGGGCCAATCTTGATCTTAAAGCTTAAACATCATATTCTTTTTTGGAGCAATGTAATTGTCCTTATTTCCTAGTGTTAATCTATTATGTGATGTTTTTGTCCATTGGTGCCTTCAGCTATGTTTTCTTTAGCTTTTCTTTATTGTCATTTATGCGCTGATGAATAAACCGAAATAGATGATAATAAATTACTCAAATATGAAAAAAGTGCCATTTTACAATGACTTTCTGCTTGAGACTAGAGGAAATATGTTGAGAACCCACAGTTGTTATTCAGCTTCCCAAATATATAGATTAATGATGTTCTCATTGGCTGCAATAATAAGCTGTATACATGTCACTAGCCAGCCTCCCGACTGCCATTAGGTTGTCATGAAAGCTGCAGTTTCTCCTTGTTTATGTGGGATTTCGAGTATAATAAACAGTCTCTCTGAGGAGCAGGTTAGACTAAATCAGAATTTTTGTCATAAATTATCATTTAGGTCTACTTGTCCACCTAAATAACTAGGTCTGCCTAATTAATTATATTCTTGTATTGAATTTCTGGGATGTGCTCTAGACGGTATGTTCACCACCAAGTTGGCAATCCAGCTTATTATAAGGTTCATTCCTTCCTGTCACTGGATTGCTGAACTATGTCTTGATGATAATTGAACATGGCCATTAATACATACAGGACGAGCTTGTCCATATTCATTCACCTTTATCTGGTAAATTTAAGGATCTTAATACCAATGAAATGTGGTAACATAGTCTTATGAGACAAGGAAACATCTAGTTCTATGATACCTTTTTGGACAAGACAAGCATTGATTTTTAATTTGTTTTCTGTGGATTAAATATATGGCATGTTACTGCTTAATTAGCCTCTATTAAGTATCTCCATTGACTTCCAGGAAAGTAGCTGGTTGGATTGGTTTCATCAGATGTGAATGAATATATATAGTCGACGCGATTAACGGTTAATGTATCAACTAATCAATCGAAGTTTATGTATTAGTAGGTGATAAACTTACGAAACCAACCCAATCACATCCACTAAGTCATCGTTTAGGTTTCTAAAATAATGCTCAGGTCAATCTAGTCCCTAAAAAAAAAAAATCTTAGTAGCACTGCAAAACTAGTCAATTCTTGTACTTAAATCAGCATCTATTGACCTGTTTCGATATATTAACAACTAGTTGATTTAATCTATTGGAGAATCTCAGTGGATTCTGGTGGTATTATTAAAGATTTGTATTATTTAAGTGTTTGAGTGCAACTGTACTCGAATGCGAATAGAACATCTCGATGAAGCTGTCATCTTACGTATTTGCTCGATCGATTAGTTGTTGATCTTATTGACTTGTGTGTATATTAAATTACCACGGAAACAAAATAAAATACGGCAAATGATAATGCTTGAGAAGTGTGACAAGTTGGATTAAAGTCTATGGCTGACCATGTGTATTCTTTATGTGCATATTCACGTTGTAGGATTAAATCTCTGAACAATTTTTTTGAGCATGATTGCTGAAAAATTTTACTTCTATGTTTAAATGCAGGTTCTTGATGGGGGGTTTTTGGCGAGCTAGTTGACTTATGCAGGTTTTTGGTGGTAAATTCTCTAAGTTTTGGCTAATAGGACTTAATTTCTATGTTGTAACAATTGCATTTGAGCTATTTGGGTTGTATTTTGTGATCGATAAACAAATATTACGACTTGTTTGAATGGCATTTCTGCTTTAGGCATGCGCGATAAAATCTTTTATCGCGTAATTTTGCTACTTTCGACTATGATTTAGTTAAAATAAATATTGAGCTTTTAATTCTAGTACTTTTAGAAAAATGTGAGGTATATGGATGCTTGGTAGATTTTTTCAGTGATTGTTTTTGGGGTCGAAAAGTGTTTTTATGAAAAATTAGGACGATTTCAACAGTGGGATAATCTCAACTATATTTTTTAATTATTATAAACAATTCTATGGGTATAGATAAAAACTAGAACTCTGGTTTAAAATTAAATGGATGAGACGAGAAAAATATAGAATAAAAGTTTTATGGTTAAGACTGCAAATTTGGTCGACTTTTGGTCTCTAAGAAGGCAAATCATTTGAATATTGTGAAGTTGAAAAGGCTGTAATTAAGTAATTAACGTATTTAAATCAAATTTCCAAAGTCTTGCTGTCGTATGGTCTCTCTATCAAGTTTATATCTAAATTACACGTCTAGGTATTCTAATGCAATTTGCATTACGTGTATTTTGTGATTTTAATTTGGGTTAGTTTAAGATGATCACTAATAAATAGTTAATTGTGCCAAAAAGAAGATAGCAACTAGCTCACATTATAGAGTTAGAGAAAATCATAAATGTGTGACGGGATCAAAATTCAAGATTTTGTACTTAGAGCCTTTGGACTATAGAATTATCACAAAAGAAAGGAAAAAAAAAACAATGAAGTCTTTTTCACTTAAGCAAAATGTTCCTTCACAAAACTACAGATAAAAATTCAACATAAAATTAATTTAAGCAAAAAATAAATAAATAATAAATAAACCAACGAAAGAACTAACTAATTAGACAGATTTCATCAGTTCCATTTGTTGAAGCTTGATCGTGATTTGCGACTAGGAAAAGTTGGTTTATAAAGGAAATTATTGACACATCTAGATTTTGACTCTTTCGAGTCAAATGCTGCATGACCGATAAAATTACCTACTTCAATGTGGTAGATAAACCATAACCTATAAATTATAACTAGCTAGGACAAATCATGAGTAGGCTTAGTTATAGTTTAAACTTTTAAATGACGCAGTAGTAATTTTTATACATTTACGGTAAATGTAACTAAATTTCATCAACCATTGGACTTGTAATGAGATAAAAGTATGCAGGGCATGGAAAGTCTTTAAATAATTAGGTCGGCTCTATGTTAATTGACTTTTCAACTTTTGTTATAACGAATATGCATGTAAGTGTATATAATACTTTTTTTCAAAATATATACTTGGGGCGTAGTTGACGTAAATTTTGATGTAAATTTATATATCAGATGAAATATATTGATGAAAAAATTTTATAATCTCTCCGTTCTATGAAAATTAACTTTCACGTGCCTATGCATTACAAGAAAGTACGATCCCTTTATTAAGAAAAATTTGAGAAAGAGATTCATCACAGATTTGAAGCATTCATGCAGAATTTTTTTTTTTTTTTTGTTACACATTCATGCACAGTTCAATGTAAATAAAACTCAAGAAACAATTAGTGATGATACGTTTACTAACGGATTTGTAATTGACAAAATCCGTCACAGAACTCTTAATTTATAATGAATAATTGATTTGTTAATAAAAAGAATGGATTTTTGTAGTGCAAGCAGGACATAAGAAATGAAATTAAAGGAATAAGAATTTAAAAAAAAAATTGGACTCAACTTGCCCAAATAAAGTAGTTGGTTTGAAGATTTTGTTTTGTTGAATTTTTTAAGAACTGACCGTGTCGCCTCGTTCATGAATGTAATTAATAGGTGAAGTGTCAAGTGTGTTGTATATTTATCAATTTTATTGTGTGTGTGTATATATATATGTTGCACAAATGAAGATATATAGTAAAATGAACAAAAATAAAATTTTGACTTTTATATAAATTATAAAATAAAAATTTTAATTTCTCTACTCAATTTTATTTTTAGTGATTTATTTTTACTAGATCTCATTTGTCATAATAATTAAATTCTCTCTCTTTCTCTTTCTCTGTCCTCCTTTTCTCCTTCTTTTCTTCAAATTAAAATATTAAAAATTCTATTAGAACTTACTTCTCTATTCTATTCCAATAAAATACCAAAAATCATATTAAAAATTTTCGTCTCTCATAAACCTTACAATATTCAATTTTTTCTTCAACAACAACGTACAAGAAGATATTGTGTACTAATTTTTGAATTTATACATTTATTTATTTCCTTTTTTTTAAATTGATTTTTTTGTGTAAAGATTTGAATCTTAGGATTGTTGATATGAATCTTGATAATTATTCAATATTAAACTTAATGAATCTTGATATTTATTTGTTGAGCAATTAAACTTTAATAAATCTTACTAATTTGAGACTTCATATTTAATTGAGAGTGACTTGGGGAATGTGATGGTGGAGAAAAAAAAAAGATATTTTTTGAGTTTTGAATATATTTTTTTGATTGTGAGAACAAAGAAAGTGAAAAAAAATTATTTTAATACTTTTTGAGTTTTGATTATCTATACTATCTATACGAGGGAGACCCTTTTACTAACTTCTTTGATCTGACAAAATTTTTAGTTTGTCAATTTTTTTCTTTTTTTTTTTAATTTTCTATCTCTTATTCCATCCATTACACGTTCTTTTTCTTTTATTTTTCTGAATCTCTTCTCTCTCATACTATTAGATAACTTTTCTAACGCTTCACATAATTATTTTTCAATCAAATATTTTTATTATTTTTTATTTTTTTAGTTTTCACCTTTTTAGACAAATTTTCACTTATTTTAAATTTAATAAATATTAAATAGTTTTTATTCATATAAAATTTAATAAATATTTATAATTTAATTTTTCAAAATTAAAATATGTAGTTAAAATTATATATCCTTTTTAGTAGGCACACGCATCAAGTGTGCCCACCCAACTAATATATCATTTATGTCAATTTTGCTGAGTATTGTTAAAAAAATATTTATTAATTATTTTTAAAAGTAATTCATTATTCACTATATTTGCTTCTTTTGAGACAAAAAATAGCTTGTTATTTTTTTCAATCTCATTTTTTATATATTGTTTTGATCAACAAACTTTTTTTTTTTAATTGCAATACTTCTAATTATCATATATGTATAAATATGATAACTTTTGTTATTTTATATGTTAATATTATATATATAACCCTTATATTCATATATTTTAATAGCTAATGATTTTGAAAAAATTTTGCCCTCCCCTCCCCCCCCCCCCCCCCCCCCCCACACACACACTCTTAATCAATTTCTAGCTCTGTTCCTGGTACAAGCAGTGTGATATGAAATGTAAAATAGTTGATGGTTTATACAAATAAGAAAATCATATTATTATTGCTAACAATTAAATTATAAAAATAAACCATTATTCTAGCTCTACTTTTATACAACAACTATATGGTTGGAGAGCAATTGTAATTACTTAAAAGAAGCACAAATTAGAAAAGTAGTTCAAAAGTTTTTTTTTTGGAATAATTCCATTTTTGTCCATTGTGTTTGGGGATATATGTTTTTTGCTCATGAAGTATGCCCTTTGCAATTTTGATCATATATATTTTAAAATATTGTAATTTCAGTTCGATTTCACCAAAATCCGTCGAAACTCGTTGACATGGCACATAAAATTGTGACGTCATGTCGGTGATTTCCGACGGATTTCGATGAACTCGGACTGAAATTGCAGTATTTTCAAAACATACAAGACCAAAATTGCAAAGTGTATACATAACGGACAAAAAACATACACCCCCAAACATAACGAACGAAAATGACAATAATCCCTTTTTTTCCCCCCCTTGAACCTATTCAGAATAGTTTAAGAAAAATCATATTTTATAGTACTTTTAAATTACTGCTTTTAAAATATTACAGCTAGAATTCAAGAAAAGAAAATGAAGAAACAAGGCTCAGACAAGTATATTTTTCTCTTCGTTTTCTCTTTAGGTGAGTGTGTGTGTGTAGCGTCCCGATTGATATAAATAAGATATTTTATATCGATTGTATTAAAAAAAAAATTAAAAAGGAAATTTTGTTTTTAAACCTATCTTATGTATGCATTCAATTCCGTCTCACAACATTTAATAAGGGTCCCCATATAAGACTCGGATGGTCAAAGAAAGGGTGGCCGGAGGTCCCGGGCCCGTGACGGTGTTCTGACGCCGTGAGAATAGTCTTCAACTCAGATTAATACGTACGGTGCAGGGTGGCGGCCCGACTCAGTTTAATTTCGTTTCTGTTTGAAAGTTTGAAGGCTGAATTAATCTTCTGCCACCCTAGCTCCATTGTCAAACATCGGGCCACAAAAAACAAAAAATAGTTTTAATCTATCAACTTTCCTAAGTTGACCAAGTATATTATTGTATTTATTGGTGTGAATATAGGAGAGAGTTGACACTCTTGACAGTTGACATTTTCCTTGTGTGTGTAACATGCAAAGGTAAGCTCTTGAATTAATTGCCTACTTTATAATGTGTACAGTTGCATGTAATTTTAATTTATTGTACAAGTCAAAACCTTGAAGTTTTCTATAAAATGGCGTAGCTAATCAAACCTATTTTCAGACAAGAAAATTAAGAGCTTCCACAAACGGCAATTGAAGAAGTACTGTAGTTCCAAGTTTTCATAATTTGAGAACATGACAGTTAAGGAAGAAACCCTTGTCACAGAAGGGATGAAAGAGGTAATTTATTTTTCGTTTTTATCATTACGTTTGCGATGCGATTTGAAACGTAGGTATCGCTTTTTAAGCTCTTTAAGTGAAAATTTTCATTTCATCTCGAAACTTCAAGTATATTGTTTTCATTGTTATGAATACTATTCTTGGAAAATCATGATTAAATAATATCTGAAGTAGTCAAAACTATACAGGGCTCGATCGATCTTAAATCTTTGCCATGCCGCAAATATTTACTTTGATTTGTATATTCAACTTGTATTGTTCACCAGATCAGTTGATCAAAAGCAGCTATATTCAATCTCTATGAGTAATTACATATTTACATTATATTACATTTATACACGCAATATTTATTTAAATTAAATTAACTAGATTCGATACAAATATATATATTTTTGTGATCATGATTTGAGATTAATGAATTATCAAGCTGGGGTGTGACATATATATTTGCGTATTGGTGATTGCAGAAGGATAATTTGAAAAGAGCCAGAGTGAAGATGGATGAAGTTAGAGAAGAAAACGAAAGGCTGAAATTGACACTTTCTCAAATGATGAAAGATTACAACTCTCTGAAAATGCAATTCAATGATATAGTCCAAGATGATCATCCCAAGAAATCCACAGATTCATCTCCCATGGATACTGCAATAATATCAGACGATGAATCCGAGTTCGTTTCTCTAAGCCTCGGAAGATTTTCGGGAGACTCAAAAAGGGATCAGGCTAAGAAGACTGATTATGTTAATGAAAATAGAAACCTGGAGGAATCTGGTAAACTAGACGGGCTTGATCTCGGGCTCGACTGCAAATTCCATTTAGGCAAATCCACTCATGATCATCAAATGTCCAAGAATTTGATGGGAACCGAGAGTAGCTCTGATGATCAATCGAAGGAAGAAGAAAACAAGAAAAGCCCGAAAAATTCGAGAAGTGGAGATGAACATGAAATAATGCAGCACAACCCTTTGAAGAAGCCTAGGGTTTCTGTTAGAGCTGTTTGCAACACTCAAACGGTATATGATTAATAAAAAGTAGCTTTTTTAAGCTAATTTTTCATCTTTTTTTTCTGATCTTTAATGAGCTGATGAAATATATGGATATTTGTTATTAACCAGATGCACGATGGATGTCAATGGAGAAAATACGGGCAGAAAATCGCAAAAGGAAACCCCTGCCCTAGGGCTTATTATCGTTGCACTGTCTCGTCGTCATGCCCTGTCAGAAAACAGGTCTGATATATAATTTAGAACTTCTAATTTCTTTTAATGTGATTGATTAAAATGAAAAGGGGTATATAATTGATTTGTTGCATGTATTTATATTAATTTTAGTTTGTTGCCTAATAATTTTTCAGGTGCAAAGATGTATAGATGACATGAGCATTCTCATCACGACCTATGAAGGAACACACAACCACCCTCTCCCGCCTTCGGCCACCACCATGGCATCCGCCACATCAGCCGCCGCTGCCATGCTCAATTGCGGCTCCTCCTCCTCCGCCTCAGCCACCTCATCCTCCGCCACTCTCGGGTTCAACTTCGCCTCATCAAGTTCCCACAATTTCCCTCGAGCTACCATCTCGTCCATACAATCACACCCCACCGTCATACTAGACCTCACCGCGCCGAACCGCTCAAATCCCTCATCACACAACAACAACAACAACAAATTATTCTCATCGAGTTTATTTCCAACCACAAATTCTTCCCCAACATCTCTCAACTTTTCATCTTACCCTCATCAGCCTTTCATTTACAACAGCAACAATAGCATCCATGGCTCTTCAAAAGAGATTGTGAATGATCACAAAATTGCTGCAGCAACGAAGGCGATTACGCGTGATCCTACGTTTCAATCGGCATTGGCGGCTGCAATCACTTCTTTTGTTGGAACCAATGTTCAAGGAAGAAATTCAGGATTGAATTTTGATCCAAGTTTTTCACAGACGAGCACGAGCAATGGAAACGTAGGGTGCGCGACGAGCTTGTTGAACAAATTTCCTCAATCAGTACTGAATTCCCAAGGCAACAACTTGACAAATTTTGCTCCATTGACATTAATGTCTACGTCTCAATCCCAGGCTATGGTGTCCTTGACTGACGAGGCTGAACAGATAAAGTAATGAATTTTTGAAGTTTCAGTTGATCGTTTTTATGAATGGGTTTCCCTTTGTAATTTCCAACGAAAATTCTATATTTTTTTTTCTTTTTCTTTTTTGTCTTATTTAGTTGAAAGTGACTTTGTAAATAAGTATTAGATGTAGGAAAAGATCATTTAAACAAGAGCTAGATCATTTTGTGTCTACAAATAAAATTTTCACTACAAGGAATGTTGCTTTTTGTTGCGAAGTCTTTTAGCTGCAGTGGGTGGATATTGTCGTAATTAGATATGAGTATTATATGCTATGAATTTTCATTAATCCTGATTAAAAATATCCATTTCATGCCATGTCGATGTATATTTGCTACAATATTACATCTCGACCGCAATAGAAGTCTTGTTATATAATTTTTTATGTTCTATAGGATTCTTTATTTTACAATGGTGTTTCATACACTTTACATATATTAATTTGTATATCGGAAGTAAGAGATGAAATGCGATTTGAAATAAAAGATCTCGTGTATCTTTGATCCACCTACTGTATAATTTAATTAAAGTAAATGAAGACCTTCCAACGTATAACTTTTTCTCAACCGCTGAAATCTTTTATTTCTTTTTTTTTTTTTTCCTGGAGAAAAAATCGATAAATGGATGGAAGGAAAGAGACTGCTGGGACCATGCAGATTGATTGGAAACAGCGGTCACGAATAGACTGACCTAAAATTCATTCAGTTGATGGCCCAAATTTGAGCCCAAACATGATGGACCGTCAAGGCGCACACAAGTCAGTCATGAGGAGAGTAAGACTATTAAGGCTCATTTGGATAGGTTTTTTTAAAAAAAAAAAAATATTTCTCAAATAATTTTTTTTATAATAAATTTTTTAAATAATAATTTTTTATCATTCAAACTATAATATTTTTTAAATTTTGCCACTTAAATTTTTTTTTGTCTCCGGTTGTCGTCCAAACTATGTGATTTTTTTACTTTACCACCTATGAGCCAAAAAAGTCACCGAAACAGTACCACATGTGTGGCATGTGATCTTGGCAGGGACATTTTCGTCATTTCACTTAGAGAAAAATTGTTTGTAAAATTGTTGCTAATGGGACTCGAACCCAAGTGTTACTGTTTGAATGGCAAAAAATCATTACCCCTAAATTTCAAAAAACGTCATAGTTCGGATAGCAAAAAATCAATACCCCTATAAAAAAATTTTAAACCAAACAATTTTACGTTTAGATACAGTAATTAAAAATACTTTTGAAAGGTATTTTTATTTGAAACTATTTTGAGTAGCTTATGGCTTTTGTTTTTTTTTTAAAAATACATTCAAGCACAATTTTTTTACTTTAAAATACTCTTTTTTTCAAAAAAATAAATGCTTATCCTTTAAAAAAGGCCCATCGAAAGGAGCTCAAAGTTATACTCAGTGGAAAAAACTTTTCTATGCACCTAGTTTGAGCCCTACACATGCATCAAACATTATTGATAACATAACTTAAGTTTTTACCATACCAAAAATATAACATATTATTATAATTAATTTTTATGATACATAAACAATCCGCATGTTCCTTCAGTATAACACTACCGCGGGCCAAACATAGTTCACAATAGTCAACATTCGTCTCACATCAGGTCAAAGAGCACACAACTCGTAAATGTTGGTGACCACTCAGCTACACCCCTATTGGTGTCTGTAGTGTTTAAAGCTTAAACACTACAGGTGCAGAAAACATTAGAGTCAATCAGTTCGTATTGAAACATTTTCCCAGGAGAACTACTTCCTACTTTATTTTCATCCAAAACTTCTTGTAAAAAGATTGACCGGTATATTCGAAACTGTTTAGCGAGCCACAAGTTAGGCTAGAAATACAAGGCGTATATATAACTAGGCTAATGCAATGTCGTATCAGATGCTGAAGTATGAATAATAAATGAATGATGAAATGGGGAATAAACAAAGTACGATCCATCAGATAAATCTCTATTGTTTTACTTTTCCAAGTAATTAGATTGTAACTGAATTGGTATCTAACGGGCACCTCTTGTTCTAGTTGCAACTGAGAGTGTCTTGCTGCTGCTTTCAATGTACCTGCTTCAAAACTCAAAATCTGCAGTTATCCAGGATAAATGAATTGCAGACTCAAACATCAATGCTGCAATATGACTCCAGTACAGCAGTGTCAATTCTGAAGCCCAGGCTGCCATCTGGTTTTTGGATTGGTATTACTGCATTGAGAAACATATGGCATTTTTTTCCCAACAGGCAAAATTGGCCAAATTGACCCCCCCATGAACTGCTGTCAGCTAATTACCAAAATTGCAATGGAGAAAATATTGTCTATACACTATTTGACTCAAAAAAGTTTGTCCATCTCCATGTTAACCGCAGGGAACTCACTGTCTCGGAGTTTATGAGTAGTATTGCTTCAGCAATCTATGAGAGTGAGAAGACTGTCACAAACATAGCAAGCCCAAATCATCTCGTGGTAGCGTGATGCAAACACTTGCTTCCAAAAGCTGTTCAGGGAACCTGGGTGGTTGCAGGTGAGGACAATGAAGTTGGGATAATTAATCTGATATATGTGATCTGTTTTTATCTCTGAACCGCCAAACCTCTTTGATGATCACTTTGGATTTGCCGCAGAACAAATACTGAGTCAGTAATGTCCCAGAAAATGAACTCAGATGAATTTGAAGATAAAATCTCACGTACTTTTCTGCAAAGTAAGGCTCTACCACATATGAAGTGAGGCTAAAGAATGCCCAAGCAGGATATTGTATACTCAGATCAGGATGCGCACGCTACTCCTTTTTATGCTACTCCTACTGAACTAAGGGCGGGGAGTTTTTTCAGTCCCTTCTTGTCCATTAACTTTCTAATCCTGTGCACATCTTTCCACTTCTCTTGTCCAGCATATATGTTAGACAAAATCACAAAAGGAATCGGGTTTTCAGGTTCTAACTCTAAAAGTTTCCAAGCAGTTTCTTCTCCTAACTTGGAATCTGAATAATGCTCAGAAGCGCCAAGCAGAGTAGCAAAAACAGAAGCAGAAGTTTCATCTGTTGCTTGAAGGAGTTCAAAGGCTTCATCTAGCCTGCCTGAACGACTAAGAAGATCAATCAAGCTATTCATATGCTTCCAAGTAGGATTCAAACCATATCCTACAGTCATCAATCTGAAAAACTGGAATCCCTTGTCAACTTGGCCAGTGTGGCTGCACACGGACAAAAGGCAACTGAAAGTAACTGAATTTGGCTTAACTTTCTGCTCCACCATTTGATTGAAAATATGAAAAGCAGCTTCACTCATCCCATTCTTTCCATAACCAGAAATCATAGCATTCCAGAATGCTGGATCATTAAGCTTGATAAGCAAATGGTTGAAAAAATTGCAGGCCAAAGATGGTTGCCCACATTTCATGTACATGTCAATGATTGCAGTAGACAAGAATTCATCATCATTAATCTTCATTCTTGCAACATATCCGTGAATCTGCTTTCCATAGTGTAGCATGGATAGAGATGAACAAGCTGCTAACAGGCTAGTTGTACATCGTACACTTGGTAGTACACCATAAGATAGCATCTTTCTGAAGAAGAAAAGAGCTTCATCTGATTTCCCTTGCTGCGAGAAACCACTGATCATGGAATTCCATGTTGCGGAGTCAGCTTTCAACCCCACTTCACGTTCCAACTCAACAAAAAGATTAATAGCATTTTCACTTTGATCATTTAACATCATTCCTGCTATCATCGAATTCCACGTTATCAAGTTCCGGTTACTTCCCATTTCTCTGAATACACTATAGGCACGCTGCCAAGAACCACATTTCGAATACATATCCACAAGAACAGTCCCGACATTAGTGTCAACCTCTAATTGAACTTTCACTATAAGTCCATGAAGCTGCATGCCAAAACTAATACACTTACCATTTACACAAGCAGAGAGCACAGAAATCAATGTCACTACAATAGGTTTCTCATACAACAATCCCCTCATTTCCTTAAACACCCGTAACACCATTTCAACAACCCCATTCTGCGCAAGCCCTGACAGATAAGCATTGTAAAAGACCACACTTTTGTTCTCTACCAATCCAAACAACCTCGCAGCAGAAGCCAACTCCCCACAATTCAAATACATGGTCAAAAGAGAAGTTGCCGCATAATCATCCAAATCCACACCAATCTTGACTGCCAAACAATGCACCTGCGCGCCATTCACGACATTCCCACAGGCAGACACCACGCTAGCTACCGTAACCGAATCAAACCTAAGATTCGGGACACTACCTAGTTTAAAGACTCTAAAACCTTCTTGAGAGAGCCCATTTTGCGAAAAACCGGAAATGACAACGTTAAGAACAGACACACTTGGGTGAGGAATTTCATCAAACAGTTTGGCTGCGCTGTCGACAAAGCCAAGTTTCATATACATGTTAGTGAGGTCCGTCGTAGCATGCTTATTAATATACCCAGCTTTGAGGAGATGGGCGTGGAGCATTTGGCCATGGGATACAGCCTTGAGCTCGGCGCAGGCTTTGAGGATGTAAGGGAAAGTGAAATTTGTGGGAGGAATAGAGGCAGAGTGGTGTTGCGCGTAGAGGGCAATGGCTTCTTTGTAGAGTCCCTCTTTTACTAGTCTCGCTATTTGGTGCCTCATGGGCTGCCTCTAACGCAACATTTGCCGAGGCAAGCACCGTTTATTCTCGAGCCTTGTAGGAGGAATGAATTCTAATCAGGCTTTTTGGTTTGAAAATGCGATTTAGGGTTTAACCTCTGTGTTAGTCGTTGTTGCTCTCAAGCGTCGAACATTATCAAGTTGTTTTGTGCAAGTCAGCGGGCTAGTAAATTCGTATGATGAGTACAATGTCCGCCCGTTGTTCAATTAATAAACTATATTACATTATTTAAAACTGGATGATGCAACGATTTAGCGATTTTGGCATTTGACGTTTTCAAATAAAGTACTAACAGATCTAATCAATTCAATAATAGATACAAGTTGGCATTATAATTTGAATTGACAATTATATGAATGTCAGATGCATGATCGACTTCGCACATTCCATTCGCGCAAGGAAGCTGACCAGCACGGATTGTAATGTCTACGTGTCTGACTTTGTATGCTGCAATTTGGATTTACCACAAATGCCCATCCCTTTTTCTTTTTATATTTTTTATTTTTTCCCTGTTTAGTACCAAACAGAAGATTCTTGTTATATTCACAAGGTGACATTGACCCTTTATGATAAAATGAAACGAACTTTTGTCTTTATATTTCTATCATTACGAAGTCAAAGCTGATCTTTTATACAGGCGTCAAGAAAATGAAGTTGGCTGCTCTACGATACAAGATAGAAAAAAAAAAATGAAAGAGGTTTCGTTTCAGAGAAGCAATCGAAATCTGCTATTGGTTTCTGCTTCTGCTGTTTTTCGGGTTGACTAAAATGAGACGGGAACATCTTTAATTGTGCTTCGGAACCGGTCAAGGCTTGTCCTTTTCTTTGCTACGTTCACGAAAGCTCCACATTAATAATATACAGGAATAGACTCAAGAATTTGATTGAGGAAACGGAATTTTTTAAAGATCATTCATTATTAAAAGGGATACTTATATTTAATATTCTTTTAAAGTATCGAAATTATAATTAGTCATTTAAAAAATCTTAATATTACAGAGAGTTATCTCGATAAAATTCATAATTACAAACACCCCCCTATTTGCCAGTTATCCGGTCAACTTTTTCTAAACTTCTGATTTTACCCTTTATTTCTTAATAGAAAATAGGGATAATTATATTTAGTACCCCTTTAAAGTATTGAAACTATAATTGGTCCCCCAAAAAGTTTTAATATTACAGAGAGTTATTTCGATAAAATTCATAATTACAAACACCCCCTTATTTTCCGATTATCCGATCAACTTTTTTTAAACTTCCGCCATCATAATTACAAATACTCCTTATTTTCTGGTTACAAATACCACGCCGCCCTCGTTTCTCTCCCTCTCTCCCTCCTTCAATCAATCTTCTCTCCCTCCCTCCCTCCATTGATTGCTTTCCCTCCCTCCCCCTAGATCCCTCCCTCCGTCTCAATCTCCCTCTCCCTCTCCCTCTCCCTCTCTCTCGATCTCCCTCTCCCTCTCCCTCTCTCTCGATCTCCCTCACCCTCCCTCTCGATCTCTCTCTCACTCTCTCGTGGCGGGTGGTAGGTTTAGCCGGCGACGGCGGTGGGCGGCGATTTTGTGTGTGTATATATGTGTGTGTGTGTGTGTGTGTGTGTGATGTTTGTGTATGTATATATATTATGTATGTGTATATATACATATTTATTTATATATTTATATTGTATTTACACATAAAAATAAATTAACACGAAAGAAAAAAAGATTTGGGTTTTCCAAAAAAAATTTACTAACGTCATCATATTATGATTGGGAACCGGCTGAGTGAGGGGATATTTGTAATTATGAATTTTATTGAGGTAATTTTCTGTAATATTGAAAATTTTTGGGGACCAATTGTAGTTTCGATACTTTAGAGGGGTAGTAGATGTAATTATCTCCATGGAAGAAAAATGTATAAAAATTAGGGCAAGGGTAGATTTGGATTTTCAAAAAAAAAGTTGTTGACGTCATCATATTATGACCGGGAATCGGCTAAGTTGGGGGGTATTTGTAATTATGAATTTTAACGAGGTAACTTTTTGTAATATTGAAAATTTTTGGGGGATCAATAGTAGTTTCGATACTTTAGAGGGGCAGTAGATGCAATTATCCTTTATTAAAATGTATAAAAATAAGAGTAGGGGTGGGCGCGAGTCGGGTTTTTTTTGAATTCGGGTTAATCGAATTATGTACCCGAAAATTCGGGTACTGGACATAATTACCCGAAACCTTTTTTTTTCTTCAGTGAATATTTTTATTTTGATAAAATAATTTTTTTCACAATTAATATATATAATAAATTAAACCTAGGCTTATAGTTCTTTTGAACTCTCAAATATACAGAAATAGAATGATAATTTTTATATAATTATTTGAAATATTAATATATATTTTTTTAATTTAGAAACTATGGAAAAAAAGTAAGTAGTACCAATTTACTACTATTCATTTAAATGAAATAACAAATGCATGGCATATTGTAGAACAATTTTAGAAATATTAATTGTATGTTGTATTTAGAAAAACAAAATGAAATAGTAGCGATCAAATAACACCTCTACATTTAATTGCAAGTATTTTATCTTAATTAGACAATTAATCACTTTAGCTCCACATAAGTTGATATAATATTCATGACTATATAAAATAATATGGTATTATTGAATATTTCAATTATTTAGACAAAATCAAAATAAAATAATTTTATCATTCTATATAATGCATATATGTATACATACTCCATTAATTTAATAAAATATAATAAATTGCATCAGTTGGGTCGGGTACCCAACCTGATTGGTTCGGGTTAGGTATTGGGTAACCCAACTGCAACGCCTACTCCTATATAAGAGTTATATATAATGTTAATATATAAAATAATAAAAATTATCATATTTATGCGTATACAACCAATTAAAAGTGATATAATTAAAAAAATGCTTCAATTAAAAACAATGCATAAAAAATGATACTAAAAAAAATAATAAGCTACTCTCTATTCCAAAAGAAGCAAACATAGTGGACAATAAATTCTTTTTAAAACATACTTAACAAATAATTTTTTAACAATTATCAATAAAATTGACATAAACCAACATAATGATATATAATCAAAATTCAAAAAGTATTAAAATAGACATAAATTCAGATAATGATATATAATGAAAACTCAAAAATGAGTAAAAATAGATTTTTGGTCCACTCTCTTTGATCTCACAATCAAAAATATCATTTTTTTTTTCTCTACTATCGCATTCCCCAAATCACTTCCAATTAATATATGAAGTGTCAAATTTGTAAGATTCATTTAAGTTCAATAGCCCAACAAAAATATCAAGACTCATTAAGTTTAATATTGAACAACTATCAAGATTCATATTAACAATTCTAATATTCAAATCTCTACACAAAAATCAATTACAAAAAAAGAAAATAAATAAATGTATAAATTTTAAAATTAATACACAATACCTTTTTGTATGTTGCTTTCAGAGAAAAAGCTGAATATGTAGGGTTTGTGAAAGAAAAAAATTCTTACAGGATTTTATATGTTTTAATTGGGATAAAAAAAATTAATAGATTTTTAGTATTTTAATTTAAAGAGAATAAGGAAAAAAAAGGAAAGAGAAAAAGAGAGAATTTAATTATTATGATAAATAAGATTAGGTAAAATAAATTACTAAAAATAAAATTGACGTGGCAAAATTCCGACCGGACCTCTCGACCGTCTTTCTCGCGACAAGCTTGATGGAGTCCCCAATCGATTTCCCTTAAGTCCTTTCCGACCGGCTGTCGTATACCGACCGGCTTGGCTAACCTCTCTCCCCGACGAGACCGGCAGGACGATTTTCCTCTCGGCTCGAACCCAGCTCCTCGGCCCTCCGGGTCAATTGCAGGGTCTATCGAGACCATACCGGGTCCGACAGATCCCTGCTGGCATTAAATGCTTCGTGAGACTAGGTATGGGGGAGCCACCAAACCCCATACCTCATTAATGGAGCGCCAGCTAACACCTACGGACCTTACCACTAGACTCATAGGTTGCCTACATTAGCCCTCAACGGCCTACCTAGCCTCGCGAGCCCACAGGAGCGCGGTCTACCTGGACATAGTATAAATATTCCCGCATTTATGATAAGATACGGGCATTAATTACGCACAGTACCCTTACTCTGCTCAAATCTCCCCAAAAATCGATCGACTAACTTAAGCATCGGAGGGTATTATCCGAGACCCATCTCAGCTAGCTCATGTTGTCGTTCCCTTATTGCAGGTTAACTTCCCGTTCAAACACCTTCATTCACACACTCGACCAAAGAGACCGACTGAAGTCGATCAGCTCCGAATTTGACCTGCATCATTTGGCGCTGTCTGTGGGGAACAATAACTGCAATCAAGGAATAGAAAATGGTGACTACCAGAAGAAATCCTTTTGGAGTGCGAAGTACCCCAGCTGCGGGAAAGGACCAACATTCGATCCATGATCTTCCGTCGTTGCTACCACCAGTGGCGAATCCCCCTCCAGCACAAACGGATTTGGCAAGTTCGTCCTGGGCGCAGGTGCATAACCCCCTCGCGCCGGCTAATACCGATCTGAGAAGTAGAGCCCGAAACCCTCCAGCGGGAACAGGCATGCCCGCACCCAACACGAAATAAATGATTACCATCCCCCTCGAAAGATTGAGGGACTTTGTTGGGCAATGCAACCTACAAGCCTTCGAAAGACTTAAGAAAAGTGTTGTTCGAGCACCACCAGGTCCTAAACTGGCAGCAGCTCCGGCCGATTGGCGAGCTCCGTCACATTAGACTTTCGGGCGGGAGGCAAACTTTCAACCGTCCAGGTTAGAAGAAGAAGAGGCTGAATCAAGCCACCATGGCAGGGTTCCATATCGCCAGTACCCGGATTTGGGGCGCCCTCATCGAGCCCCTTTTCTAGGGAATTCCCGTGCTGACCCGATCCCTGGGGAACTCCAGCAGATGAAGAATCAACTCTATCACCTTACCTAGAAGATTGCTGAACTCGAGGAGAGAATCGAACCCTTTGGTGGGCAGGGATCCTCCTCCGATCGTTATCACGGTCGAAGGCAAAGGGCCTTTGCCCACTATATCTGAGAAGAGAAGATCGGTTTGCATGACCGAGTCCCGGTAAACCTTTCCCGCTATGACGGAAGTTCCGACCCGCATGATCACTTGCTGCAGTTCGAAAATGTCATCGACGTCTACAGACTCTCAAATGGAATGATGGCTAAGTTTTTTGCCACCACCGTCTTCGGCGTGGCACGACAGTGGTTCACTGGGCGTGGCACGAAAATGACCGAGTATTTGGCCGATCGATTCTTACATCATTTCGTGGCTAAAAAAGACACCAAACTCCCTCACACCCACCTTCACGGGATTCGCTAGGAAGAAGGAGAGTGCCTTCGTAACTTCATGACTCGCTTCAACAACGAGGTCCTACGGGTCCACGACCCCCGGATCGATTTTGTGAACTTCGCCCTGTATATTGCGCTCCGACACGAGAATTGCGCTAATGTGATCGTCCTCAAACCTCCCCGATTCATGAAGGAGCTCCAGACTCTCACCTCCAGTTTTATGATCTCCGAAGAGATGCACCACATCAAGCATGGGGATAAGAAAGAGTAGGAGCATAAGGAAAAGAAGTAGAAGGGAGGCCACAAGAAAGACAAAGAACACTAGGACAAGAAGGACTCGTCGATCAAAAGGTATTCTAACCTGACGCCCCTAAATTCTTCCACATCTTTTCGGTCACAGACTGAAAACTGTTCAAGACACCGAACAAGATTTCTGAGGGGAAAGGGGTTAGGAAGTCGGGAAAGTACTGTGCCTTTCACAAGCAGTATGAGCACGTTACCGATGACTCCTATGCCTTCCAAAGTGAGATCAAGCGCCTCATTCGAAAGGGCCTCCTTAAGGAATTTGAGACAACCCACATGGAAGCCCCGGCTCAAAGAGATTGGTCGGGATCACCTCGATCTCCCCAAACGAGCCACAAGAGGTCTTCCTCCCAAAAAAGCGGCAAGGAGCCGGTCGATCACAATCTCCTGACCAGGGGGTTTATCAATATGATCAACGGGGGACCAAATGGGGGAGATTCCCGATCAAGCCGGAAGCGCACATCAAGAAAATTAGAGCAAGAAAGGTCGAGCCCCCCGATCGGGGGTTGAGTTCACCAGGTCAACAACATCGAGTCCAACACTATTGTATTTAGTGATAAGGATATTGATATAAGCCGCCCATCAGGAGAGGGTGAGTCACCCGACGTCCCGATGGTAATTACCACTGACGTGTCAAATTTTGCTGTGGCACGCACTTTAGTTGATAATGGAAGTTCGGTCAATGTTCTTTTTTACTCCATTCTCTAAAAAATGAATTTAGGAAACATAGAGATGCAGCCGGTCCAAAACCCTCTTATCAGGTTCGGGGGCTCGAAAATCATCCCGATCAGGGTCGTTCGGATGCCAACCTCGTTAGGAGAAGCACCCCAAAGACGAACTCCTCGTCGATTACCTCATCGTTGACGCCCAGTTCGCATACAACTTGATTTTGGGAAGACCCGCCCTCAACCAATTTCGAGCGGTCGTTTCCACCTACCATATTAAAACCAAGTTCCCCACCCCAGCTAGGGTAGGGGAGGTCAAATACAACGTGTGAGACGCTTGGAGGTGTTACACGGTATCATTGGAAATGGAAAAGGAAAAGGAAAAGCCACAACCTCCCCATCGGTTGGCCCGTCGATTGATATCGACCTCAACTCACCCAAAGGGTAAACCTCTCCAAAATGAAAGAACAAGAAATCTCGGATTGAGCTGATTGGAGAACCTAAAACTATTGAGCTCATTCCCGGTAACCCAAAAAACGTGACCCGAATCAGTTCACATTTGGGGGGGGGGGGGGGAGAGATATGATGCTGATCGAGTTTCTGAGGAAAAATGTTGACGTGTTTGTATGGAGTCCCTCGGACTTCCAAGGGATTGACCCCGAGGTCATTGTCCATCGTCTTAATGTAGATCCAACTGCCAAGTCGATCAAACAGAAGAAAAAAACTTTCGGGGAAGAAAAGAACAAGATAATTGAGGAGGAAGTCGGCAAGCTCCTCAGGCGAGGTACATCGTCGAAATCCAATACCCCGACTAGCTGTGCAACGTGGTCGTGGTCCCCAAGTTGCTAGGAAAATAGCACATGTGCAATGACTTCACAGACTTAAATAAAGCCTGCCCGAAAGACCCATACCCACTCCCCCGGATCGACCTTCTAGTCGAATCGACCGCGGGGTGCGAAATGTTGAGTATGGTGGACGCGTCCCAAGGGTACTATCAAATTTACATGGCACCCAAGGACCGGTCAAAAACATCCTTCATGGTCGAGAAGGGGGTCTACTGCTTCATGGTAATGACGTTCGGCCTCAAGAATGCTGGGGCTACCTATCAAAGGCTCGTGAACAAAATATTCAAGGGGATGATCGGCTCAAGCATGGAGGTCTACGTTGACGATATAATCGTCAAGAGTAATAGAGAGGTCGACCACCTCGACCACTTGAGAAACACCTTTGCCATGCTTCAACAATACAGGATGAAGCTAAACCTGTCGAAGTGCACTTTCGGGGTCCCGGGAGGAAATTTTTTGGGATATATGGTCAGTCAATGGGGGATCGAAGCGAACCCCACCAAGATCGAGGCAATTCAAGAAATTGCAATACCCCAGACCATCCGAGATGTGCAGCGTCTTTGCGGATAGGTCATCGCTCTGAATCGATTCATATTTAGTCGACGGACCATAACCTCCCTGTCTTTAAAACACTCCGTGTCGCGACCAGCTGACCAGTCAAAGAGGAGGAGGCTCCGATCTAATCAATCCCGATCGAGAACGAGAGTGATCGGATAAAGAATAAGGGAGAGTTTAAATGGCAGAATGAATGCTAAAAGGCCTTGGTCAACCTAAAAGCCTACTTGTCCTCTCTACTGCTGCTCGCCAAACCGATCGAGGGGGCACCCCTGTACCTTTACCTAGCTATGTCCGATGAGGCTATTAGGTCAGTAATTATCACCATAATAGAAAAGATCCACCGACCGGTGTACTATGTTAGCAAAGTCCTCCAAGGCGCAAAGAAGAACTACTAGAAAATCAAAAAATTTGCGCTCGCCTTGGTGGTCACTGCTCGAAAATTGCGCCATTATTTCCAATCCCACTCTATCGTAGTTCTGACCAAGCAACCACTGAAATAAGTGTTGTCTAAGCCCGATGTCTCTAGAAGGTTAACCAAGTGAGCTATTGAATTGGGGGAGTTCGACATCTCTTTCCGACCGCACACAGCGACCCAAGCACAGGCTCTGGTGGATTTCCTGCTCGAAAGAGTGAGGGCACCGATTGAGTTTGACGGACAGGTCGGTCCATGGGTCATGCACACAGATGGCTCCTCAACCTTCCAAGGAGTGGGAACCGGGGTGTATCTAAGAAGTCCAGATGGCCTGGAGCTCGAGTTCACCATAAAGTTGGATTTCAGTGTCACCAACAATGAGGCAGAATATGAGGCACTAATCGCTGGTATGAAAATTACAGTCGATTAGTGAATTGACCGTGTGCAAGCTCTGGTTGATTCCCAGCTGGTAGTAAGCCAGGTGTCTGGGGTGTACGATGCCCGTGAAATATCGATGATAAAATGCTTGGAAAGGGTGAAGGCACTGAAAGATCTCTTCACCTCCTTCACCCTCGACCAAGTACCCAGAGAAGAGAACGAGTGAGCAGATGCTCTCTCGAAATTCGCAAGTTCCCAAAAGGGCACAAGGAGCCGGTCAATATCGTTTATGACGTCCGAAAAATCAAAAATCGATCAGGAGTCGGCCGAGCAAATACTCCCCGTCGAGTTGCGAGAACTATCGTGGCAAGACGAGATCAGGGACTATCTATTGGATCAAACCCTACCCAATGATGCCCTCGCCGCTTGAAGGCTCAAGTACCGTGCGACCCGATTCGCGCTAGATCGATCCGATCGGCTTTTCAAAAGATCTCCGATAGGACCGCCTCTCCGTTGTCTCGATCAACGAGAAATAGAGGAGATGATGAACTCCATTCATGGGTAAAGTTGTGGAAACCATTTGGGCGGCCAATTGGTGGCTCAAAAAATCACCCGAAGTGGGTTCTTTTGGCCCACTCTGTTCGAAGATGCCAAACGATTCGTCCAGAAATACCCAAACTCCCAATACCATTTCAACTTAAGCCACCGACCCCCAATGGAGATGATAAGCGTAGATATATCGTGGTCATTCGATCAGTGGGGGATCGACATCGTGGGACCCTTTTCGCTAGCCCCCGGTTAGAGAAAATACGCAATTGTGGCGGTCGAATACTTCATCAAATGGGTCGAAGCAAAAGCAGTCGCAAAAATTACAGATGCCTCTGTCCGATCATTTATATGAAAGAACATAGTATACCACTTCGGGGTTCCAAGGTTCCAAACTCGAACACCGGAACCCAATTTCAGAGCAATAGAATGATCGAATGGTGCAGAGAGCACAAGATCGAACAACGATTCACATCGGTCGGGAATCCTTAGTCAAACGGATAAGCCGAGGTGACGAACCGAATTTTGGTGCAGAACCTCAAGGCAGTGCTCGAGGCCCATAAAGGGGAGTAGGCCGACGAGCTCCCGAGTGTACTTTTGGCGTACCGAACGACCCCTCGATCACCCATGGGATAAAACACCGAATGCACTAGTTTGCGGCTCGGAGGCAGTTATCCCCGTAGAAATAATGCATGCAACTGCTCAAGTGGCTCATTTCGACCCCAAACTAAACAATTCTACACGTGAGCATGAACTCGAGGTCATACAAGAGCTGTGCGATCGAGCTTGGGTTAAGATGCAGAATTACAAGACAGCTGTCGCCAAGGCGTACAACAAGGGAGTGGTCCCTCAAAATTTTCAAGTGGGTGATCTCATTCTCAAGAAGGTCAAAGTCTCGCGCAACATAGACAAACTTGACCCGAATTGGGAAGGACCATACAAAATAACGAAGGTCTCGAAGAACAATACCTACCGATTAGAAGATATGACCGGTCGAGAACTCCCCGACCGTGGGGGGCAGAAAACTTGAGGAAATTTTTTGTCTAAGCAGTCGACCGCGTAAGTCGCGTAGTATCCCTACTTTTGTAACCATTCCGTTTTACCATGTAAAGTTTCTGTTCGAATCCTTTATCTGATCAGTCTCAAGTTCCTGTTCGATTTTTTAAGCCCTACTCTTGTGAACCAAACTTTATGTTTTTTTAAAATCAATTTTATTAATAGTCTCGATCGGAAGATCATGCAATTGTTTTCGAACACGGACTTGCAATTGTTAACCAAATGGATTAGTCCACACAAATAACAACACGGAATCGAACAGGAAAAATACAATAAGGAATCGAACAGGAGGATATCAAAACAAATAAATTTTTATTATAAAATGGTGGATCGGTTACAAAAGAAGAGGGGGAGGGTCTAGTCTATTACATTGATTTCATCCTCCCGAGAGCCTGGGTCTTCGACCGCCTCTTCGGCACCTACCTGCCCATCATTTCAATTTGGGCCTTGGACCTCCACCGGGGACTCACCTCCCAAGCCTTCTTCTTCATCGTCGAGCTGTCGCTCGATGTCCTCCAGCACTTGTTTTTGGACGAGCTCGGCAGCGTTCTCGAACTCGTCGCCCGAGAAGAGCAGGGCAGAAGGATCGGCCCCTCCTTCGCCTTCACCGATCGGCTGGCAAGACTCATCCCGGTTGAGACCGATGTCTTCCCGGTCGAATCCTTCTGGCTGGCCGCCTAGAGACTCGATCTGGCGGACGGCCAGGTCGAACGCTTCACTAATGCGAGGAAAACACTTCACCGAGCATACGGTGCCAAAGACGCCGCTCTTGAGGAATCGCTCGACAGCCACCCTCGAAAAGGCCTGCTCCCAATCAGCTAATTTTTCGAGCTCTTCCCGAACGCCGACTTCGTGGCCCTTGTTGCACCCCCAGTCATAGGAGGCCTTCTCCTCCTTGCGTGCCAGGTCGCGAGCCCTCTCGGCTTCGCTGACCTCACCTCGTTGAGCTTCACCTAATCGTCAAGGTTTGTCTCGGCCAGCTCGTGTTTCGACCGAGCCATAGCGAGCATAGTCTCGAGCTCCTCAATCTTGGCCTTGAGCTGTCCCGGCTCATTTTTTGCCGCCAGCCGGTACATTCTCTTATACTGATCCTTTCCCTCCTTGTACACTTCCAACCATCGGTATACATGGAAGAATGTCTGGGACACCATCTGCCGATCGAAAGAGAGGGGTTAGAAATGCATAAACAGGAAAACAAAATTAGCACGATCGAAGAGATGGGAAATTCCTACCCCTATGACTCCCCTCTTGAACCAGCGCTGGATCTGGTCGAGGTTCTGGTCGAGGAGATACCGTTGATCCTCCTCGAACTGGCACCACCAGGACAAGTGCAAGATGTGGGCTTAGTCCCGACCCCGAAAGGTACTGATCGGGTTTCCGTCCACTCGGGCGACCACTCGCTTTGAGGGGCAGTCGAAATCAGGGATTCTCTCGTCCTCGTCGGAGTTAGAGGACTCAGAGAGATCGTCCCGACCTGCAGGTTGTTTTCCCTTCACCCTGTCAGTGTGGTCAAGGCACCCCCTTTCCTTATCACAATCTGGGTCTCGAGCAGCCGGGTCGGGGTGGTCTCTACCCGAGCAGTGACTGCGGTCCCCAACCGCTCACCGGTCACTTTGAGGTCCAGATCGAAATCCACCCTCATTGCTGACCTCGCCCTTGGTAGGGTGCTGCTGGGAGCGCTGGTCGACCGGCGCTGATCGGCAGCTGGTCGATCAGCGCTGATCGGCAGCTGATCGTACCCTGCGGCCACTCGTGGGGGCCCTTCCGCCCCGGGACGACTAGCCCTTCTGGCTGGCGGATCGGGCTGCAGCCTTCTCTGTCTTTTTTTTTAGCAGCGGCTAGTCGGGCAAGCATTACTTTGTGGGCGTCCATGAGCATTTTGTCGTCTGTAATAAAACTCCGACTGTCAGATCACATATATACACACAGGAGCTGATCGTAGCATCCGTTCGAAAATACGTACAAAAAATGACCCCACAAGGTGCCTCGACCGAGGAGATGCCCGCTCAGTTTAAAAATTCCTCCTATAAGAGGTAGCCGCTCCACATCAAATCCCGGTCGAGTTGGCGGCTCCGAAAGAAGGGATCCTTCCTGGTCGTGTTCCCCACCCCGTCGAATTCGATCTTGTAGATCTCGTCATTCCAATTTTTTCGAACGGGGAAGCCCGAGGCATGGTGAACAAAGAAGAACTTCGCCTTCCACTTTTCCCTGTACAAAGATTAGCGGGTATAGATGATCCTCGACCCTGACCGGGCCATGATGTAAAAAAGCAGCCTCGATCGCCCGGACCCGACTGAGCGAAGTTTGGTAGTTTAAAAAAGGCGGCAAAATTTTCTATCGATGGGACCTGGCCCAAGGCCCTCATCATAACTATAAAACTATAAATTATACAATAGGAGTTCGGAGAAAGTTGAGCAGGAGGAAGGTTCAAAAAGTTGTATATAGCTGCCGCGTCGGGTGAAATAGGGAACCTAAACCTAATCCACAACTCCTCCAAGTGGATGGCGATCGTGTTACGGGGCGAGCTTCCCATCCATGAACCGATGGGTGGTGCAAAGGTTTGGAAATGCGAAGGGATGTGGAATTTGGTCATGGCATTCAAGACCTCGGTTGGAGTGATTGTCGATGGAATACCGTTGTGCTCCTGCTCGGTACGATAAGAGCGCGGGACATCGATTTCCTCGTCGACTTCCTCCACCTCATCGGTCGTGTGCAGCTCAACCTCCACCTCGGTGCCAGACCCGACTGGGTGGTCACCTGAGGAAGTCGAGCTGCTGCTCGTTCTACTCCCCTCAGAGTTACCCTCTGAAGAGCTATCTAATCCGACCTCCCTAATTAGCCTACGATTAGCTATAAGGGAAATAAGCGAAAAACGAGGCTTTGAGTAAGAGGAGTTACCCAGTAGAGAGTCGGATCGACCTAGGGAAAGGAGAAGTTCGAACGGTAGAGAAGACAATCAATCGGGGCAGCGTAAGGATTCTCGCGAAATGGTGAAGTCAACACCCGGTCCACCGTCCCTATTTATTAGCGAGTAAAAAGCCGCCCTCGAGAATCTCAACCGGTGTAATTATTATAGCTATGACTTTTCAAATTTTTAGCGGTAACAACCCGATCGAGCTCACCTACCCGATCGATTTTACATCTGACTCGGGGAGTGGGAGGGCTAATAACGTGGCATAATTCCGACCGAACCTCTCAACCGCCTTTCTCTTGACCAGCTCGCTGGAGTCCCCGATCGATTTCCCTTAAGGCCTTTCCGACCGGTTGTCGTATACCGACCGGCTTAGGCTAACCCCTCTCCCTGATGAGCCTGGCAGGACGATTTCGCTCTCGACTCAACGGATTGTAGGTTCGACTGGGACCATATCGGATCCAACAGACCCCTACTGGCATTAAATGCTTTTTCATACTAAGTATGGGGGAGCCACCAAACCCCATACCTCATTAATGGAGCGCCAGCTAGCACCTACGGACCCTACCACTAGGCTAATAGGTCGCCTACATCAGCTTTCAAAGACCTACCTGGCCTAACGGGCCCACAGGAGCGCGGTCTACCTAAACATATTATAAATACCCCCATATTTATGGTAAGATACACACATTAATTACGCAGTACCCTTGCTCTGCTCAAATCTTCCCAAAAATCGATCGGCTGACTTAAGCATCGGAAGGTCTTGGCCGAGACTCATCTCGACTAGCTCACGTTGCTGTTCTCTTATTGCAGGTTAAATTTCCGTTCAAATACCTTCATTCACACACTCGACCAGAGAAACCGACCGAGGTTGATCAACTTCGAATTCGACCCGCATCAAAAATAAAATTGAAAAAATCAAAAATTTTATTATATAATTTATGTAAATATTAAAATTTTATTTTAAGAGGCAAAATTTTAAAATCTTAATAAATATATACACTAAAAAATAAATTTATAAAAAATTAAGGACGGCCGCCACCGCCAGCCCCCGCTTCGTCACTGAAAATATATTAGGGAAATTTACTCGGAAGCAGCTCATCCTCATCCATATATTTACTGCTTCGTTGTACAATATTTGATTTGTTATCTTTGTGTTTTCTTTTTCTTTATTTTTATTTTTTCCCTCGAGTATAGAGCAGGTTCATGTCGAGGAATTATGATAACTGGGAGAGGCTGGTGGAAGCTGTGCTGGACAGAGAGAAGCTTCGAGAACTTGCCCTTGCCCCTTCCCGCGAATCCAGCTTCAATTCCCTACTATCAGATTTCAGCTCCCGTTTCACCTTTGATTCTACTTTGGAAGATCATGTGCCACCACCTGGTATGATTACAATCTATTCTTCTTTTTCAGAAATGATCAAAGGGTCTGTTAAAGTTTGTAGCTTTGAAAATGAGATACCGAAATGATCAAACTGGAATAAATATATATATATATATATATATAATTTGAATGAACTCTTATATAAATATATATATATATATATATTCACATAAGAGTTCATTCAAATTAACTAATAAAAGATTGCGTTTTGATTGAGGGATTCGGTTTCGAGGATTGGATTTTGAGTCCATTTATTTAAATTCCAAATTTCCATTACCCTGGAAACAGACTGGTTTTTCTGCGAAGAACATTTTATTGTTTCAGAACCAGGTCTTTCCAGGGAAGATTCTTCAAACTAATAAAATAATTCTTTCAATCCAAACTCTATTTGTTGAGCTCCGATATCTAGGCCTTCACTTATTTGCCTGCTATCTCAAAAATGTGTTTACTTTGTTGCCTTTTCTTGGCTTTTGCATGTGAAAATGAAATTCAGTGCCTATATTTGCCACTACCAATTACTGATCATGTAATTTCCCCATGTTTTCACAAGCCCCTGGATTTCCCAGCAACTCTGCAGCTCCTTCCAGTTTTGAGAATCTTGAGTTTATTCACCCCATCAAGTTTGAAGAGTTGAAATTAGCAACCTCCGACTTCCAATTCCTTTTAGGGAAAGGAAGATTTGGCAGTGTGTTTAAAGGATGGATTGACAGGCAATCTTTTATCAGTGCCGAACCCGGATTTGGAGTGCCTGTTGCTGTCAAGAAATGGAATAACAATCCTCTCCAAGGCCACAAGGAATGGGTGGTATGTCTATTTTCCGTTATAACTTTCTATTGCCTAACTTTTCCTTGGTATCTTTGGCTAACTAACCAAAAGTTCGCAGACAGAGCTTCACTATCTGAGGCTTCGTCATAAAAATGTGGTTAAACTTATTGGGTATTGCTTCGGGAAAACTGAGCTGCTTTTGGTCTATGAATTCATGCCAAATGGAAGCCTGGAGAATCACTTGTTCAGAGGTACTTGTTATACTCGAAAATTGGGATGCTCTAACTTGATTTGGTGCAATTTATGTATCAAAGTGGGTATATAATGAAAAGACCTCTGGTTTTGTCGAACAAATTTTGTTTTATTAGGAGAGGTTTCACTTTCTTGGGCTACCAGAATCAATGTGGCTATAGATGTTGCAAAAGCTCTCACTTCCTTGCATGACAGGCCCATCAGAGTTGTACATGGAAATGTTAGAGCTTCCAACATTCTTTTGGACGCGGTATATATGATATCTCTGATTCGTTGCTTTGCTTCTTTCTACTGGTTTCTCATGTATCAAACTTTCAGTCTCACTTTGAGTACTAAAACTAAAACCCATATTATTGGGATGTAGGGATTTAATGCCAAGTTGTCTGGCTTCGGTTCAGCCAAGTATTATGGATGGCCTTGTGATATGTGTTATATATCCATTCGTTTTGGCACATATAGCTTCAGTGATGGCTTTTCTTCTGTGACAGGTTTGTTAAACTATGTACAATATTTGTTCTCCCCTGTCCTGCTGCAGTGTTCATAATTAGAAATGTGCCCTTATCAGCACCTTCGCCAGAAGACGACGTATACGACTTTGGGGTTGTTTTGCATCAATTGCTATCTGGACTCCGTGATGCTCCCAAAACAGACTTCCATATGGGAGATGAGACAAAATTGTTAGCATGTGAGGCTGCAACCCTCGCTTTGAAATGCTCAAACCCGGACCCACGTCTAAGGCCATCCATGGCTGGGGTTTTATCTGCACTGGAACAACTCAGACTTGAGAAGAGCACACTGACTGATACAAAGAAGCTGATGCATTAAGTACTATTGCTGAATATGATAATCCCACTTTTGCACTGAAATACTGATATTTTGTATTTTCAGAGTTGCGTTTGATAATGAAATGAAGTTAAACTTTGTGGATCCGTGCTTGAGAAAATTATGTTGATTTAAATTTAGTGCAAATGAAGGGAACGGATATATTCTCAATAACGTCAATCGAATGTTTCTGGGGATTCATATGTAGCCACATTTTTTTTTTTAAATCTTCACGGATAAGGACTTAATTTGTACCCGAGATTTTTCCCAATTAGGATCGATTATTGAACATGATGTAGTATGGATATTACATGGCCAAAAACAATACTAAAACCACTTTTAGAAAATAGTAAATTAATAATAATATAACAAGTAATAATAATAATAAAACTCACTAATTGTACACGTTTAGTGATTAAAACAATATTATCTTGTCTCAAAATAATGTTAATTAGTGACAATATATTAAAATAAATTAAAATAAATGATAATAAATGTGATATAGTAAAACGCTTGAAATTTCATTGAGACGCTATTTAAGACGTATCATATTAGTTCGTCACAGAAAGTCAATTTTCTAAGAGTGGTTGTTACCAATGATAATTAATACACATATATGATATATGGTGATAAGTTAGTGATAGTCAAATCTTATCATAAGATCACAGGGATAATTTCCTCTATCACTAAGTTGTCACTATAAGTATATTATTAATTATCAATTGTGATAATTAAAACATTAATTGTTGTCAAGTGATATTATGACAAAATTATAAAAAAATTTCTCACTAATAAGTTCAATTTAGTGACAAAATATGAAATGTTTTCACTATAAATATCAATAACAACTTTTATATTGTCACTATTTTTTTTTATTTGTAGCAAAAAAAAAATGTGATCCATAATAAATTAAATAATAACATTCATTCTAAGATCATTTAATTAATTTAAGACGAAAGAATTTACATGCCATATAAAAATGCCGCTGCCACATTTAAAAATTAATTTAGATTTAATAATATAAGACCAACAATTTCACTTTTTTTACAGTTACTAGTGAGTAACACACGCTTTTTCAAAAGAAATATTGATTACTATGCAATAGAAATATATGAAATCCTAATGAGACATAATATCTATACTATTATAAAAAGAAAGTCATTTTTGTATCACAAATGGCTGTTATTTACGTGATTTTACAAAATTTGTCTTTCAATTTTATGTAGAATAAATAGAAATATGTAAAATTGTGGCTAAAATTGAAAATTCACATGAAATTGATTCAATTTGGATACCAAATTTTGATGTGTCAATTTTACCTTTTTAATTAATAAACACATACAATAAATAAGCAAATAAAAAGACCAATATTGTAATATTACATTCAATTTAAAAAACCTATGTTCTCAACCCACAAACCATTTTCTCTAATTATAATTACTTGAGTTTTTTTTTCTTTTTGTGTTCATTTTTTATCATGTAATTTTATTTCATAAAATTATTTTATTTTTAAATTATTATAATTTAATAAATTATTTCAAATAATACTTAAAAAAAGTATTCTTATAAAAGAAATTTAATAATATATTTATATTTTCATCCTAAAAAAAATTAAGTACTAAATTGAAATATATCTTTTTTATAGTTTGCACACACGTAGAGTGTGCGATATTGCTAGTTTAATAACAGAAAATGATGGTCTTATTAGAACTCCTTTTATAATTATTTTTCTACTGGAATCTTAAATCGTTTCAAAATGAGAATTGATTTAATTTTCAAAAAAAAAAAAAAGGAAGAAACGTAAAGCACAAATAAGTGATTTTCACTGTTTTATATATATATATATATATATATATATATATATATAGATATAGATAGACAGACAGACAGACAGATAGCTTTTGGGTGGGTAGACAGTATTGATGTCGCTTTATTGCTCATAGAAATCGTGTGAGGTCCTCTATTTAGAGAAGAATACAAGATAAAATCGTGAGCACATGATAATTCAATAAAAGCGAGGGCGCTAATAATTTCTAATCTTTGTTTTGAATCAAGGGAATAGTAATTCCTGAATTCTTCCAAGTAAAAAAAAAAAACAATAATGTTACTATGGTGCAAGAAAATAAAATTATCAAATGTAATAGCTTTGTTATAGCATTTACAATACAAGGGGACATATTTTCTTCATCGACAAAAAGATCGACATGCAAAAACTAGAACTTGTTGCTAAGGTTCCCACTAAGATTTCCACTGAGATTTCCACTGCTGGTCCATCCTTCTTGGACCTGAAGTGAGTACTGCATGTGCCAAAGCACATCCTCCACCGTCGGTCGACCCATCGGCTCTCTGCACAAGCAGTTTATGGTGATCTGCACTACTGTCTTCAGTGATTCGTAAGCAAACGTTCCGCGCATGGAGGGATCGATCAAATCCCTTAGCTTTGATGGTGATTCTGCTAAGCTCCTCTCTAGCTGCAACACGAAAACTCAGATGATGTTAAGTTAGATGGATCGGGTTCCAAGAAATGGAACTTGGGAGAGAGAATTCTTGGGCTAGTTACCTGAAACTTGAGGTCCTGTAATTCACTGTGAGAGTTTATAGGTCTACCGGTGATAACCTCTATCAGAATGACTCCTAGCCGATAAATGTCTTCCTTTTCGGGATTTTCGCTGCGTAATAATGTAGCCTTAATGAGACGGAGAGGATCGTAATCAAGATCATATATGAAGGTCGAAAAGGGTAATTAAGCTGATTACCTGCTTGGCTGATTTGAGCTATCCTGTCCGTTAAGTGGGCTCTCTGTGCCGACCTGTGATTGTAAAAGCGAAAAGAAAAGTTACGAATTTGCGCTCGTTTTTATGCTTTGATGCTGTGATTTATAAATATGCCTGTTCTATATGAATGAATTTCACCTTAGATGGTAAGTTTATGTTATAGCTGCTTATTTTTGCGGTGAGGCTTTCATCCAACAGAATGTTTTCAATTTTGACGTCGTTTCCGAGGATCCCTCCTGCATGCAAGTACTGAATGCCCCTTGCTATCCCCATGGTGATTCCCATTCTCTGCGGCCATTTCAACACATCTCTCTTTCTCCAATCTGCCGATTGATGAATACAATTAGGTGCACTAATTTACACTGACAACTACCAATTTCAGAAGGTAAGTGTTGACTATAGATACCGATAAGGTGATCTCTTAACGAGCCATTGGCGACATTTTCGAGCACAATAAAGACGGTGCTAGCTGTATTGGGATGGTCCTGGTATGTGACAATGCAATGGCCGAGAACGCTGACCAAATAGCGATGCCTCAGCTTCGATATTACTTCCATGTGGTGCTGCAGAGCTTGAGGCGAATGCTTCTGTTTGAGTTTCAGGCATTTCACCAGGACTACACCGCCATCTCTCAGCCATCCTTTATAAAACTGTGAAAGATTGAGACACGAGTCACATAAAATACCACCACAAGCTCTTCCATATTTCAACTATCGTGTGTGTTCGCACATACAGAAAGGGATGAAGCCGAGGGGGCTGGTAGAGACAGTCGCCCCCTTTAACTGTATATGAAGCTATATTTTATATACTAAAATTGTACTCCCCACCACCAACTCCTTTCCCAAAAAACTGAAATAGGGATAATAACACCTATACCCCCTGAGGTTTATTGTAAATACACTTGGACCCCCTGAGATTTGTATAACTAAAACCACCCTTCTCATCAATTTTTGGGTTAAAATTAGACCATCCCTGAAGTTTTCATAATTACAGAAATCACCCCTTTCACCAACTCTCACTTACAGTTAGACCCGTAAAAAAGTTGATGGCTGGGGTAATTGTGCACGCACAATCACTCTCATGGTAAAACTAACAAATGCATACACATACACGGTGAGCCGACCATTACCTGACCCTGAGATCCTTCTCCTACTAGATTAGATGGATCAAAATTATTTGTAGCGTCTTCCATTTCCTCCAGTGTGAACACATGATACGGTGGCAGTCCAAGTGACGTCATCCTCATCGGCTGTGGTACATGCCCTGTTATGTTTACACGAAAGAGAGATAATCTCATATCAGAATAAATCAAATTAATCTTGAAATTCATAGATGATAACAAGGGGATGGATTTACGGACTTACTTCCTAGTGGAGACGTGTGAACCGGATTTTTCTCGATCACGAAGCTGTCACATCTGTAGTCATTGCCTCTTTTCCTCTGTACCCTTCTGCAAATAACAATAGTCGAGAACCCCAAGAGACCTAAAGTTGCCACAATGGCCCCAATAATCCCAAGTACAAATCCAAGTTTAAGGGTCGACTCGGCCTTCTGGTTTAGCGCAGGAGGCTTAACAGCTAGTGCATCTTTTTGGCAATAAGAGTAAGCTCTCTGATACTTGGAAGTCGTATTCGACAGACAATTCCACATAATAATAACCGTCTTATTTCCCGCATTCGATGCAAGGCAAGAAGGCAACTTCCCAATCAAAAGATTATTCGAAACGTCGACAAACTTAAGCTCTCCATTGCAAGAAACATTTCGTGCAAGTGCTCCAGTCAACTGATTTTTGGCAAGATTAATGTACTGAATTGATGGCATTGAGAACAAGAAAGACGGGATTGGCCCAACGAGCTTGTTGGACGAAACATCAAGATACTGAAGCCTATTCATCTTCTTCAAATCTTGTGGGATTTCAGATCTCAAAGAGTTGTTCCCAAGTGAGATACGCACAAGATTGTTGCCTAAGGATGGAAATTTAGGCCCCAAAAAGTTGACTCTCAAATCCACCTCTTCTAATACCAACAAGCCACTTAGATCTGGCACACTCCCATTCAACAAATTATCACTCAAAACAAGACTTTTCAGGCTCTGGTAGGTGGAAACAGATTGTGGGATTTCACCATAGATGAAATTTGAGCTAATGTTCAACACTTGAAGTGATCTGAACCGGTTGATTTTCGCCGGTAACGGCCCCCACAGGCCTAAAGAAACTAGAGACAACTTCTGCAAACTCGAAAGCTTAGTCAAGAGAGTGAAAAATGATTCTAGTGAGAATCTTTGGGACAGAGTCTGCTGAGAAACTGCGAAGTTTGAATAGGACAACTTGGGTATTTGCGAAGGGGAGCTTTTGTTTCCTACTATGGTTAACTCTGTAATGTGATTGCCTGAACAGAGTATTGTAAGAGAAGGAGTTGGGGGGAGAAAACAAAAGTTTGTCCAATTGTTCCATGATTGAAGAGATGATGGGTATTCTAGAAGTTGCTGGACTTGGAACAGGATCCTGCTTTCTGTCGGAGCTAGTTGTGCATTTGCAGATAGTGGACAAGATACGAGGAACAAAAATATAGCAGAAAACAAGAAACTCCATGGATGTTCCATTTCTGAGTTCTCAAGAGTTAGTTAAAACTCTTGATCAGAAGGTGGCAAAATGGAGAGCGAATTCAAGAAAATTGAGTTTGCAAAATGTTGAGACAACCTTAATAATGAAAGGGTGGCTTGGATTTCAGCTGGGCATCTCATAAAGATAGAATATGTGATCTTGGATTATCTCAAGATTGGAATCAAGAGCTGCTAAAGATTTTGATGATTTTATGAAATGAACATTGCGGGACTATGTGTATTAAAGTAGCTCCCCTTTTTGTGTAGTGCACAACTTGCTAGTTGTCCATGACAGAGCTTCTGAAAAATTATGCAAGAACTGAGTAAAAAAAGAAATCAGATAAAAAGACAATAAGGGAAATTTCCTGTGAAAAATACAGCTAGGAGTTGAATAGAATTGAATGTGGGTTGAGAAAGTGAAGAGGGTTTACTACTTTACTTAGATTAGAGATCTGAAACTGAGAAGTTTCCATGTAAGTTGAAGTCAATTGGAGCTGTCTTTGGCGTTTATGCACAAAACCAGAGGCGAACTATTATTATATATAAATACATATATATATATATATATCCTTCGTTTCCTTTTATTATCATTTTTTTAACAAAAAAAATTATTCTAAAATATTTGTTATTCTCACAAGACTAATCTATTATTTTTTTTTCAAATATACTATTTTATTTTAATAAGTATCATTAATAAATTTTTAAATATTAGAGTAGTAACATTAAATAACTCTCAATAGCTCATTAATTAGGATAATTAATCGAAAAGATATTTTAATTTTGTTACTCTAATACTATGAACGCTAATTGTCCCTTTTAATCCTTGTACAAAAAATTTAAATAACAAATAAGAAGAAATGGAAGGAGTATATATTAGCGAAAAAGAAAGAAACAATAATAGTTATGTAAGTGTGAACCAATATCGTCTTTTAAAAATTATACTTTATTTTTAATAATATTATATTTATGTAACAAATTTTCAAATATTTGATACGTGTATAATTGAATATAAAAGTTTAAACATAATTACGGGATATGC
This sequence comes from Petrea volubilis, assembly GCA_026212405.1. Classification (NCBI taxonomy): domain Eukaryota; kingdom Viridiplantae; phylum Streptophyta; class Magnoliopsida; order Lamiales; family Verbenaceae; genus Petrea; species Petrea volubilis. The sequence goes on along the minus strand of CM047882.1, from coordinate 8,642,225 downwards.
AGTTGCCGTTGAAGCGGTAGACTCGGCATATTATTTGCATGGATGTGATGAAAACGCCAACCTGATTTGGGGGTTGCCCGATGGGTTTGACCATGGGAGTTTGGTGGACTTGCATCTAGGGGAAGAGTGTTTTGCTACCAAATGGGGGCATGTGGGTTCCGGTGAAAACATGAGCCTTTATCATATAAATAACTAGTTACAGAGATCTCAATAAAAATCAAATGGTGCTGTCGATTTCAATTAAAATGTTACGTCAATTCTTACTACAGATGATATTTATTTGCCATCATTTTTTGATTGTGACCCTCGTAAACACTGACAAATGCAAATTTTGCGGATTGGATCTTCTATCCCATAATAATATCTCATCTCTAGTCTTATATTTTTAATGTGCGATACGTGTAAATCTTGAAGAATTATTTACCAAAAGAATATTTAGTCCCGTTAATTATATTTTTTCAATTATCTAATTTGATATATTTAGTCCCGTTAATTGTATTTTTTCAATTATCTAATTTGGTAAGTAATTTTCAAGCTTTACAGGTGTCGCGCATCCAGATTGTGGGACAGGAGACAAACACTCTTATAGGATAGGGGATCCGATCCGCTTATTTTGTAGTATTTGTGGGTCTAAGTTAAACTATGCAGAAACTTGAAAAAAATATTAAAATGGCGACGAATTAAATTATGTTGAATTAATGAGACTTAAACTATTATATTTAATACTATTTAATTCATTATTCTCATGGGTACATTAATTTTCTTTCTTTTTTTTTTTTTTTTTGGTTCCCAAAACGATTAAGACTATTTAATGTTGCATGTAGCATAGGAAAAGGGGGAATTTGAGTAAATCTAGATACTTAAATTAAAGACAGTAAATTGAATAAAGTCGCATTATTCATTTCGTTGCATTAATAATATTATGAGCTTTGGTTCCACTCAAGCAAGGATAGGACCTACCTACGTAGAATTTTAATATTTAAATTGCACATAGAAATGTTGGTCAAACTTCCCATCTGAAACAAATTAAATGGGAGGACAGAGACATACTACTCAACGAACTCATCATCTCATACAAGTACGAAGAGTGGACAATTATGGGGAAAAAAACAAAGGAAAAAAAGAAGGACTGAACCATTCGTACAATAAGTATACTATCTTTGCCTCAATAAATCATCTATTATCAAAACAAGCATAATTTTCTCTATGCATAAATTATGCATTGAGGCATGACATAATTCACTTTGGGAGGAATTTTTTTTTTTTAAAAAAATTATCTATTCTGAATAAGCTAATTAAGTAATCTTTAAAAACAAAAATCAAAATCAGGATACATTCAATTCATGAACATATGAATTATAAAATCGATTGTTTACTTTAACTTCATGCAATGTGGAGAGTGAACTCTAAATTAATATTTTTTTAAGTTCAAATCAAAATCTATCATACCGATACTAATAATATAACGATTATAACACCATTGTTGTATAATTAATGCATATTTTTAAGAAAAGCGATAAGTGCTATTATATTTATTACATAACATGTTGGGTGCAATCACACATTTTTTAAATAAAAAATCCATTTGGATGAGTTTAAAAAAAGTATTTTTCAAAATTTTTTTTATAGTAGATTTTTTTTTTAGTGACACCATGTTCGTGCCTCAAAATATTTTTTGACAATGAAATATTTGTTCACATATACCTCCGCTCTCAATGAAACTATTTATGCCTAAAAATATTTTTTCACTCCACATATTTTTTGTCCCAAAAATCATATTTTCTAAAACCCAACAATGATTTGAACCCTTGATTTAGCCCTTGCGCACCCCTGCCCCACACAATTCAAACCCTCAATTCCACCATTTGCATTTGTCATGAATCCAACTCGAATTTAAACCACGGCAAGGGAACAAGGCACGCATGTATTAACATGCGTCGTCTTGGAATCAAACCCTGGTGTGTTGTGAGGCATAAAGGTTTGGTTACCACTAGATCATGTTGATAATTTATTCATGTGTTGCTATATTTTCATACTTCATAAATTTAGGTAAAATTATCAATTTATTTCTTTCATTTTTATTAATTTTTTACTTATCATTAGTTTGTAAAATTTAACAACTTGATGTGCCAAATAATTACATTCAGATTAAATTATCAATTTATTAAAAGTCCAACATTATCTTTTGAAGTTAAAAGATACAAAAATTTCTTATCATCTATTAAAAATAAAAATGAGGAATTGATAAATATTTTTCACATTGTTAAATTAATTTAAATCATTTATGATGTTAATCTATTAATTGAAAATTAAATTCATTAACTTTTTAAATATAGGAAAAAATTATAAGGTCTTAAATATTCTTTCCTATATATTTTTAACAATTTACAACATAATGTTTTGTTTCTAAAGGCATTAATTCGCAACAAAAAATTTTGTGCTAAAAGTCTTTAATTATCTACAATGAAACTTTTTCATACTAAAAGCATTCACCAATTTACAGTGAAATATTTCATAAATAAATGTACTAAATATTTTAGCACGAAATACTTTGTCTCCCCCCCTCCCCACCCCAAAAAAAAGTACACAATTATTTCCCAATTATGATGCACGGACATGCCCAAAAATAATCCCGTGCAGTGTCGAACACGTGTAGGACATGGACGAGGCTCTGACACGGCAAAAACGTGTCCGAAAATAAAAAAAAGAAAAAAATCCAACACGGTGTCGGACACAGCTAGAGGATGTGTCCGACACGACTGGAGCTTTTTTGATATATTACAAAGTTTAAATGAGATTTTTTTTAATTTTAAAAAAATTAGTGGAAACACTGAAAATAACAAATAATTTTTTTAATTTTGAAATCTTATAACCTAATTAAGAAGTGTTTGTTCTAATGATGAATATTATTATTTATCTATCACATACTTTAATTTAATAAATTATAAATATATAATATAATATAAAATATTTTTTAATAACCGTGTCAGAGCCGTGCCGTGTCCTAAAATTTTAAGATTTTCCTTGTCGCCGTATCTGTATCCCCGTGTCCGTGTTCGTGCATCATAGTTTCCCAACAATAATATTGTTCCTAGTTTATCAATATATATATATATACAAAGCTATATTTAATTGCCTAATAAGGTACAACTGCCACAAATTTTTTCGTTGTAAAAGTTTTAATCTATTGGCACGACAACATTTCGTCGCTTGTTAATTAAAATTATTATCAACAATAAGTTTTGTTGACTAAATTCATGTAAAGCCTACAATTACATTTTGTTGTAAAAACACCAACATTAGCTACGTCTTCATGTTGTTACTAAAACAATCATTCTTTTGCAATAAAATATTTTGTTATTTATAAATATTGTTGCCGAATAAATTTCAAAAAAGACAATCGCGAGAAATCACATTTTTTGCAGTAGTACAATTGTTTGTTCTAAAAGAATAATTAATAAACAACGAATGTTATTTTTTGTTATCAAAACTTAACCAATTGTAACACAAATAATATCATAGCAAAAAAAAATATATATATTACAAATTTCACAATTTGTTTTAGTGGTCCAAACGGGCTCAAAATCTTTTCAAAGTGATCACGAAATATATATGATGTAATGGGTTAAAATTCCAAATGAATACTTTAATAGTGGAATATTTTTCTAATCCCACTTTAATATAAGTGAAAAGAAAAAAAGAAAAGCAGTAAATTTCCGATATCACAAGAAATAAGAATAATCTAAGCATTAAGGCAAGAAAAAGCGTAGCACACACACCGACCTAATTCCCATGTGATGTATGTACAAGTTGTGTCGGTAGGGGTGTGTGCCGTGTGTGCCAAAAGGGGCAAAAGCTCCAGCCGGTTCTACGTGCATTGATGTGTTAGTATCACCTACTCCAGAATTAATCTTCGTATAAAAAATATCAGCTTTGGAAATGTAACTATATAATATTATATCTATTTTGTCCTCCATGCATGTAACAAAATGGCTTTTCTTTTGTCTCTATCTTTCGGTTTCAGAGACAAAAAATATTCTCTATTCAACAACATCCGAACAAATATTAATATGAATATTGAGATATTTAATTTCTTCGTAGTGGTACTGTTTTGAGTTTGAGTTCCAACTTGCTCTGATCGGTGTGTAGAATTTTGTTACTAGAATTGTCTGGGCAGCTCGGATAGCGGACTGCAAACTGGGGCAGGGCTAGCTCTAATAAATATATATATCCCAATATCACTATTATAATAAGACTTTATATTGCAAAGTGTAATTGTTTTTTTTTTTTTTAAATTATGTATCCTCTCAATTAAAATAACGATGTAACAACCCTAACTCTAAAAGTACTACGACATCATCTCTAATGTATATCATATATGGATAGATAGATAATATTTTGGTTTTATAATTCATTAAATCATTAAGTGGTAAAATTGTTTTAATACGGTGACATACATGATATTAAAAATTTTGCCTTTATTTATAGAAACAAAGTAGGAGAACCACAATTCGAATCTTCTACTACACTTTTGTGTAAAATAATGAATTAAATTCATATGGGTATATTTTATTTTTGGAGAGTTCTGTAATATTATGAGACACGTAGTTCGAATTATAATTACTAAATCTAATTCGTGAAATGATTTTGTAAGTCTTAGTAATTGTACCAAATTTTAGTTAGACTCCATGATATATATATATATATATGTATATATGTGTGTGTGTGTGCGCGCGCGCGTGTCCAATTCAAGCAAATGCAGCTTCGATCCCGTGATCAACTTATAAAATGTTATTGCCCAGGTCAATCAGCTTAATTTCCTCATGCAAAGAGATTCTCTCTTTATCTAATCTACAATTTTAATCTTTTTTTATCTTGTTTGACCAATATTTTATCAAGAGACTCTTCACATGTTTGATTTAAAATTTTAAAGATGTTAAATTCCTTCGTATGTTGAATCCACAGACAAGACATTTTATAAATTTGTTCGATTTAACATTTCTAAAATTTTTTATTGAAATTCTCAAACATCACTCCAAGGAGAGTTTTTTATAGGTCATTTTCTAAAATTCAAGTTGTATTTCGAGTCGCAACTCGAAATACAAATTATGATAAGTCAAATACTTTTGTACATAAAATTAAGAATGATGAAATATCACGAACAAGTGAATCACACAGGTCCTTTTTTTTGGAAGACTCCAGATTATTTAGCTTTTCTAATTAAACCTATATGAATAAGCTTGTCCAGTGAGATAATTTTCTATAATGATGCACGAAATTATGGCCTAAACCTACCCGTTTTAGCTTCCCGGCATCACATGCTATTGTTGAACGCTATTGAGGCTTAAAATAAATAAATGAATGAATTGCTATTTGCCTAAACCTACTACTTTTAGATTAAAAATAGAAAAATTAAACGTTGACGATTTACCATTTAAACAACTGCTTGATTAATCCAAATCATTAGCTGACAACGCGTTTGGAAAGAAACACGCAATTCATGATTACAAGATAAATATTAATTATGTCAAATTTATATAGTACGACAAATAGTATTTCTGGGGGAACTCCTTTTTATTTTTTTGTTCATCTTTTCCAATCAGTATGATTCATATTTAGAACTTAAAATTTCCTTTAATTCCAAATAGTAGACATTATAATTACGAGACATAAGATGCCACCTACTTGGTATATACCTGGCAGGTGTATTAACCGTTGGATTGAATATGACGGTATCACAATTCTACCTTTTGACATCATCATGTTTAGATCTAACGAATAATACACCATTTGAACATATACCTAGATAGATGACATCTCATGTTCCAATAATTACGCACCAACAAAATATTATTCGCGTTTATTTGTGCATTAGTAGGCATTGTACTTTACTTAGCGTCAAATAATCACCCAAAATGTTTCAATAGTTCTTAATTATTTTGTCATTGCCAAAAAAAATCTGTTCAAATTAATTAAGTTAGGAGTAGGAGGGAGCCACCTCTGTATAGGACTAAATGCATGTGGTCTCGTTACATTTGATTAATGCATGCATGTTAGGCAATTAAATTATTTTGAATACTTTCTTGTATTGACAAGCACTTTATACCGAATTTATTTATCATGACTTTGATATTCTTAAATACAAAATTCTCCAATAACATAAGAATAAGAATTAGAAATTTCACTTTCGAGGTTAAGTTGGAGTTCTACAAGATATATCCAGTTGGGTATTAAGTTCGGGTTTACATTGAGTTCTGTTGAATCGGATTGAAAACGAGTTGGGTTTAAAATGAGTTTTAAAGAGTGGATTTTAAATAGCTTGGGTTGGTAATAGGTTTGAGTTGGGTTGATAACATGTTGGGTGCAGTTCTTTAATGGGATCAAAACAAAATAAAGTGTATTTTTTTTTCAATACAAATTTGTATATTTTTCAACTATTTATTTGTTGTTTAATATATTATTTAATTTACCAAAATAATTTTATTACTCATTTATTTATTTGTTGTTTAACATATTATTTAATTTACCAAAATAATTTTGTCACTCATTTTTTAAATTGTGAAGTATTATCAAATTATAATGATTTTTTTTTGTTGCAATCATTTAAGAACCGCATAAACCTATTTAGAAACTGCTAAAACCAATTTAAAACTTAGAATATTTTGAAACCCAATTAACCCGTTTCAACTCATTTATAAAATTTTATGATTCAACCCAATCCAAAACTAATTGGATTGGACCGTGAGCTTCAACCCATTTTGCAACTCCTGCAACCTGCCAATGGTTGCTTTTAATTATTCATATGATTGCTTTGCTAATGCAACTGGGATTAAATCACTAAAACATTAGCCTTATTTATTTATTTATATTTTTTTAATTTTGGACAGAGAACAGAAATTTCTCGGTAGTTTATGCCATTATGATCCATAAGACTTTGCATTAGACTCTATAATTATTTGATCTGTGAACTTTAATCCTGTTGAAGTAAAAAAAAAAAGATAAATCTGTTTAGAATATTATCCAAAGAAATCCATATTCCATTGCACACAGTAATGAAGCCATTTAATCGATAATATAGAAATGTGAATGTGGTGCACTTACAGGCTTAACGATCACTTGATACTCCGAACTCCACTCGGAAATTTTGGGACTCTTGTGTTGTGTTATATCAGATGGCCACAGGAGTTCCCCCAAACACTTCAGTGGGTATTACTATTAATGTTGTTCGGAAGAGAAAACACAAATTAACACTCAATGAAGCGATTGGGGGGACTCTGGAGGCAACCTGATCGCTAAAAATTTTGTTGTATGTAAGCTTAATTAGCCTTTTCAGGACTGTGTTATATCAGATCCCCCCGGGAGTTCCCCCAAACACTTCAGTGTAGTATTAATGTTCTTTGACAAACTACTCAATGAAGCGGTTGAGGGAACTCTTGGGGAAACCTGATTGATGAATACTTGATTGGCTTGTTTGATGAATTGAATACATGTCGACACGAGTATATATAGTGAGCTGATGCATCACACACAGCCCTGGAAATATTTCTGTAAGCTTGGCCTTTTCGCGTCTCTTGCGAGCCATTTTTGCACCTAGTCGTAACCATGGGATAAGTGAATTCGAAGAACAAAGATACATATGGTATCGCAAGGCCAGAATATGTCGATTCTCTACATTTTCTACTCGTGATTTGTCATTATCAGCAGCATGTTTAATAATCAAAATCAGAATCTTTAATTCTTAATGCTTCATAGATGAAATTTGTGAACTTTTTGTAGATATGGTGATTATGTCATTGATAATGAAGAGAAGAAAAGAAAGCGCGGGAAAAAGTGATGGGCCAACAAGAAGAAGATATATTCACTTGTTCGCAGAATAATTCCCTTTTCATTATTTATTTAACATACATTCTTGGCTAGGTTCAGAGACTTGCATGTATTTACCTTGTTTTCCTTGAACCCGAAAGTGGTCCTGTTCTAAAGTGTTCATGTCTATGACTACATGCATCTCCATTTTCCTTCTTTTGCCATAAAATAAAATGATTTCAAATACCAATATTACCATTAATGATGTTAAGTGATAATAATTTTCAATTTACCATGATAATGATTTTTTGCAAGTTAAATAGTGTGACTATTGAACCTGGCCGCAACCCAAGGCAGGTGAAGAACAAATATATATGGGAATCACACCTTCTTTCCAACCTGTAGCATTTCACTTTCAGCTATATATATATATATATATATATATGATTTTTACGATTGACCTGCTTTTTATCAACATGGAGCTAATAGCACTACTAAGGTAGAAACTATGAAATTCAAGGAACATTAATGCGATACTGTGAGGGATAATAGCATATATAAAAAAGAGAGCTGGAATTAAAAGTGGTACAGCCATAGTGATATATGTCACATTCATATCTTCGTAAAAATTAATATTCCCATTCAGTTACTTAACCTGCTTTCTTGACAAGGTTCGGACTATTGCTTTCATCTTTTTTATTTCGTATTTTTCATGCGTTCAATTGCAGGCAATTGATTAGTTTTTCCTTCAAGATATGAGCGTTAACTATCTATAAATAGGTTATAGGTACAAGTTGAAGCTGGTTGTATAGCAAAACTGAGCTGAAACAGAGTAAGGTTTCCTCTGGAGTTCCCTTGCAACACTTCACTGGATTGAGATATATATATATAGCTCCACTGAAGTGTTTGGGGGAACTCTGGGTGTCACCTCACGTCAATGATATCAGCACTCAATTACAGACATTTATAAGCGATTTTCAGCTTCAAATTCCACGTTAAACAAAACAATTTCCTGTTTGCTAAGGTTGAGCGATCAGCCACGAACGTATTGGACGCTTCTCTTGGAATTGGTTTCAAATCATGCATGGCCGTGCAATATTTTTCTCCGTCCACGGAAGTGAAAGTGGCTAATGTGTAAACAGTCAATTAGTTTACATGGTTCTTCTATCAGCCTTGTCATTCTAGCGCTCAGACGACGTGTTTGAACTGACGAATTGAGTGTTCTAATTAAAGTACTTAAATTTCTTAATTCACTCACATTAAGTTGTACTAAATCACCCACTTGTACTTTAGACATAATAATAATAATAATAATAATAATAATAATAATAATAATAATAATAATATGATATTCACTTGACAAGTAAAACTCTCGCAATAATTTTTTTGATTAAGCCTCTTGAGATAAATTAGCCCACGTCGTAATGAAGCACAGTATAAGTAAAATATTAATGATATAATTAGTATCTAACAATTGTAATTGTTAGATACTAAATAAATATATATCAGAACAATGAGCTAGTTTTTACTTAAAGGCCCTAATATGACTAGTTTTTTTGTGCATAAATTGTATATATGTATGCATTTTTTTAGGTTGTGCGAAAAATTGACAAACTTGATCAATTACATTAAGTTATTAATAATATAATTAATTCAAGTGTGATATTTAATAAAAAATATTTTGCTTAAACTTCATCCTTATGTGTGTTTGATATTAATATTTATGATATGGTATTATATATTAAATAGTATTTTATTAGATACTTTAAGACGCCTTCTCAACTCAATTTCTTTTAATTTGTACGTTCTCGACCACCACACTCGTTCACACATTCGCACATCTTTATATAACCTATTGTGTAACTTTTACACGTTAATAATGTGGCTTATTCTTTGTGGTGTTTGACTTAATTTTTGGGTAGTCGATTTAATTATAGAATGTTTTCTCTAGTCATGATTGTAAATCTCTGATTATTATTCCAACTATGTAAATATTTATATCGATTTATTTCGGGTTCCATTCGTTATTATTGTGTGGTTATTTAACTCAATATTTTCTCTCAACTTGAGATATATAGCTCTCAATATCCCCATTCTCCCCACATCTGTATGCTATGCCTTAATAAATATTAGTTTAATAAGCACACTCGATGTATGTTAAAAAAAAAAGATACAATATAATTAAATAGTTAATATTTCAGTAGTATTTTAAATTTTTATTAATTTTCCTATAAAATATATATCTCTCTAAATTATTTTTATTATTTATACTATCTTTTTAATTTTCATAATATGTATATTAAATTTATGATAAAAATAAATTTAAAATAAAATGATTAATTTAACTAAAAATAAATAAAAATATAAATTAGAAAAAAAGAAAATTAAAAGAGGAATGCGAGAGAGGAGAGAAATGATAACGGAAAAGGGGAAAAGAGGGAAAAAAATAATACGTTGTTGTAGAGAGGAAAGTGGAGAGAATTGAGTAGTTAAATACTAGTGAGGATATTTTGGAAAATTCGAAATTAAACGAACCAAAAGTAATTAATATGAAGAGTTGATGCTATATATATATTGTATAGATAATAAAAAATATAGCACTATTTTATAACAAAAATTTGGAACTGCTCAATAAGACATTAAGAACCAATTTGCCATCTAACGACGATGCCAAGAAACCTTTGTTCATGGGCTCCCACGTTGGCATGGCATGATTTAATGTAGGTTTTAAGTGTGATATTATTTGGTTAGGTTGAAAATATATCAACACGATGAGAAAAAACATAAAAAAATTTTGGCTAAATTTGGATTGCATTGTGGGTTATACAATAAATACGATAATTTTATTATGTAATTTATCAACACGGTTCAATATAACCAAACATGAACTCATTTAACACAAAAAATAAAAAAGATTTTATTGATTTAGACTTTTTATTTAGTTATTTGTTTATCATTTAATTATAAAAAAATAAAGAGAAACTTTCTCCTAATTTCAACACATCGCTAGGATTTCATTTTTGTCATCCAAAGACTGCTGCAATAACTCCCAACTCTCACCTAGTTGTGATTTATCAACATCTGTGAATTTTTATGATATGTGATTTGGGATTGATAAATAAATATGTTATGTTATTTTGTGATATTGTGATTATATGTTATATTCATATCATATTATCTAGTAGGTAGTTTGTTTTACTGAATTAATGAGTGAAAAAAATATGTTTGATAACCTATAATACACGGATACTCTTAAAATTAGAGTCATGTAGTGTCGGATACTGTATCGAATAGAACTCTCCCCCAACACTCTCCCAACACACGTCCAACACTGCACTTAGCATGTCCATAAATTAAATAAATTTGACACTTCTAATGAGAACATTATCAACAATGTGTCCGATACTTTTTGGACACGTAGAGTTTTTCTTTACATAGTTTTGTGTGCATTCCAATGATAAAAAGATAATTAAAAATAACATTTTCATAAAGTTATTCGAAAAATATTGTTGTTTAATTCAAGAATTTATTTTTTTTCATTATACCTTTTATAAAAACGAAAACTTTCTTAAAATAGCTGGTTCATAAATCAGGAAAAAAAAATGTGATACAATTACATATATGAACTTTTTCCTTTTTTATTAAATGAATCTTATGCGTAATATATACGCATATATGTAAATGTGTAAGTATGCATGCATATTGTCATATTTTAACTAAAATATTAAAAATATATTTTTATCCATCGTGTCATGTCATAAAATTTTTAAAAATTTCATGTCGTTGTATCCATATCGTATTCGTATCGCCGTGTTTATGTCCATGCAACATAGTTGATAACGAGTTGATATGGTTGGATTTGTGGGTTTTGTTTTATTGGGTTGACAGAAATTATCATGTTGGGTTGGACTAATACGATAAACTTTAGACCGTGTTTAGCTTGAATCTTATCGTGTTTGATACTTATTTGGTTATTGGGTTTGATACTTATTAGTTTAAATTTTCGTAGATTAAATTTCAAGACATACCTCTCAATCGAACACGATTACCATTCCTAAGGCCAAGCATGAATTTTGAAAATTTATCAGAATGGCACGAGCCTTTTCCATACCATACCGTATTTATCAATTAATTATTAAATATTAAAGAGATTGAAAAGAGAGAACTAAAAATGAAAGGAATTATGTGAAACCAAATGAGCAGAAAACTTCTGAAAAGTGAAACGCATGGTCTAGCTAATTAAGAAACCTAACGTAATATTTTCTCGATAGCTTTAAACATAAACAAGAAACAATTACTTCTGAAAATTATTATTTATGGATATTCAACAGTTTCATCTCTACAAATATTTTTAGTCATTCGTGTTCTGATTTATTCTTACTATTGGTTGCATTCAAAAATTTTAATTTCTTAAACTAAAATTAAAGGCTTAATTACACTTTTGGTCATGTAAGTGAGATTCCCTTTTCAAATTTTATTCTATAAATTTGATGGTTGCACATTTAGTCCTATATGTTGGTTCATTTTGATACATTTGGTTTTGAATTGATATATTTGATCTTATATATTAGTTTAATTTGGCACATTTGGTCCTAAATTTTTAAGTGTAGTCCTGTTCTTGGGAGGACCAATATTGAAAATGGGGCAAAACTACATTTGAAAATTTAGAACTAAATGTGTCAATTCTGGACCAAATGTGTCAAATTGAATCAAAATACATGACTAAGTGTGCAATCATCAAATTTACAGGACGAAATTTGAAAAGGGGGTCTTATTAACAGGACTAAAAGTGTAATTAAATCAAAATTAAATGTTGACCATGCAGTGTATTTTTGGTGAGCTCAGATATATGATTTTATTTATTACATCATGCTTTTTAAAAAAAAACATATATCATTAATAGTAAATGGATATAATCTTATTCCGAGTATGACTAGAATTATGATAAAAATCTATTGAAATTAAAAAATCTAAGTTCCGATCATATTATGAATCAAATTAAATATACAACTACTATTTCTCACTTATTCTTACCAAACACTATCAACTTTTAGTCTCTTACTACTCCAATTTTATATAACTTTCATTGTTATTTTAACTTCTCTAAAAGTAGTAGTATTTGCAATCACCCCATTAGGGCATTTGGGATAACTTTAAAAAAGCACTTTAGTGCTTTTAGTTGAAACTAGTAAATAACAAACGCTTTGTGCGTGACGATTAATGTTTATCTTATTTTTTCAGAAAAATATTAATTATTACTAAAAAAAAAAGGAAAATATTGATTGTTGTATAACATAAATATATTGAGGATATTTCAGTTTTCTAAAGAAAAATTATAAATGAATAAAAACTAATGAAACTGGTCACTTTATATCACACTAATAATTTTTTAAGGTTATTTTGATTTTTTATAAATTTTTTTTGATAGTAGCTTTTCCTTCATTATTGATTTTAGGTATGTTTAAAATATATTTTAAATGCCTGTCAAAAAAATATATTAATCATACTTCATATGCCATGAATAAATACTATTTATTATCACTCAAAAAGGTTATTTTAGTCTTCACAAAAAGAAAAAAACGTAAAACACTTATAAGTAATTTGTACTTTTATAAAAATATAAAAATAAAATAATAATAATAAGAAGAAGAAGAAGAATATATTACTATTATTATTATTATTATGAGACTTGCTCTGTCATTTTTTTTCTTTTCCCAATTGATTCCTCATTCAATACGAAGTTTGCGTAACAAAATTTTCCCACTTAAAATTTTTTATATTTATTTTGTCACTGACTTATTTAAGCTTTCCATTTCTACAATATCACTTATTCAGTAAAATACAATATAATGGTATATTTTTATTTCCAATTCGAAGTAGTTAGTAAAAAATAATTGTAACTTTCTACTTATAAATAATCTTTTATCTGCACTCACACATGATGCTTGTAGATAATTTTTTTTTCTCTATTAAAGGCATATTTTAGTTATTTACTTGTGTCCTCATATAATAGTTTTTTGGTATATGGTAACATAATACTCAATAAGTTTAGTTGCGTTTCGTACATTTTTTTTAATTTATATTGTCTCCAAATTGTATCCTTCCTTTTTTTTTTTTATTAAAAGAGAAGATTATTTTACAATTGATAATCAATAGTGTTATAAAAGAAAAAAAAAAAAAGAGTGCTCTAAAAGAGTGATCTATTTAATAACTTTATCTACATTGGGCGGACTAAAGAGGATCACCAACTGCTTTTGTTTATTTATTTGTTTATTGATTTATTGCATGACAAAAATTGAATACTATACAGTCCAATTAAGAGTCCAACTCTTTATTTATAGTTATGGTATTTATTTCATTTAGTGTTCAATTTGAAATCTAACTTTTAATTTTTAAATTACTAAAAGACCATAAATAAATATTATTTACTATCACTCATATAAAATTATTTTAGTCTTCACAAAAAAAGGAAGAAACGTAAAACACTTATAAGTTATTTGTATTTTTATAATATAGATAGATAGATAGATAGATAGATAGATTAAGCTCTTTGGAGTGTTTGAATTTCAAACTTGTGCTACAATTAAGTTCCAAATAAGCAGAAACTGGGAAGCAGGGGTCAAGCAGCTTAAAATTGCTTTTGACTATTTTCGCTAATATTTTATTTTATTTTTTGACACTTTTATCCAAAAACTATTGAGAAGAATTTTTAGATGCAATTATTTAATTAAAGGCATATGGGTCATTTCTTATTATTTGTAATTATCAACTTTGGACTATTTTTCAGTTTTATTTTCAAACACTCTCACTTTTATTATTTATTTTTTAGTCAATATTTTCTACAAATTTAACTTCTCTAAAAGGGAAAACAATCCCAAACACCCTCTGTATTGTAGCAAGCTGGAACACATTCACTCTCAATCTAATCTGTAAATTGAACCTATTGCACGCTTAACCTAAAGTTTGTTAAACGATTGTGATACGTAATGCAGCTATTCTCACATGCATGCTCAGATTTCATGGGCTGATTTTAGGCCAGTTCAAATGGGGCATATGATAGTTGGATTTTTTTCAACTGGAGAGAGTGAGTTTGGCTTAAATCTGCTTGTGCTACCAAGTTCATGAAAGGGTCGACTTGGTCTTGTTACCAAGAAACATCATTTGATTCCTCCATTTTTACAAAGCTCAACACAACTTTTAGATTAATGACAAGTTATATGATCTTTAGCAACATTGTTAGTCCTCACAGGCAATTACAACACTATTTCTCGCAACTCGGGTTACCTCAAGCGCAGCACAATAACAGGCCGAACATCATTTTCTGTTCATCTGCTGCATTAACTTTGTGACGTTTATATTATATCAAATCACCCCAGGCGTTCCCCCAAACACTTCAATTGTTACACTTCTTTGACGAAGATGTTCAATGAAGTGATTGAGGGAACTCTAGGAGAAACCTGATGATCACTTCTTTGACTTCATCGATGATTGAATTGCATATACTTACACTAGTATTTATAGTGCAAGAACTTGGAAAAATTGTTGTCAGCTTAGCTTAGATTGCAAAAGCACTAGCCACTGAACCTAGTCACAGCCATGAGGCAAGTGAAGAACAAAGATATGGAATCACACTGTTGGAATATATTCTTGGCCCTTCATTTTCCAACTTGTTATAATTCATTATCTCCTAGATGTTTTCTGATTAACCAGCCTTTCGATACATCTAAAAGTAGTTTAAGCATTAAGGTGGAAAAGATGAATTTTGATGACTATTGTGATAATAAAAACCGAAAGCTGGAAAAGTGATTTGGCGAAGTATAGACATATTTTTCATTCACTTGTTTCCAAGATTATTCTCTCTTCATTATTTAACCTACATTCCTGACCAGATTCAGACACGGGTATAATGTTTCTAGCAATCTTGTTTTCCTAGGATGAAAAGTGGTCCTGTCTGAAGGGGTGTCGTGTCTTCGATTGCATGCAGTCCTTCATTACCACACGTTTTACATTTTCACTTCTTCGTGTGACTATAAATAGGCAACGAGCCTTCACCAAACTAACATAACAAAGAGAGAGAACAAAGTCAGGTTTCAACTGGAGTTCCCTCAAACTACTTCACTAGAAAACAGTGCCCTAATTAAGGGTACTGCAGTGAAGTGTTTGGGGGAACTTTGGTTGTAGCTTGACATTAATGAGACAAAATAATTTCTTTATTCCATAGTGTCCAAACTTTTATTCAACTCAAACAAGAACTAGCAAAAGTATTGTGGCTTCGTTTCATTCGTACTTTGTTTAGGAATTTCCTAATCCTCTTTAGCTACTATATTTTTCTCAGTTTCAATGTTCATCTAAAAAAAGCAGTTAAAGAGCTTCTTTTATTGGCCTTTCTACATATAAATCTTATTGAAAGTCTGAAATCTATCTTGTTCATTTGTTCACATTTCTTTCCAGGCATGCATCTAGTTCTCTATGGAATGCAGAAGGCAAAGAGATATTTCCCACTATTCCAAGTTGGATGAAACTTTGCTAGACCTATAGAATATCCATGGCCGATATAGATGCAGCCATAGCTGGTGGATGCTCCTCCATAAACGGTTGCCCAAGTGTTGAATGACCAAATTATAGCTCCTGTACTAGCATCCATTCCATAGACAGGACCACTAGGCGCAACGGAACCTGCAAACAGGACACCATTCACTATGGTCACCGGCCCGTGGGCTGTTTCATTGCTCGGGTTAGCGGTGGTCCAGAGGATTCTTCCCGTGTTGGCATCCATTGCCACCCATCCACCGGCGGTGGTGGTTCGATTAGACGGCTTCAGGGTGAAGGGGAGCCTGTCACCATTTACTATGTTAGTATAGACACGTACCCCGTCCGTGGCTGCACCCCATACGCCTCCTCCTTCCAGGGACCCTGGTCCGGCTTTCTGTGGAACATCATAAAGAAAATTGTAACTATACTATGATACATTTTGTCATGTCCTTCATTCATTTGAAAAAAAGTATGTTAATATGCAAAAATGTAGCACAATTTGAACTATTTAGTGCACACGTGGGGTCCAAGACGAGGTATATGTAAGCATTTTCTTGTTGCTACGATGACAATCCAGGGAAAAACCATCTTAAGACAAGTAAAACCTGAAGTACTTACAGTGAGCCAAACTATATCACCATTGTCGCGATCCAATGCCCAAGCGAAACCACTTTTCTGCACTGCTACCACAACATCCCGTAACCTTCCATTTGAAATTATGGTGAGCAGCATGGGGGCCTCTCCAAAGTCAGCATCCAAGTTGGGGCCAGGCGGGCACTCCGGGTTATTGGGAACCAAACATGCAAAGTAGAAAACATCGTACCCTCCGAGTTGCTTGGCCCACACAATCTTCCCCGTATTGATATCAAACGAGAGCAACGAATCGAAGTGCACATCAGGCCCAAAACACTGGTCCGGCTTGCTTGGTGGCGTTGTCTGATTGTTCTGTCGAGCCTGACACTGGAGAACATCTGCCGGAGCAAGGTAGAGATTGCCGGTTCCTGCGTAGACAAGGCCTCGAACTATGTCGATGGAGGGGCTGCTGCCCCATATGGCTGCCCCAGAATAACCTCCTAGCTTGCCACCATTATCAGGCAGAGTATATGTCTGCCATAGAATTTTTCCTGTTCTTACATCCAGCTTTACCATGCTTCCACGGAATGTGCAGCATTGTCCTGCTGGTAATAATTCTTCCAGGGATGATACTCCCACATAGAATCCCCTTGAAACAGAGGACATTGGAATCAGATTAAACATCTTGGTGTGCTTTCGTGTGTGTGTGTGTGTGTATTGAGATGTTCACTAATCCACTAACCCACTGTAAACAGTGCCAGAAGCAGTCACTATGCTCTTCGGGCCTGGATCCACCAGGGTAGACCAGACGAACTTCCCTGTGGCCCGTGTTACTGCTACCACACGCGCCGGGCCATATATTGCAACAAGCAGGAGATCACCAGCCACCACTGGCGTGGCCCGTGACACCGTTGCATTGACGTACTGTCCTGTGGGCGGTATGCCTGCCAATGGGCCTAAACTTTGTTGCCAGATGAGAGCTCCCGTTGTGGCGTCCACTGCGTACAGATTCCCATTCCAGGACGGGAAGTAGACTACTCCGCCAGCTACTGCTGGCGTTGCTGTTATGTCGAACCCGGCTAAGAATTTCCATCTTAGTCTCAACAGGTCTAATCTCACCGATATCGGATTGATGGTCCCTCCAATGGCACTCCTTCTGTTGGTGATGTCTCCTCCATGAGTAAACCACTGCATACACAATCAAAAAGAGTTACTTTTGTATTTTGATATAATTGTAACGCTAAATTGATCAAGAAAAACAGAAACTTGTGGCAATAAAGATATTCCATACTTCTGCATTTGATTTATAGACATTTGAAAGTAAAGAAAATGCTAAAAAGAGGAGGGTGACAAGAATGCTGTTCATAGTTGTGTTGCAAGTAATTAAAACCACAATTTTGATGACTAAAGGAGCCATAAAATTTAAGTTATTTATAAGCGAAGAAAGTACAGTACTTGATGAATAAATAATTCGAGTAGAGATAGCAACTAAGTGGCCAACCCTCCATGAGGTTTGATTGATTGCCCCAAGTTGTGGCACAAAGTCAGAAAACTGTTACATACCCTCCTTAGCAGCAACTCAATAGGAAGTTTGGAAATATATATATATATATATATATATATATAGGGTTAATTACACTGAAACCCCTAGAGATAATCAAATTACTAAGGCACCGGTAACTTTTGTAATTATAGTAACACTCTCTCTAAGTTTGCTTAACTGTGAATTCTGAGCTTGAAAATGCAAAGAGTGCCAATTAACCCCAATTAAAAATATTTTCAAAAAATAAAAAAAATTATGTTTTTGTTAATACATTTCCCTCTCAATTCAATGAAAAGAAAAAAAAAATTGACTTTTTTTCTTCTCATTTGTGCACCAAAAACTGGAGAAAGAAACCTTCATTTTTCTTTTACTCACAACCCCTGAGAGTTTCTTACTTCCTTTGTCGGAAATTCTTTCGTACGTACCAAGCTTTTCGCCGTCCAGACGAAAAGTTCAGACGACCGGCTTCTCCTCCAAAAATGTACAAAACTGTAACTGAGGGTAATATTTGTTACATAGTCAAGCTTAAAGGCGGTGCTAGTGCAATTACGAAAATTACATGAGGGACTTGGTAATTTAGCAAAATCTTAAAATGGGTCTAAGTGTAATTAAATATTTATGGCTTGTCAATTGTGGGCTGCCTAGATGGGTAAGCCCAGGGGCGTAGTCAAAGCTTGTGTGTCTAAAAGATAATCACTAAATTGGTGCATTTTTATATTAACAATGCACTTCCACAAATTGTTTTACGTCACGGAAAGCTGTGTTTTCTCACATATTGTCGTCTTACGTGAAACGGCTTTCCTTGTTTATACGTTTCAGTTGAGAAGATGATGTTAACACATAAATATAAATGTTGCCATTCATGTGCGAAGAGAGAGAGAGAGAGAGAGAGTCCTGAAAATGCAACGTTGAGTCCCCTCGTGAGTTGCAATGAAGTTGAGAAGGAAAGAGAATAGAAATTGCATTCCTAAGAGCCTGAGCTCGACAAGACTAAGCAAGTTCCATTAAGGCTACTTGTAGCGTACTTAGATTTCAAAGTTGACCAAAGTTAAATAAATGATATTGTTATTGCAAAAAATTGTTCAACAATATTAGGCAATTCAAGTACAAACCATGCACGTCCCAAGTCCTTTTCTCATTTTATTGCATCATTTGATCTAATTTTATCCTTTAATTTGTAACCTTTTTTAAAAAAAAAAACAATTACAAGGCTTATTTGATTGTTTGCACCTAATTTCTCATATTGCATTCCTTATCTTGATTTTCTTCCTCAACAATTTAAGGACACCATGAGACTCATGCCAAACTGAGTCAAAACATTATTTAATGGAACTGTAAAATCTGCCATTAACGGAATGAACCAAAATTGAGCAATGGCTACAAAAGTCGGAATTGTTAATCGTTAAGCAATAGATCTCTGCTTTTTTATTTCTTTTTCTTTTGCTTTAGTTCCTTTCTTTCCCTTTTTTGTGATAATTGTTAATAATGGAATTACTTGCCTTGCTTGTAGTCTAATTAATTAATTTTTTTTTTTTTATAAAAGCACAGCAAATGACAAATCAAATTATCTTCAAAATAAAATGAGAATGTGTTCTGGACGAGAATTTCCACCAAAGTTTAATTACCATTGCCCTGAGCTTAATTCAAATCCTCAACCTAAATGACACTATAAAAACATATAATATTAATCACAGAAAAGTAAATGATAATATCAAAACTATCACAGATAAAATATTGTCATTAAATAGTTTGAAAATGACACAGTTTTGTAGTTATAACAGTTAGTGGCATCTCTATATTCTCAGCAAGAGGTTTAGTGGCCTGATTTCTCTGGCCACTGAACTTTTATCACTTCAAGGACATCATTGATTATCAAACATAACTTTTGACAACATTAATCGTGTACAATCCATCTTTGTACAAAATAATTTTTTTTTGTGACTCAATATATATACTTGGTAATAATTTATAAATTCTCATTCAGTATATTGACACCAACTTTCTCTTCTCATACTGAGACAAGGGGAATACCACAGCCATAGAATCCGAACCCATCGGTATTAACTGAGATATGTTAATCATTTTTCTAATGTAAGAAGAGGCGGATTTAAAAACAGGAACTAAAAATTAACTTACATACATAAGAAGGAACGACTAACTTACATACATAAGAAGGAACGACCATAGACACGTTCTCACAGCCAATGACACTGCCATGAACTAACTAAAGGTGCTAACAACTTCCTTGGTATGGGAAAACTCAACACTGGATTATCAAGATTCGGTATAATCACGACTCAAGAGGCTGCGCCTGGATCACTAATCACACCAAGAAAATCATCTTTTATGGTGCCAATGCAGAACTGAAAATAAAGCAAAAATATTAGAGCTCCAAGGTTAAAGGGAATCAAAGATATAATCGACTGATACGCTGTATTCAAAATGACAAATATCAAAGTAAACTCTACTTGCAAAAGCATTGAAGATGACACAAAAGCATAGTAACAATTGGTAAGAATTAAAGTTTATAGAAGCCGATGATGATGGTGCTAAACATGCAATTTCCTTCAAAGTTCTGGCACAACTTTAGTTTGGAACCAAGCAAAAAATAAGCAAGATACGCCAAAACACAAGAACTAACTACTTTGAGAACATGTGCGAGCATGTAAAGACAGAGAACATACAATTTCTGTTGCATCAACTCGAGTTCCAATTATCTTCAGCCTAACTTCACTTTCTTTCTGAATTTTGACCTGTCAATGATTTGGTGAACCAATCGTCAATGTGCCTTCGAATTCTACATAAAAGATCACATATATGTGGCATGACAAAAAGAGGATGAAAGTGGAAAGGATATATACAGATCCATCTGAAGTTGTGTAGTTAGGCATATCTCCAGATTGAAACTCCATATCGTCAGGTATCAACTGTAACCGAAAAATAGGAGTTGGATCAAATTGAGAGATGTAAAAGCCTTCCACACCAGACTTACTGAGAACCAGATTTTCAGAATTAGGCAAAGTTTGTAAATGACATTCCGTCTTTAAAACAGGATATTGGTAGAAATCCAAGAGGATAGGCATGAAAATGTTGTTGAATGCTAGAATATGAACATATGGTACATGATATTTTCCAACTAAAAGCTTCTCAGAATAAAAGAACCTAAGTGGAGCAAATAAAGAAATTATACAGAACTCTTCGAGTAAGTATAAACAATAAGAGAGGAAGAAAGAAAAATATGAAAAGAGAAACAAAAAAAAAGAATGAAATAACTAGTTGCAACAAATAATGAAAATCCTAACTCGAAACCCTGCAATTCCAGTGACTAATACAGCAAGATCAGTTTCATCTTACGTGAGAGAAAGACAAATATGCATCAAGGGGTGAATATATATTTGCAGAACAGTGTCAATGAAGCCACTTACATGATTGGATACGAAAATTTGGACAGGTCCTGCTTCAGCAAAAAATCCCATCTACAACATTTCCAAAACACCATAAATACCGCAAGAGATACACAAACACAAGCAAATAATCATATAGAACGAAAAGCAAAAGTCTGACCTTGTTAACCATTGTAACAACAGCTTCTAGAATCTCTCCCTTAAAGGGCCGAAATACAACACACTGATATTTAACCGGAAAGGTAACAAATCCAGTCCCATCACGAATTAAACCTTTCCCAACACTCTCGATGCCAGTTATCGCCACAATGAAGCCGTGGCGACCACTGTATAAAAGAAATAAGAATTACAATGCCGAAACACCTATACATCACCTAGTCCGATCTTATTTATCCAGTAAACAATTAATTGTAGCATCATAACAAAAAAAATATTCAGTTCCAATGTTTCAGAATTCAACAACCTGCAAGTACCCTCGACATCTTTCATGAGCTTGGTCACAAGCTTATCCCGCAGATCACGGCCGAAGTGGCGAGGATGTAGCTGCATGTTCCGCTCCAATACTATGTGGAAAAACATCTCTTTTGCTATTCTTTTCGTTTATTTCAAATTCCAAGGGGATTATTTTCCCAAGTATCTTCCTGAACCCGCCACCCCACGAGGAAAAAGAAACAAAACAAAACAAAAAAACAAAAGTATAAAACTCCATGGGGAACTTAGTTATCATCAAAATCAAACTCCTCACATTAGTTGATACAATCCAAAAATAATAATAAAAAAAAGAAATCTTTTGGTTACCATTGAAGCAGAGGGGGAAACAGGAAACACGAATCTGAATTATGAAAACAAAGAAGAAGATAAAACTAGAAACAACAAGCACACAGACTTACAGCACAATGATATGCAGTTTTAGGGGAACCGCTCAGATCAAGAAATCCAACAAAATAAAAATTTCAACACCCAAATAGACATACATGTCCTTGGTTATGTATATGCATATACACATGGGGAGGGTGGGTCGGGGTAAGTAGGAGAGATTATTGAACGAAAAGCTCACAACATTCTTCGATTCACAATTAAATACGTAAAATACAAGCAGGGAAACCAAAATCCACATAATTTATCTGTATCATTCAAGCTAGGATAAATAATTTTATTCGAATATCAGAAGGGCAAAAAAACGGAGAACGATACACAAGAATCCAGAAATTAAAGTTAAAATCGATTAAAAAACAAAAAAGAAGAACCC
Organism: Petrea volubilis; assembly: GCA_026212405.1. Taxonomy (NCBI): domain Eukaryota; kingdom Viridiplantae; phylum Streptophyta; class Magnoliopsida; order Lamiales; family Verbenaceae; genus Petrea; species Petrea volubilis. The sequence goes on along the minus strand of CM047882.1, from coordinate 8,619,121 downwards.
ACCAACGGCGGCTTCTAGAGGCGGCGGAGCAACGGAAGTGGCGGAGCTACGGAAGTGGCGGTGGTGGAGCGCGTCGAGCCGATCTCCAAAAATAACGATAGGGGTTTGTAATTTTCGTATTGGCCTACTGGGTAACGGGTATTAAGTTTGGTTATCGGGCCTGATCCTGGGCCTAGGTATAATCTGTTTTTTTTGGGCCTCATTGACAGGCTCAAATGAACTAATACTATATCTCCATAAAAACTTTCAGTTAAAGTGCCACAGCCCAAATATATTTTTATTTTTAAATTAGTTATTATTATGTGACAATATTCAATAAAGAAGTGCCACTAAGTTCATTTAAACACTATTTTTATTTGAAATCGAGTCATATCCATCATAAATTTCTGTGACAAAACATATCCATTATTTTTATATTATTCATACATAATCGTAATAGATTCATGATAGTGAAAGCTATTACAATATAAATTTATCTCAAATCAGTCACAAATGCTGTCACTAACATATAAAAAAATTTTATTTATTCAATTAGTTAATATTGCATCACAAATTATCTTCAATCTCTAGAGCCATATATCCGTTTGGACCATTTTTCTAATTTAGTTTGTGTTTCCACTTCATTTTTTACTACACTATAAAATAAAATAAAATAAAATAAAACATTCCATTCACTAATATTGTAAAATTTGTGTTTCTTCATCGAAAAGGAAAAGAGATTATATCACAAATTTAAAGTATGTGTGGTGGATTAGTGACAAAATTCAATGTAAACAAAATTAAAAACAGTTAGTGACAAAGCATTTATAAATGAATTTGTTATAGAAATCAAAATTTGCAGTGTATTGATTTGTTATAGAAGAGTATGCATTTTTTTTTTTTTTTTGGGTTTATGCAACCAGGTTTCGATTCATTGACCAACTAATTCAAATCGGGTATTGCAGAGGCCCGTTATGTGGACGATCCTCCCAATCCAGTTGTTCTATTCACAACATCAGAATTCTAACTCCGGACGTTGTTTAAGAAATTTAGCGCCTCATCCCACTAAATCAAGGTAGTTGGTAAGGTTATGCATTCTTATAAAGCTGTTTGAATGTATGGTAAATGTACAAAACAGGATACAAGATAAGTCAAACAAATTATATAAAAAAAAATGAAAAAATGGTATTATATGAAATTTGATACCATATCCATCAGATTTTTTTTTTGTGAGAGACTAGTCAATCACTTTCGTATGAAAAAGCAGAACATAAATATTGGCATTGTAGATCGATATTTTTTGAATAAAATAATTTGTACTCGAAATTTTGAATTGCTCAACTTGAACCAGGAAATTAAAAAAAAAAAATTGCAAATTTATTAATTTGTTGTTATTGTGTGTGTCCACATATATTTGATTGACTTGAAATTGCTCAATACAAGTGCCAGCGAATCAGCAAAATTCGCAAATCATGTGTCCTCACCAATTGGATACGACGAATTTAATTGTTAAAATAGACAAACCTTTGGTTGAATGTTCAGATTGCCCAGTTTTCTTTTAATTCTTTCAAATTAAGCAAAAAAAAAAAAATCTAAAAGCTAATTTTAATTACATAATTAGGGAAATTATTCGAGCAGCCTGATAAATTTGGCTCAAGATAATTACAAAAACAAATCAATATCAGTAATCCTCTGACTGAATTCAAAGTAAAAAGTTCAAAATGTTTCTACTTTCCAGAGAAGAGTACGGGCAAGGGTTACAAAAGCCCGGGCTCACAGTACTATTCATCAAGATTCTCCACAATTCCCACAATTACGTCCAGATACATACATACATACATACATACACTAGTACTACTTCCCAATTGGTTTGCCTCTGCTGGTCAGGTCAAAAAACCTAGAATTTTGAAGGGCAAACAAAAGAAAAAAAGAAAAACACTCCATCAGTATTTTCACAACAATATAAACAGTCTAGTCATTTATGCTAGCTAAGTTAGAGTAGTATTTGCAGGCGAGTGGGTATAATGTCTACATATCAGGTGTTCTGTGGAGTTCCCCTGAACGCTTCACGGCGGCGCTCATGGCGTCCGCATGACAACAATGCTGGCTGCCGAGCCTCCTGAAGTGTTTGGAGGAACTCCGGGGGCTCACTTGATCATTAATTTCTCATTCTCAGCTCTCTCTCTCTCTCTTAAGGTTGCAAGATTCATGACCTGAGTGAAGTGAATAATGATCATGAACTCAAGAATCTTATATTCAGTTAGTAGGCAAACAATTCCTGGGAGAAACTGTATAGCTCCAAGAGCAGCCCAAAGTTATAATATTGGAGGCTTTAAACAAGTCCAATTTTACCTTGAAGCTTAAACTTAATTACTCCCTCGGTCCCAAATTATTAATCATTTTAGAAAAAAAAAATTGTCCTACAATATTTGTCATTTTGAGGATTTCAAAAGAGCATGTATTTTTCTTTTTTAAATTTACCCTCATTTTTCTCAACTAAAACTCATTAATTATCATCATACAATCAACTAAAAGGAAAGGTATTTTTGTCATTTTTTTTTATAAATTTAGCTAAAAAGGGAGCAATTAATTGACTTAATTGACATATGTGAAAAAACCTACAACGACTAATAAAATGGGACTGATGGAGTAATTTGGAAGAGAATTTCTTAAATGGCTCTTAAATTTTGTTGTACCCATCTTTAGCTACTGGGTTCTCATTTGTCACTACTGCACAAAAATAGTTTCTTTGGAGATGGGTACCGCCTCCTAAATTGTTTAAATAAAATATTTGAAATGATCAATTTATTTCAAGAGTTGATTTTCAGTTGACAGTCTATAATCCTAGTGTGTGCTTGGGTAGATATGTTATGTATAAATACATTGTACAGTTTAAACTCGCGCAAGCATTTTTATTGTTAAGTATTTGACAGAAATTAGAACTGTGATACAAGTTTTGAATTCCAGGATGCAAATTCAAAGTTTTGTAATTAAATGAATAAAAGCTGAATTAACTCTAAATTATTGAACGGAAAATGATTTTTTTTCCCCTCTAAAATATACATGAACTTATTTTAGGTCAAAAAAAAAATTAACATTTTACTCAAACCTTTTGTCTTGTCGGGTGTGTAATTTTCACTAAAATTAAGAACACAAAAACTATATAAACCAATAAGGAAAATTCTTACCCGAACTTGGTTTAGCCAGATCCAACAAATCATATGGTAAGTGTATTGTACTTGCCGAGTGATTGGTCACTCTCCCTAAATTATCAACCATTCACAAGGCAAGTGTAAAATATTCACCACAGGATTCACACTGATTCAACCGAGGCAGGGCAGGGCTAGAATTTCAAACCAAATATGGGTAAGAATTTTTTGGACTCCAGTGGATTAGTGGCATTATAATTAGTACCCGCTCTTAGTAATATCACTCGGTTAATTGAAATTTAAAAAGTTAAATGAGCGTCACCTTAAATGATATCCTAATAATTGTTCTGCAAAATATCTTAATCATGTCAACTCTACTTTAAATAACGTTCTAAAAACGAAAAACATTTGTCTAGATAATTTACACCCCAAGGCCCAAACTTAATAATAATAAGACTTTGTGCTAAGTTGTTACTTTTATCATTTAATAATATCTATTTATGGCGAGAATACAAATTTAATTGCACGTGATGAGATTTTTGATGTTGTATAGTCCTAGTTGCAACTATATTTGGTCACCATCAAACTTAATTCTAAACGTTATAATACAATTGATTATAAAATTTCACGATATTATAATGAATATATATTAGTATTTTTTTTCTCATAATTAATAAATCAAAACTTAAATGGTTTTTTTTGTTTTTTCGTAAAATCATTTAAGATGTATAGCATGGCCTTATCTTGAAATAGTAATGCCATAAATTTCAACAACAACGGACTTAAAAGTATAGAATACTTCAAAAATTATTGAACTCGAATGTTTTTCTGCAAAGAAATTAAATGCAGATAGACTACACGACATCTAAAAACATAAGAAATTTATTTATAATAATTGAAAAGTTGTGCACTTTAACATAAGATGCCACGTGTTCCCAATAGTTCAAGTTGGTTCATTGAACCTGGACACTCACTTTAGATACATATTGGCACCAATTCGATTTGAATTGGTTCATATTGAATATTATAGATAAGCACGAAGCTCATCCAAATCGAACCATCCCAAGCGTACGCCCAGCGGGGCCAAGCGCATGCGGGTGTGGTCTTTGGTTTAATCCGTCCGACACAAAGACTAATTCTAATTGAAGTGGCTCATCATTTTGGGTTTCAATTTTTCGTTCTTCTGAATTCATTTTTTTTATTATAATTTTCATTCATTCTAATTAATTAAATTAAATATATTTTATGCATTTACTTACGACATAGATTGTGAAAGCAAAATAGTTTATTTTGATAAATAATAAATAAAATTTATTTAAATTATTGGTCAAAATGTGATCACGTACAGGCCAATTTTTTTATTACGGTTTTCAACGCTAGGAATTAGGACTTCTTTGGATAGGTTTTTCTCAAGAAAAAAAAATTGTTTATTTTTTTTAAAACAACAAGATGACAATTCAATGCAAAAAAAAAAAAAAAAAGTATTTTCTTGGGTTTTATAAGAAAAGTTGTAGTTATAGAAAAAAAGTCCAAATTAAATTTCATTTTATTTTAATTAAAGCTTTCGATTCACATTCCTTTTTTCAAAAAGAAGAATTCCAATCACTTTTAAATTACTGTATCCAAATACAATATAACTTAATTTCAAAAATAAAAAAAAAATCTCTAATAAAAAAATAGAACCCGATAAACATTTTTTTTTGGTATAGCATATTCAAACGGTCCCTTAATTGAGTAACTAAAAAAGCTTTTAATTTAGATACGTATTATGTTGGGAAACATTAGTAAAAAGAATTATTTTTCTTATTTTTCCTTTTTTATTTTATATATGCACCTGGCGGACCTGGGTTCCTAAGTTCTCCTTTTGAAATGTAATGTGTGATAAAGATATTTCAAGTAAGCCCTGAGTTAAGTCAAGTCTCATTTGTTCTTGGTCGAGAATTAATTATTGCTGTTCTCAAACTAAGTAATTAAATCCGAATAAGAAGAAAATTGTCAATTAGTGACATGAAACACTTTTTGCTGACAACCTTATTCACATTACACAAAGTCACAAAGAATGATTATTAGCAACAAAACTTCCCATGATAATGTAAAAATTATTATTCACAACATTTACTACATAAAAGACAATATATAATTATATTTTGCTATTTGATGGATCCTAAAAGTTAAAAGTGATAAGAACTATTATTGATGTCAGCTATAGTAATTAATATATAATATTTAATAATATATATATATATACAGAGAGAGAGAGAGAGAGAGAGAGAAGACAAAAAATTTATCATTTGTAACAAGATTTTTGTTGTCATGGCATGCATGCATATGACTAACTTAATAAACGAAAATCAATCAATTAATTAAATACGATGTTTGTCATTACAAAACTTGCGAGAACAATTATGGTGACAAAATAATAATTTTTTTGTCATTTAATACAATTCATATTATAAATCAAAATTGTCAATATAGCAGATTGATGAGTCTGTACTTATATTTTATTTTGTTGTTTATTTTGCTGGACTTATCATGTATTTTTATCTATTTGAGCTTTATTATGCGATAAATCGAATTAAATCATTGTTTTGCAGGTAAAGAGGGAAAAAAACGATAAAAGGCATGGAAATTGAAGTTTGAAGCTTAATACCTACGCAAAATTGTTGGAGTATTTACCCTATTCCAGCAACCAAAAGGGGCAACGAATCTGTTAGATTTCGTATATACGCAGAGTCCGCAAGTATTATGCAATCAACAATTTGTCATCATTATATTACTTGCGTGATTGGGATTGCACAAGTATACGCAACCAACAATTTATCATCATTGTATTACTTGTGCGGTTGGAGTTGCGCAAGTATACGCAATCAAAAATTTCACGACTCTACATAATGTACGCAAAATATTTTGTATACATATGAAATCTTACAAATTTGTTGCCCCATTTGGTTGCTGGATTTGGGTAAGTACTCAAAACATTTTGCGTAGGTACTCAGCTTCAAACTTCAATTTTTATGTCTTTTATTGTATTTTTCCCTCTTTACGTGCAAAAACAATGATTTAACTCCATTTAGAGCGCAATAAAGTTCAAGAAAACAAAAATACATAATAAGCTCGATAAAATAAATACCAAAATCAAATATATATATAGACTTATCACATATATCCCAAAGAAATCAGCCAGGCCCGAATAGTGTAACTAGCAAACGCTTTGCGATATTACAACCTGATGAAGAGAATTAAATTTTAGCTTTGCATCCATGAAAGAAATTAAAGCTAGGTGAAAGTGAGAGGCCAAAAGAATGAGGTGAAAGGAAAAATATAAGGGCAAATGTCCGCCAAACTGGATATGATTCTCTCAACACAAACTTTCATCTTTCCAACAATCTTGTCCAGGTTCATTCTGGATCAAAAAATTCTATTGTCTTGAAGCTTGCCCTAAAGTGTGTGAGGGAGCAAAGAATATAAACGGAGAAACACTATAAATAGAGCCATTCAAACAGCATGAAATAATATAAACATATAGTCAGTGAAATATATATATATATATATATATATTTTTTTTTTCAAATATTAATTCAATATTTCAGATGTTCCCCTAGAGTTCCCTGCAAACACTTCGCAAGGTTAGTGTTACTTATAAACCAGGCCTAGTGAAGTGTTTGGGGGAACTCCCGGGCTCATCATCTGATTCCATGTCGTAAGAAATATTAAATAAGTACGCAGTACAAATTAAGACATGATAATTTAATTCTCTCAAGTTCTCAGTGTCCAATTTGGAGGTACGAAGTAAATGTGGGGTAACTTCCTTTATAAAAGCTTTGTTTGCTTGTAGCAGTCTTTGAAATATTGTTTGATTTAAGGAAAGTCACACTGTTTGGCCGATATTACTTTAGATATATCAGTCGGATTATATATAGGAGGTCCATTATTACATGTTAGTGCTAGGTGTTCATCCCATATAAATAAATTAGGCAGTCTGGACAAATCTTGTTAATTAGCTAGGGTTTTGAGTTTATATATATATATATATATATATTCCTGTGCATGTACTAGGATTGCGAATGAATTGGATGCATTAATTAAGGGAATTTCCATAATCTGAAAATCATTACGCCGATTAACTGGGCATTGTAGCATTTAGGTTCAGCTTAAAAAAAAAAAAAAAACTACCATAATTGTACAAATTTCAAGCACATCTAAGATTTAGTGTCCAATTTCTGTAAGCCATATTCTACGGAAAATAGATATGTCTTCTAATCTTTCTCTAAATTGAGTTCTTCCTGTGTGCGTTCAGTAATTTAGTTTTATATCAGTTAGTGAATTGTTTGTGTGTGTGTTTTCGGACCAAATAGCAAAAAAGCTCATTGACATATTATACTCTCCCTCTCTCTCTCTCTCTCTCTCTCTCTCCCCCCCCCCCCCCCCCCCCTCTCTCTCTCCTAATGTGATTTTAACTCCAAACTTTCACTTGGGGCTTGACGTTTGCTGGGCAAAATTCGATCTTCATTTCATTAAAGGTAAGGGTGTTTCCGTTTACCTTGATCTGGTAAGCTTTAAATATACACACTTTTCTATATGTAATTTGTGAAATTTTCGCCCTTAATTGAGAATTTGAATTCAAACAGTAGAAATAGGTAGTGAACAAAATTATATTGCTAAATGTGTTCCATATATTTTGAATTGAGCAAATTGCACCAAACCCCCTGTGAAATTTCTAATTGGTAAATAAAACCCTGTCAAAATTAAATTAGCATATTAAACCCTATGAATATAAAAAGGAAGTATCTTAAACCTTACAGTCCAAAAGTGTCTTTCATGCTCCCTTACTGCAAATGTTTTTGCATTTTGACTTGTAAAATTACTTTTGCACCCTCAAGAGTGTCTTTCTTCTTTTTCCTTCTTATTCTTCTGTTTTTTTTGTTGATGTTTTACATATATATACATATATAAATACATATATACATACACACACAATACATATATACATATTATATATATACACACAAACCGCCGTCGCCACCGTCGCCACCAGCTGCCGAGCAAACCCGCTGGAGAGAGAGAGAGAGAGAGAGAGTACGACAAAAAGAAAAAGAGATCGATTGAGAGAGAGAGAGAGGGGGGGAGGGAGAGAAAGAGAGAGAGAAATCGAGAATTTTGTGAGGGTGGGTTGGGGGGCGATGGTGTTGTAAGTGGTAGGGTACGGGGGGAAGGGGGGACGGAGCTGGGAGGAGGGTTGGGGGACGACAGCACTGGGAGGGCGGGGCAGGGCTGGGGGTGCGGCGACGCTGGGAGGGGTGGGCTGCGGCAGTGCTGGGAGGTATGGGGTGGCGATGGGGTGCGACGGCGCTGGGAGGGCGGGGGTTGGGGAATGGCAGGGCTGGGGGTGCGGCGGTGCTGGAGGGGTGGGCTGGGGGTGTGGCGTCGCTGGGAGGGGTGGGCTGCGGAGGCTCTGGGGGGTGGGCTGGGCATGGACAGTGGGGCTAGGGAGTGGGCGGTGAAGGTGAATGAAGGGAAGGGGTATGGGGGGGGGGGTAGAGGGGTAAAACCGTCATTTGATATATAATTTGAGAAACAGTAACCACGGGGGGTGGTGTGCTAATTTAATAAAACATGAGGATTTTTAGGTTAATTTTTGTAACATAGGGTTTTTCTTAGTAATTAGAGGTAAACACATGGTGCTATATGCAATTTGTCCATTTTGAATTGTTCAGTTTTTGGTTGGAATTTTGACAAAATCTTGCGTAGGTTTTAGAAACGATGAAACAAAAAAGGTGCACGAAAAAGGAAAGTCGAAAATTGTCATATTGCAAGACGAGCCGTCCTCATTAGCCAAGCCGTCCCGACGTTTATAGTGGGTGCCAATTTTGTGCAAATTGGGACGGTCAAAACTATCCTGACTAACGAACTCATCCCGACGCTTACAAAATGTGGAAAAATCCTGCAGGATGGGATGGCCAAAGCTGTCCTGGTGAAGATGAAGCCATCTTGCTCGTGCAAGATGTTTCACCAAGTAATGTTTCAAGAAATTGGGGCCGCCAAAGCCGTCTCGATTTGCCTTAAGCCGTCCCAGTGTGTCTACACATACAAGAAAATTCCATTCATGTTAGGATTCTAACTACAATCACCCACCACTATTTAAGAACTTCTTGTGCACGATTTTTTGGGGGACTTGTAGCTAATTTTTGAAAGGGAATTCAGTGACGGAAGCTCAAGAAGTGTAACAATTCAAGGGCCAACTTTTTCAATCCCTCGGGATTATCGTCATAAGTCTAGTTTACTTTAATGTTTTCTTTTAGTTTTGTTATATTTTTTTGTTGTTTTACTTTTATTATATCTAGCTAAATAAATTACAAGATTCTAGGTTAATCATCGATGAAACCTTTGTAGTTTTTGTTGCACTCCTTTTGATTTTAATTTGCATACTTCCTATCTATAATTCAAGCTTTCTTTATTTGTGAATTTCTGACCAATTTTTACGGGCTTTGAGATTTTATATTTGATTACGAAAGGATGTGTATAAAATCTGACTATTTGTATTATAGACATAAGAAATGCATAGATTAGAAATAATTATGCTCTTATGTGACTGGTTAGGTTAATTAGTGATGACTTTTTAACTCATACAACTTTTGCACGCAATGGATCAAGGGATTCGTATGTGATCACGAAAATAGACACATAGCATTCCTTGGCACATTTGTTTTACTTTCGAAAGAAGATTATAAATATTTTGTGAGTTGGATAGTGGTAAGGGGTACTGTTAATATCAAAAAGAGGGGATCAAATAACTACGAGGGGGGATTCGATAGACGATGTTTAGGCCTTGGTTTGTTATTATTGACTTTTTCATTTATACTTTTATTGCTTTCTTTTATTTTATAAACTTTCTATCCAAATTTTGAAGTTTAAACAATAGAGAACTTATAAGTTTGGTGCTTGATAACCCGTTTCTCGTGGAAATGATACTTGCCATTTCACTTTATTACTTGAGCGACCTGTGCACTTACGAAAATTTCACAACAAGTTTGATCCAATTTCTCCACGAACTTATGGAGTCGATTGCACTTTACCTTCCGACATGTGCATTTGTACCCAAATGTAGTTCAACCTTTCCTAAATAAATGAAATACTCTATTATATTCCACCAAAAACAACAATGTGTGATGTTTGTGAACAGTTTAAAAAAATTGACGAGACATTTACAAACAAATACATACGATGGAAGGCAAAATGCAATCAATCTCCAAAATTAGGTGGCTTCCGTATATCACCGTAATTTTTTCTTTTTATTCTACATACCTTCCCTTAAGGACTCTGGTGAATGTCCTCTTACCAGTTTGTTATAGACGCTAATTTTAAATCTTCAAGCCCTGTGGAACTAAGATGACGACTGCTTTCTCCACTCACTATAAGAAGAAGAAGAAGAAAATTAATGAAAAAATATCAAGAAACAGTTCCAATTTTTCAGCAACAAATTAATTGGTCTATCTTATAATTCAGGTAACAGTTACCACTCTTCTGTTCCTGTGTAACATGCAGGACATTTAATGAAATCCTTAAAAAGTGAAAACATGCGTTTGAGTTGAGCAAATAACATTTACTAGTAGTCATGACACAATAGAGATGTGTGCAAAATAAGAAATAAATATATATATAAGAAATATATATATATATATGTGAGTATATATATATATATATATATAATTTAAGATGTTTAAATTTCAATAGTATAAATTATATATATTTATTAATTTTTATTGTGGATACTAACTATTTTTAATATATTATTAAATTAATGATAAGTGAAAAATAAATAATTTAAAATTAAATTAAGAAAATAAATATAAAGTAAGCAAGAAAAGTTAAAAAAAAAACTTTAGACACTTTCAAATTTATATAATAATACTATTTTTATTAATTACTTCAATTTGAGCATGTGTTTTTTTTTAACAAATTGGTATGGTCATTTTTTAAAGAATTTACATTTATTTAAATATATCATAATTTAATTTAATATAAAAAATGCATTTAAATTATAATTAAAATATTTATCCTTTTTTATTCAAAATAATCTAATTTATTTAGAATTTATCCTTAAAAATTTATTAAGTTAAAGAACTAGAATAGTTTTTTTGTATTTAATTTATAGGTATTATTACAATAACTTATTAATTTAGTTTTCTTTCAATTTACTTAACCAGACATTATTTTTAAAATTAAAATATATATATTTTTTAATTAATAAAGACTTTGATGTTGAATTTAGAGTACTAAGAAGAAAATTAAAATAATATAAATAGGAGTGATATGAGCGCAAAATTGACCACTTTGTTAATTAGATGGGGTAAGTGTCATATTTGATAGTTTAGGAGATTGAACGAGACATGATAAATAATTAATGGAGTAAAGAGTATCCAATAATATTTTAAAAACTAACTACCAGTTGGTCTAACGAAATGAGACGTTAGATCCCTTAAACAACATTTAGAGTTTGAATCCTAGTATTGAAAATGGAGGAACTAGGTTGGGAAGGTTCCACCCATAATAGGCCTCTGCAGTACCTGATTCGGATTAGTCGGTCAATGAATCGAAATTGAGTGGTTAAGACAAATATATATATATATATTTTTTAAAATAGATAAATATTTTAATTACTTTTTTAATAAAATAAATAAGAATGAACTGTTAATAACAATTTCCTTTCTTATATTTTATAATAAAATGAAACGAACTTTTGTCTATATATTTCTTCATAGCAACTCAAAAGGCTGGTCACCTAAACCCCAAAAAAAAAAAAACTCAGGGCTGGTCTTTTATATGGGTCATGGGTGTTTAAGAAAACGAGTTGCCCACTCTACAGTACAAGATAGAAAGAAAATGAAGAGCTTGGTTTTATTCCAGAGAAGAAATCTGCTATTAGAGATTTCAGTAGACAACCAATCACTGCCTGTCTGCCTAAGGAAACCTACCATCGCCCATCGGTTTCTGCTAAAATGAGACAAACCTTCTCTAATTTTTCTTGACCAGTCAAAGCTTGTTCTTTTATCTTTCCCACGTTCACGAAAGCTGCACATTTATTAAATAATAATATATTAAGGAAGGAAGTTTACTCGAAAGCAGCTCATCGTAGTCCATACATTTACTGCTTTGTTGTAGCATATTTGATTTGTCATATTTGGATACTGTCGAGATCAAGAGAGTGATGTCGAGAACTTATGATAACTGGGAGAGGCTGGTGGAGGCTGTGCTGGACAGAGAGAAGCTTCGAGAACTTGCTCGTGCCCCTTCTCTTGAATCCAGCTTCAATTCCGTACAATCAGATTTAAGCTCCCGTTTCAGCTTTGATTCTACTCTCGAAGATAATTTGCCACCACCTGGTATAATTACAATCTATTCTTCTTTTTCATAAATGATCAAAGGACTCACCAAAAAAAAAAAAAAAAAGAAAGAAATGATCAAAGGGTCTGTTAAAGTTTGTAGCTTTGAGATGAGATATGGAAATGATCAAACTGGAATAAGTAACAAGAAAAGGAAAAAAACAAAGAGTTCATTCAAATTCAGTAATAAAAGATTGTGCTTTGATTGAGGGATTTGGTTTCGAGGGAAAGATTTGAGCTTTATTGAATTTTGAGTCCATTTATTTAGATTCCAATGCCCTGGAAACGCAGTGGTATTGCTACTAAGAACATTTTATTGTTTCAGAACCAGGTTTTTCCAGGGAAGATTCTTCGAACTAATAAACTAATTTTTTCAATCCAAACTCTATTAGTTGAACTCCGATATCTAGGCCTTCACTTATTTGCCTCCTATCTCGACAACGTGTTTACTTTGTTGCCGTTGCTTGGCTTTTAATTTGTTCCAATAAAAACGAATGCTATAATTAAAGACTTGTGGAGATACTTTAGTGCAGTGTCCATTTCCTAGACGTTTGGATTTTATTAACTTTATATATCTGGGCTCGTTGGACTTTTAACAAATGGCAGAATTGGAAAATTATCTTGAGCATTCAAGCATGAAAATAGGAGCAAATGCATGTGAATCTGAAATTCAGTGCCTATATTTGCCACTACCAATTACCGTATTAATCATGTAATCTCCCCATGTTTTCAGAATTCCCTGGATTCCCCAGCAACTCTGCAGCTCCTTCTAGCCCACACAGTGGAGAAAATTGTTTTGAGAATCTTGGCTTTATTGAGCTCATAGAGTTTGAAGAATTAAAGTTAGCAACTTCTAACTTCCAATTCCTTTTAGGAAAAGGAAGATTTGGTAGTGTGTTTAAAGGATGGATTCACAGGCAATCTTTCACCGGTGCCAAGCCTGGATTTGGAGTGCCTGTTGCTGTCAAGAAATGGAATAACAATCCTCTCCAAGGCCACAGGGAGTGGGCTGTATGTCTATTTTCCGTTACTGACTTTGTATTACCTAACTTTGCCTTGCTATCTTCAGTTGACTTGCCAAACATTTGCAGACAGAGTTTCACTATCTGAGGCTTTATCATGAAAATAAGGTTAATCTTATCGGTAATTGCTTTGGGAAAACTGAGCTTGTTTTGGTCTATGAGTTTATGCCTCATGGAAGCTTGGAGAATCATTTGTTCAGAGGTACTTGTTGTACTCGAAAATGGGATGCTCTAACTTGATTTGGTGCAATTTATGTATTGATGTGGGCATATAATGACAAAACCTCTGGTTTTGTCGAACATGTTTTGTTTCATTAGGAGAGGTTTCACTTTCATGGGCTACCAGAATCAATGTGGCTATAGATGTTGCAAGAGCTCTCACTTCCTTGCATGACAGGCCCATCGGAGTTGTACATCAAAATGTTAAAGCTTCCAACATTCTTTTGGACGCGGTATATGTGATCTCTCAGTCTGTAATTCATTGCTTTGTTTCTTTCTACTGGTTTCTCATACATCAAACTTTCAGTCTCACTTGAGTACTAAACTAAAATCCATATTATTGAGATGTAGGGATTTAATGCCAAGTTGTCTGGCTTCGGTTCAGCCGAGTATTCTGGCGGTGCTCAAGATATGTGTTATGTATCCACTCGATTTGGTACACACAGCTTCAGTGATTGCAATTTTTCTTTGACAGGTTTGTTAAACTATACAATATTGTTCTCCCCTTTATATCCTGCTGTAGTGTTCATAACTAGTTATGTGACCCTTGTTGAAAACCTTGCTCATCAGGACATTTGACAAAAGACGATGTAAACGACTTTGGGGTTGTTTTGCTTGAATTGCTATCTGGACGCCGTGATGTTGCCAAAACAGACTTCCATATGGGAGATGAGACAAAATTGTTGCAGATTATAGACACCAAACTGAAAGGGAATTACCCTCGAAAAATAGGATATGAGGGTGCAAGCCTTGCTTTGAGATGTGTAAACCCGGTACCATCTATGAGACCATCCATGGCTGAGGTTTTATTTTCACTAGAACAACTGAGACTTGGTAAGAGCACAGTGACTAATACAAAGAAGCAGATGCATTAAGTGCCATACACACAAACAAGTTGAACTGAATTGTGTATTCTAAAAGTTGCATTTGATGATGAAATGAAGTTAAACGTTGTGCATGTGAAGTCAATCAAATGTTTCAGAGGACCCATATTGAGACACATTTTTCAGGAAAATCTGCACAGATTGGTAAGGAAATTAATTTCTAAAAGCATTTGAATTTGGCCTCTAATGTCACTTTGGTATTTAGTATTTGCAAATGACTTAATTGGTACTCAAGTTTTTTCTTAATTAGTGTCAAAATGCCGGATGTGTTATGAATTGTTTCCATCCATTCTCATGTGTTGGCTGTTGCATCTCTAGATATCATTATGAAAACTAGTACAAAATTCTTGTCTGCATAATACGGATAAAGTACTTCCAATATGTGGGAAAATTGTAATTTGTCCCACAAAATGGAGTTTTGACGTATTTGGTACACATTGATTCTCAACTTGCAATTATGTCTTAATTTATGGATTGAGTACATATCTTATTTAAAATTACATATCATTTTGAGAAAAGTGGTACCATAAAAGTTGTCATTATTAATTTTTAGTAACAACAATATTTATATTGTCATAATACGACCGACACAATAACAAAGAAACTAAACGCGGTTGGGGGTGGCTAGTGCATGACCTGAGATTACGCCACACAGCAACCGCACATCGTGCAACATCATGAGCCCTCCCACTTATCAGCTAGAGGGCATCGTGTCCTGAGATGTCTTCATGTCTGTCAACAAGCCTTCTAATCCCGAAGTAAAATGATCCCCACGTTCAGACTTCAGTTTCACTATCACACTTCTCTCGGCATCATCAGATACCATATTCCCTGATAACAATCGTTTCTCCAAATGTTGTTCGTAGTATTTCTCAAAACCATCTTTATTGCAGAGGGAGCGGAGTAGCATCATTACCTCATCAAGAATAATCCCAACGTCCTCTTCCTTTACACCCTCCAGTCCTTTACGCAGTTTATCATCTACAAACAAAGATATATACTCTGGAGAACGGGGATTCAAGTTGATCAAACATTCAAAAGAAGAATTCAAAGCATTCTGAAATGTTTCATCATTGCTGAATGCATAGCTTATGATCTTATCATACTTATCCCTTGTTTCAAGGAGGGATTCGACATACTCCACCGGATTACTTGATTTCTCAGGATCAGTAACAAGTCGTTCACCATGACCTCTGACGTGAGATGTCATTACATCTCTAATTGTTGAGAGACCATTAGGAACCCGGCGGAATAAATTGTACATCCGTCCCAGGTCCTCAAGTTTATCATTACAAAGCATCATTACCAAGCCTGAATTCTCCATGTGAACCAGTCTAAGCATGTGGTTTGCTATCATCTCTTTCTCGACCACATTAGTTATCTTTGTTTTAGTATCTGCATCCAAGTAGAGCGACGCTCTCTCTATCTCTTCATTTAGACGCCTTTCTGCTTTCTCCAGATAGTCCCCACAATCACTCACTCAATAAACTCCTCAGACTCTGCTCTATAGAAATCAGCTGAGATGTCAAGAAACGGCTTCTCAAAATCTTCTTCATACACTGAAGGTCCCAAATCCATTAGCATTTTGGTTATGTTTCTCATCTGCCCTCTGTTGATAACTTCGCCAGTGCGCTCTTGCAGTATCATTTCAAGAAGTGTGTTGAGAAGCCGTGGCTGGATTCTACTAGAGTGAATCACATTGTCCCTCCAAAGATTTAGCCCGCGTTCGTGAATGGGAGTTTTGTTGGTGCTTGGAATGAAAGTTCTGTCCATGTACATCAGCATGTCACGGATCCAATTCAGTGCTTTATTATGATGAATCCATTTTGCATTAAGCTCCTCCAGGAACGAAGCACTATCGGCATCCTCTATGCATTTGGACATCCCTTGAAGATGGAATGTCATTGTCGAAACAAGTCCTGAATAAAGCTTCTCCCCAAATCCATGTAACACCATATTGTAAGCATTTCTGGATGAATAGAAAACCCCAAATCAGAGACCAACAAACCTGTACACACTGGTTGGTGGTAGAGTGCAATTGACCGCAAAGGTTGATGGAGTTTTCCTATTTTACCCTATACATAAATACACACTGTATGTATATAAATACATATAATGATATAATAAACAAGTTTTTATTTAAAATTTTATTTGCTATAGAGGAGACATAGAATATAAACTAAACCAGTTTATAAATCTCATTCGAAAACGGTAGTAGTAGACCAAACAAAAGCAGACTTTCAAAAAACAGAACAAAAAATTAAATAAATTGATCAGAAATAACAACAGAAAAAACGCAGATAACCTGTATAATTCTTCAAAGTTGCATCCACTAGCGTTGTCACTATAAATCTGGTGAATTGCATCCTCTAAAATCTTCCATGTCCTGTCTGCATACTTGCAATCCACCTCCACTTTATGTTTAAACGCTTCAACCTGAAACATCCTCTGCCTGCAACTTCAAGGCAGGGAAATTTTTAAACACATCGGATGTTGAAATATCAAATTTTGAGAATTAAGCCACATTAAAAGAAAAATTTATATTACACCAGCGTGATGTAATTTTCATCATTTGGTGAATGAAAAACATGTCCCACTTAAAGATGGTATTAATTAAAAATGGCGTCACCTATGCCTTAAATAGCTACAGCTCAAATGTTTCTCTCCTTTTTTACGTGCACACGTCTATGTTGAAAGGCAAAGTGCAATCGGCCCTGTAGACACCCCCTTCTCACCCAACCTACAGGGCCAATTGCACTTTGCCTTTCAACCTATACATTTGCACGTATATGCCTACCGGCCTGACTTCAATGTTATTAAACACTACCAATCTCTATTTTGTGTGGAATATACTAGTATATTACATTCAATCTTCAGCAATGACTATGCACAAATGCCCTTCAATCTTTCCTAAATGAATAGAACATTCTATTATATTCAACCAGAAACAACAAGTGATGTTTGTGAACATTTCAGAAAAATTGCGAAGACATTTACACACAAACACATAAGATGGAGGCTGAAATGCAATCAACCCCCTAAATTAGAGGGCGCCCATATTTCACCCAATTTTATTTTATTTTATTTTTATTTTTATGAATACCTTTGGTTGAGGACTCTGGTGAATGCCCACTTACATGCTTGTTATAGAATCTTGAAGCACTGCGGAGCTAAGATTCCCACAACTGCTTTCTCCACGCACTATAAGAAGAAGAAGAAGAAGAGGGGGAAAAAAAAAAGACAATACATCAAGAGACAGTTGCAATTTTTCAGCAATAAATTAAATGAGTCCATCTTATAATTCAGGTAACATCTACTGCTCTTCTCTTCCTGTGTCACAAGGACAGTTTACAGGTGGCGTGAAATCGTTAAAAAAGTGAAACATGAGTTTTAAGTGAAGCAAATAATATTTATGATGCTTACTGCAAACTGGATTAAATATTTTCTTTTTTGAATATGAGATTGTGTGCGACACCGAAATTTCAATTAATCAAACTCATCTAGAAATAGTTGTTAAACAATCTTACAACCCTATCCCTCCGTTTGATTTTTGAATTTTGAAAAGAAACTTTTTTTATCTTTTGACTTTTATTTTTGATTATTTTCATGTACTTTTCCTCAATCAAATTCTTGTTCCAAACATAACATAACTGAAAAAAAGAGGCAAATAAGTGAAGGCCCATATTGGAGTTGAGTTTGAAACACACAATAAATGTTTTTAAGCTAAATTGAACCACTATTGATTACATATTGCTGCAGAAAAGCCACTCTGTTTCCCAGAAAGCACAAAATCTTTTCCTCAATTACTGAATTTGAATGAAAATTTCTACTTATTCCATTTCGTGGCGTGGTTTTACATCACAGTTGGAATCAAAGGCGTTAGATAAACCCGAAAGAGAAACACGGACACACACACACGCACCTTTATTCGCTATTGCTGGGGATAGAAGAATAGAATATAATATGAATACCAACCGACACATGATCTTCCAGAGTAGAATTAAAGCTGTAATCTGATTGATTATATGGAATTGAAGCCCATCTCCGTGAAAATCGAAAAAAGCCAATATAACAAATCAAATATTATGCTACCCAAATAAAAGCAGTAAAAAAAAAAAAAGACGGACTTGGGCGAGGTGGCTTTCGAGTAAATCCTTCTTCAATAAAGTCTACTCCGGTGGGGCTCGTGGAAATGGAACATTGGAAAAAGAAAGCCGAGCGTTGACTCAGTTCTGAATAATAATAAGGACAAAACTTTAGTATTTTCATTGTTACTTTTACTTTTATGAGAAAAATAATGTTTTTTGTTTTTTTTTGTATATTTTGGTGTTATACGAAAATATCAACGGATGAAGAGATACAAGTATTAACTTTTTAAATTGCACACGGATCCTCTATTTCAAATCAAATTTTATCTTTTAATTCAATTTATAAATATACGTCAAGTGTAAAGATCCCAAATCAAGTATATAATTAAGGAATTAACTTTATACACATGACATGAATGTGAATTATGTAATAAGAGATGAAACATCATTTTGGAATAGAAGATCATATCCAAAATCGAAGTCATGTTCTATTTTTCCTTTAAGTGAGTGTGTATAAATATATAACATGCCAATTAATATTTATAAAATATTTTAAATTGATAGTACCAAATGAACTTTTTAAATTGATGAGAGTAATGTTTAAATGTAATATTACGGATTTGAGGGTTAATTAATTTATTGAAAGTAATATTTTATGTGATATTAGTATTTGTAAGTTCTGTTAATTATTTTATATCAAATCAATCAAATAACATTAAGATGAATGTTATTGTTTACTATATTATGGGTTCTATTATGAGAACAAAAATTAATTATATTTTTGTTAAAAATAGGACGAACAATCATTTTTTATTTTTTTCTAAGAAAGAGTAGTTAAAAACGAGAAGATATAAAATAAAATTAGGCAATGGAAAGCTGTATTAGTACAAATTTAGTCACTGTCCTGTTTGTTCTTAATCTTATGAATCAAACTATATTTCTTCTGTCGATCATTTTAAAGTATTTTAAGAGAACATTTTGTTAATAGTAATATCTGGAGGATAAAATTATATTTTAGGGAAAGCAAATTTTACTGTAGAAATCATTTTCTTCACAATCCTTGTTTGTTTTGTGTCATATGAAATTTTTATATCATTAATTAGCATAGGACATAATAATTGAAAAATATATATCATATTAATGCAGTGATGAAATATGTAAGCATATTTATTTTGTGATTGGCATAATAATTTGAGGTACTAATACGGACCCGGAAATCTTCCATGCACCCAGAATGGACTTCGCACATGCACAAAGCGATGCAATTGCGTCACATCATTAATTCACTTAAAAAAATATTGACATATAAAATATAACAAAATCTGAACCATGGAGTCCATACGTGATGCCGAACACCCAGGTTCATACATAAATTTTCGATATGAACTCAGTGTGTCCAGATGCACGTTTCATGTCATCTCATTCTTTCACTTTCAGAAGGTATGCTCTCCTGCAAGGCAATATGGTTCACAACTGGTTCTGAACTAGCAAAGGTTAATTCAACCAGATTACAGTGTATAAAGAAAACCTTCAAAATTTATTATTTACTTTGATGGATGGCTCAATTCAATAATAATTTGTAGCTTGAATCTGTAGCTTTAGACCCCAGTTTTTAAAGCTGTGAGGTGCTCTAGAGCAGCTAAGACCTCCGTCATAAGAGGCCTCTGCTTTGGATATTGGCTTAAACATTGCAACGCAAGGGTGCCAACACTATATGCTTCTTTCAGAGGGTATTGGCCATCCAATTTGGTGTCCATCATCTGGAACAACTTCCTCTTATCGGACAAATACGGTCTCGTCCACTCTACCAGGTCTAGCTTTCTAATGTCCTTTTGTGGGTCAAAAGCAGGACGCCCGCACAATAATTCTAGCAAAACAACTCCAAAGCGATACACATCATTTTCCGCTGTGAACCCGCCTGCAGCAGAAGCTACGAAATCAGTAGCTGGCATAATTTGCTTCTAAAACATTACGAACGATGGGATAGCATAGCCAACTCATAATATATATTTAGGTGCACCACGTGGATAAGCCATCAGCAATCTAGGATGTACAGTGTCTCCTCTAGCCAGTGGACCCCATAATGGATTAAACATAGCTAAGGTAGAGCCAGATAACTTGGCACCGAAATCCTGCATTCCAGAACATCGGTTTGAATTTTCTCTAATCAGCAAACAGATTCCTAATTAAAGCAAGTGCAATAAAAGAAACAGAATTTGCAGAATACACACACACACACCCCATCCAAAAGAATGCTTGAAGCTTTCACATCCCCGTGTACTGCTCCCCTGTCGTGCAAGAAACAAAGGCCTCTTGCAATATCTACAGCCACGTTGATCCTTGTGTTCCAAGACAGTACTTTCCCGTCCTGTTCTATAAATCAAAACATGGTAATTGATAATCATCAGTACCAGTGTTTAATTCCAAATTGCTAACTATGAAGGTATCAGCAATATACAGATTTATAAATCAATCACTGCTTTAATAAGGTACAATTTTATTTCAGAGAACACGTACTTGCGAACAAATGCAACCCCAGGCTTCCTTTTGGCATGAATTCATATACCAAAAACCGGTTGTCTCCATTAGAGCAGTACCCAATAAGTTTAACGAGGTTTGAGTGATGTAGTTGTCCCTGATAATTAACTTCTGTCTGCAAGCAAAAAAGGGTAACAGTACATATCAGTTTAACTATCAAGCCATATTGAAGCAAAGAAGAAACATCAATTGTACCATCCACTCCTCATGCTCTTGGAATCTATTGACCACCGACTTCTTGACAGCAATAAGAGTGTGCTCATGAATCCATCCTTTGAAAACCTCACAAAATCTTCCTTTCCCAAGAAGCCCGTCAGGTTGAAAATTATTAGTTGCATTCTTTAACTCATCAAATAAGAAGTGCTTAGGTTTCCAGTTTTCAGCACTGCTTTTGCCAATGCATGACGGAGTTGGTGGACTGCTGCTTTTGCTGGGAAATCCTGGTGCTAAAAATGTAAATGGACATCCAATAATCAAGTGAGTTCTTTCCATGAAAATGAAACTTGCTGAAGGTAAACTACTTAAGTATTCAAAGTTTGATAGCAAAGAGGACCTGCACATTATGTTGTCAAAGACTCACTGTTGCAGGTATAGTTAGGTAAATAAGGTTCCATTCGGATCCACAGCCTTGCTAACATTGTTAAGAAATTGGTAAAATGGCTAACACCCCACTGTGCAAATCCAAAAATATCAAACTCTTATACATTTTTAAGAAATATCTTGTTTTAGTGTTTGGTGCCCCAGAAGCGGGATCCTCAAAATCACAGTAGAAACTAGTTTCTATAAAAACAGAACAATTTTTTTTCTCAGATTTTGACTCTTTTGCGAAGAATTCTAACAAACTGGAGATTGAAATGGTCAATAAGCGCCAACGACGATTAGCAAAAAACACCCGAAGCAAATATAGCACTAAATAGAAAATAACATAAACTGAAGAAAAAGCTCCACTACATACATATCTCATATCTGTGCCAAGAAGTGGTGTATCTCATTTCGAAGCTACAAACCGGACCCTTTGATCATTTCTGAAAAAGAAGAATAGATTGTAATTATACCAGGTGGAACACGATCATCTTGCAGAGTAAAATCAAAGCTGAAACGGGAGCTGAAATCTGATTGTAGGGAACTGAAGCTGGATCCCAGAGAAGGGGCAAGCGCAAGTTCTCGAAGCCTCTCTCTGTCCAGCACAGCCTCCACCAGCCTCACCCAGTTATCAGAAGTCCTCGACATCTGCAAAAACAAATCAAATATTCTAAAACAGTAAATTATTGGATCAGGAGGAGGTGGCTGACTTTTGAATAAAGGTAGCTTCCCTCTTCAATATATTTTTGTTCAGCTTTTGGTGTTGGGTTCGTGCAGTATAAGAAAAAAACGAAGACCAGCCAGCGACATTTACTCGGTCCGAAGAAAAATAAAGACAAAAGTTCGTTCCACTTTGTTTATTCCAGGAATGAACACGAACACAAGCTTTGCCGAGTCACTATTAACGCATGTCTTACTTTACAAGCAAATTAAATGTCAACGTAAATACTAGGAAGGAGCACAGCCTCTCCCAGTTATCGTAAATCCCCGACGACTACGACAAATCAAATAAATTCTAAATAAAAATATTAAAGCAGTAAATTGTTGGATCAGTCGAAGCCTCCTTCTTTAATATATTTTTCTACAAATTTGCCGTTGCCAGTGTGGGGTTCGTTGAAAAAGAAAGACCACCTTTGACTTGTTTATTAATTTAGTTTTAACGTCATTTCATATGTACACATATAAATAAAATTTTGTAAATATATTCATTTTTTGTATTTTTATTTATTATTATACTTATATTATCTAGCTATTTATATATGTTTCTATATATTTTAGGAAAAATTACATCCACCTCCCCTGAGGTTTGGTGAAATTATATTTTAACCCACGATTTTTTGTAAATTACAAAAACCCCCCTGAGGTATATTCCGTCTAACAATTTACCCCTACCGTTTAGTTCCGTTAGGGTTCCGTTAAATATTATATGTGAAGTTCCGATAATACCCTTTGTTTGGCGGGCTCAATTTTTGTGAATTTTTTTAGGACAAAATTGACCTTATGGGGTTATTTGTAATATACATATAATCATTGGGTTTGCATGTTATATATTGTAAACTTTCGGGGCTAAAAGTAATATTTTTGAAAAAGGCCAAGTAGTCGTTTGTAGCCGTTATGTGGCCGTTTTTTCCTCCATCTATAAATACTTTACCCAGTTTAGGTAATTTCACACACTCAAAATTATGTCTTCTTCATATAGAACGTCCGAAAGTGATATTAGGTATCTTCGGTACAACAAAGAACCGTGCAAAAAGTGTGGATCGAAGACTATGATTTATATATCGGAATCATCGAAAAATCCGGGGAGGCTTTACTATCGGTGTCCTACAGATAATTTCTCACATTGGTGTAATCCAACCGACGATGATTCTCGTTTTCATGTGGATGAAGCTACTACTCCAAATGAAAGTGTTGTAAGGCAAGAAATTCTAAATAGGGATGGAAGATTAGTCTACAAAATGTTAGTAGCAAATATGACACTTCTTCTATTGCTTTTGCTAGGTCACATTGTAAAGCTATTTCTGTGAACTCTACTTAGTTAAGCATGTTATGAATTAGTATTAAGTGAAGAATGTATGTAAATTTCTACTATGGATTGAATAATGTTTACCATCCAAGACACTTAATATTCTTAGCAAAATACAAGAATCTGCACTTTAACAGATTGAACCCAAAATAGCAAAAAGGTTTTACAAAAGTTTGGGTATCTTACCAAAAAAGAACATGTACCAAAGTTAAAACAGATTTACACAAAATAATATGTACCAAAGTGATGGGTGTCGAATCTACCAAAAATAAATCCTACTCCTCTAGCTACAAAATTAATTTGTAGATAGGGTGAGAAGGGTTGATCCCACAGGGAATAACTACTGATAAATTCCAAGTTAACCAAGAGTGCAAAATAAAATAAAGGGAAGGGGGTTTTGAGTGATAAGTTAATAAATATAAGAAAGAAACCACAAGAAAATCTATAAGAATGAAGACTCAGTCAAGGGTAATTTTTCGCACAACGTTTTCATGGATTGATCATTGATTCAAAAATATCTTTCAATTCATGCAATAGATTGGTTATAGCCTTCAGAGAACTCGTCCAACCTAATCTTTCCTTAATAATAGATTAGACATACGAACGCTATGAATAATCCCTAATTAACGAATAACCCTAGTCGAACAATAGGATTTAACCCGTTAACAACATTAAAAACTAGAAAGACCCAAATCCTAGCCAACAAACCTACAAACGTGGTTGCTCGAAACTAGATTGCGTATTTTTCATAGTATAACGAATTATACTACTTTCCACTTGTGTTGATTCAATCAAACAATTACGGATTTGATCTTACCAACTGGAACTTTGAAGTTAAATTAATTGAACAATGGGCCCTAATTGCACAACTAACAAAACATCAATAAGAGATGGAGTTTTCCCAAAAAGCACAGAAAAATACACAAATACTGCATAAAATTAAAAGACAAGCAAACCGATTAGATCTCACAATCCTCGAAGAAAACGTTGGCTTGAATTATTCCTTGACTGAATAAAATAGTTTAGCCACTCATGGCCATAATAACAACTAGAATAAAAATATAAAAGCTGAAAATTCTCAAGAGAAAAACTAAGAACTAGAACAAAGAGTAAAATCTAAGCTGTCTCAATAATAAAATAACAACGGATATATATAGGGTTCAAACCCTAAATCCAAATTCTAATAGAGCTAGGATAATTATTTGGCAAACCCTAATAGTTGTAGGTAAGTAGAGAATTTATTTCTAAGTCGAACTCTTGCCATATCAACCTCTTCCTTTTCCAATCCCGCGTAGGATTTTCAGCTCCTAAGGCGTGATCACGCCTTGCGCGATAAACATGATTATTTTCAAATTTAGCCTTCCAGCTTCCTTGTACGACATTTCTCTGCACTTTTTACCATTTTTTGGCCCGTTTTTAGCTCATTTTCATCAATTTTCACCTATGCCAAGTAAGAATTAACTTTTGTGAAATTTTAATCCATTTAAGATCCAAAATTAATCGAAATAAGCATAATTGAGGCCTGAAATTAGGTAAAAATAACATATTATCACAAAGTTTGCAACAGATTTACAAAAAAGACATTCAAAAACAAATCATGTTTGATGGCGCGTATTTGCCTTCTTGTACGTCCTTCTTGGCAAATTTACTTGACCAACAGGTTGGGAACTTGAAACCTCTGAACGAATCATACTTGGGGCAGAATCACCCTTGGAATTGGAAGAATAGGCTGGGATGATGAAATTGGCCTTTTTCCCTTAGAATTAGTGGTTGTTTCAAAATGCAACACTATGTATAGTTTATTAAGTTATTAAAACTGAATTAAAAACAGTAAATTATTAAAACTGAATTAAAAACAGTAAATTAATTTTGCACCTTTGGGTGAAGGTGGGGCAACAGGTTGTGTGTTGGCACTTGATGCTTCTGAAACTTTTCTTTTGCTTCCACTTGTTGAATTTGCAACACTAATAGCAACTTGCAAATTAAAAAGGATAAGTTAATGAGTCAATCAAAAAAAATATAAGACATGTTTACTTAACTATGTTTACCTCTTTGTTGGGGCATGTCCTCATGTTGTGGCCCAAATTTTTACATTTTGAGCACCTTACGACATTGGATCTTTTCAAAGCAGGTGCTTCTCCTGGCTCTCTCTTCCTACCTTTCCTTGGTCTGCCAGGCGACCTTCTTTTCAAAGGAGGTTGCAAGTCTTTAGGCATAACAATAGGATCTTCAAGTCACAAAGAGGAATCAGTGATTGGAATCATCATGTGGGCATAGCACCTCATGTAAGTCTTCTTGTGGAATCTAGAGTGAGTGTATCTTTCAAGTCTATCCCTCTTGTAACCAATTGCTGTTGCAGCATGCTTACAAGGTACACCAGTAATATTCCACACATTACAATCACATGTCCTAGTTTTCAAATTTACAATGTAATGCATTTTACCATCATTCACCTCAAAAACATCATCCCCACCTACCAATATCTTACATTTTCTACCATCCTTCCTCATTTCAACTAATTTTTTACAAATGTTTGGGACTATTCTGTGAAATTTGAAATAGACTATTCTGTGAAATTTGACCAAAATAGAATATATATATGTATATATATATATATATATATATATCAAGAGACTTGAATAACATTATTTGCAAATGCAAGAACAAGCTGATGATTTTATAAGAATTGAATAATGGTAATCATTTCACAAGATGTAATGACATGACAGAAGGAGGTGATTGTAAAGTGGAGACTTATCTCTTTCACAAATAGCTAAAATATCCAGAAAAGAGAAAAGAACTTAATGAATTTATTACTGTGTTCTTGTTAATTTTACCAGCTCCCACACACACACACACACACACACATCTGGTTAATATATCATACGAATAAAAAAAATATAATTCGAGTAACAAAAAATATATATATATATTTTGTCCTATGCTTACACACCCAAAATTCTTCCCCCCCGGAAGCCCACGTACAAGTCGAGCCTCGAACATGGTCGGTAAAATCATGTGGTTTGAGAAAGTTAAAAAATAAATGCCAAGGTGCAAATTTTTTTTTTGATAAATCTGTGGCTCAAAAAAAGTCCGAAAATAGATTACATGGATTTTCCATTAAAGAAAGCAAAAGTTAAAGCTGGCAATTGGCAAAGCTTAAGGCGAAAGTGGAGATAAAACCCTCGGTCACTTTTCCCCATTACTAGAACCCCCCAAACCCAGAAAAAAGATGGCGGAATCGTACACGAAATAAAACTTGACAGATCTATAATCGAAACACACAAACACAAATCGTACAAACCCTAAAACCCTAGCCCTTAAATCGGAAAAATCGTACATCAACCCACCAAACTCGACGGTGAAACCCTTATTTTTGCTCGCCTTAGCCAAGTCTAACCCCCAGTTTTGTGCTCTGTCCAGTTTATGTCTTCAAACCCGGCGTAACAAGCCCTTTGATCTTCATGTTCACACAGAGAGAGAGAGAGAGAGAGACCCGGGTGGGTGGGGGGGGGACTTCTAAATGAAGGAAAGATATTAGAATAGGGTGGAGGGCTTTTTGGTCATTTTGAAAATGACCAAATTTAAAAAAAAAAAGAGCAGAAAAAATTGAAGGGCAAAACAGTCTTTATACATTTTCCATCCATCACTTGTAATTCTTACAAACCTCAGGGGGGTTTTTGTAATTTACAAAAAATCATGGGTTAAAATATAATTTCACCAAACCTCAGGGGAGGTGGATGTAATTCTCCCTATATTTTAAGTAAAAGTTAATATAAAATAAGAAAAGGAAAGTTTTGGGGGAGTTCTGCACATTTTGATAATCATTGGGGGTGTTTTTGTACATTTTGATGAATACAGAGGGTAAATTGCAAATATTCTAACAACTTCTGTTAAGAGTTAATGGAAATCCCCTTTTGGGACTAAAATTGCCAAAAAAAATGACTTACGGGATGTAATGTTTATAATATTGAAAGATTGGGATCAAAAGTAAAAGTGGCCAATTTATGGGACTAAAAATAAAATTTTCTCATTTATTTATTAATATCATTTTTTTCGGTCTCCAAAATTTCTTCTATCGTTTTTTGCTCCCCCGATGTTTCTGCTTTAAAAACAAAGCCACATCTTTTATATGAATGATTAATCTCGGAAAATCTCAAATTTAATCCAGTTTTAAGATGTTCCATCGTGAGAATCAGAGAAGAGAACCCTGTTACAAAACAAAACCCCAGAAAGAATAGAACTGCATTAAACCCGAATCTCTGACTCAAAATTGAACTAAATAACAAGAACCCCAAAAATTGCTCATTTCAGGCCCATAATCTTGACTAGATGAGGAGATATACATAGATGGCATTACCTGCAGCAAGATGGTCAAGAAATGTATCGAAACTGAGCTCTGATGCTGTGGGGCTGAAGCTTTCACAGAGCGCGATCTATCGAAGCCATTCTCTCTTGAGCGAGGCTTGGACCAGCCTCTCCCAGTTGTCATAAATTCTCGACATGTGCTAATTTCAGTATTTCACAAACACCACAATCAACATATATAATAAGAAATGAACGTGGACCCGGGGCAGGCGCTGAGTTCTTTCCTGGACATTGGGTAGAATGTGATCATAACCAAACCAACAGAAATGAAGCAAACAAGTTTGACTTACACTTTATGCAAGAAAAAAAATTAAAAAATAGAAATGAGAGGGGAACAAAATAAGGTGTTCGAACACACAGCAACCCTTTTTGAGGTAAATTTAATTTAGAGCAAAAATTCCAATCCATAATAATCCAGTAGCCATTATTGGGTACAATAACGATTCCAATGTTTCAGGAGTTAAAAACACATCAATTGAAGAAATTTTCCATTGCCCAACTCTTAATTCTAAAGGGTTAATTACACAGACCTCCTTGTTGGGAATCAATAAAATTATGGGCGAATTACATTACCACCCTTTCGGTATGATAAAATCACATAAAACACCCTGCGCATGAAAAATTACCATTACCAACTTAATATTATGTATCGTTTAATAATTTGCACCTGCTGTTAGTTTGACTAACGACGATCATTAATCAGCCTATATCAACCACCGAAAATACCCTTAGGGTTTTTTTTATTATTATGTATTATAGTTTGGGGTACTGTATTATAATTTGTTTAAATCATAAGGGGTTAAATGTAATATTCATGTTATTTCTTCAAACTTGTTGGTTAAAGTCATTGATGGATGGGTGTACATTTACCAAAATATTAGTTTTTAACTTATGTATTAAGCGCTGTGACGTTTTGCTTATATAGTGCTCAATTTGTTGATTAAAATATTATTCATCAATCAAATAAGATTTAATTTTTAGCAATAATATAAAAAACTATATGAACTTATCAAAAAACACAACAAATGAACACCAAACATATTATTGTGACTCATGCCATAAAACTTAATATTTACTTATAAAAACATACAATATACGTTGCTTAAAATAATCATCAAACAAATCATGGGGGTTATGGTAATTTTTCATACATGGGGTGTTTCTTGTAATTTCATTACACTTCAGGGTGGTTACTGTAATTTGCCCTAACTTGAATAAGGGTAAAAATGATATTTTCTCAATTCCATTAGGCTTAACATTGACTCCCTCAAATATGTAGTAATGGTAATTTTTCATACATGGAGGTATTTTTTGTAATTTCACTATATTTCAGAGGGGTAAGTGTAATTCACCTTAAAATTATAGTATCCAACTCACCTCTCAAGTTTATATGGAACTCAATTCACATTTTTTTTATTTGAAATTTATCCTCACTCCAAATCACAAAAGTGTTTTTAATATTTTATAAAAATTTGACATCTCTCAAATTACATTTCTGACTTCGTCCATGGTTGTGCCTCTATTCCTTTCAATATTATCAAAACCTCACCTCTAAATTAACAAAGTTTACACCTTTGAAAATTGCTTATATAAACAAAAAAAATTTAAATGACCGCGTTTCCTCTTGTTGTGTTCTTTACGCGTACATACACTACACTTGGCAATTAAAACTGTTGTGAAAGTGACTTAAATTTAGAGATATGGCTCATTAATCCATATCATGCTTGTCAGTCAATTTATTAATATAGCATGCTTGGTCTTGGCCTCATTCATCGTAGGTGAAATATTTAATGGCAAGATTTTGGCATGTCTTTGAAGATCAAAATTGCTGCTACAAATCTTGGAGAAGTCCTTGGCCGAAAAAACATTTATCACATTCACATTGCATGTTTGCTTATAAATAGCACCCTTGGCAAAGACGAAAGATGTACCAAGTGAGAGCAATTTGAGAGAATTGAAAAATAGAGGTTTGGCTCTTGTAAGTGAATTGTGAGATTATTTCTACCAACAAAAAAAAACGTGAGATTATTTTTTTTTTTGGAGCGTAGGGTTTAATTAGAGAATAATTTCTCTAATTGTTGTAACTCTTTGTAAAATTCATTATAGTGAAATCACTCTCCTCCATCCGTAGACGCAAGCTTGTTACTAGCCGAACCATGTAAATAATTGTGTTATTTAATTTTCGTTTGTTTATTATCATTTTATTATCATCTATTAAAATAAATGTACACTTGATCCAATTGCTAGCCTAACAAGAACCACCATCTCGTCAATTACTTTTTGACAACTTTTTTAGTCAAAAAGTGTCTCAAAAATCACTCCTATAGTTTTGTGTGGAAAAGTGTAATGAAAAATAATTTAGTAATCAAAATATAGAAATGGCTACAGTTTAAAGGGTAAAGTGTTTTTATCCCTATATCTTAAAAATATGTGAACATATTACTGTTCAATATCCCCCATGCACCAACCTTTTAGTTTGATTTTTGATTTAAGAACTCTGGAGAATCAGGCGCTGCATTAGCTGAAAAATCAAAGAAAACAATAGTCAACGAATCAGAAAAATAAATGATGATGAGATTATGATACATATATAAATTGGGATACAAGTGTTATGTGACAGCAAAGATGGCAAGTGTTGTATTCCATGGTGACATGCATAATACACAGCTTGTGACAGTGCTTTTAGATCCCAGTTTCTGAAGCTTTGAGCTGTTCCAGAGCAGCTAAGACCTTTGTCACAGATGGCCTTAGTTCTGGATTCGGGCTTAAACACTCCAGAGCAAAGGCACCAAGACTAAATACACCATTCTTGATGTATAAGTCCAATTTTGCGTCCATTGCCCGGCTAAGCGACAACCTCAAACTCCAAAGATAACTGCTTGCCCACTGCATCAGGTGTTCCGAATTACTATGTGTTGCTGTCAACATCGGGACGTCCACATAATAACTAATGGTTTTTGTGATGCTTAATTTGAGTTGCTAAGCAGAGCTCAAATATAAAGAATTTAGAGAGAGTTTTGTTTAGGGAAGACTAAATTGTATTTCTTGATTGATTGATTACAAAATGACATTGCTCCTATTTACGGTACTCTATAAAGTAGTCTAGAACAACATAGAAATGTGAAAAGACAAAAATGATATATTGAACTATACTTTAGACTAAATTCCTTTTAAAACTTAAGATTCATTGAAACTAGACTAGACTCTTTGAACTTTGAACTTAGACTAACCTTCAATATTCTCAAGAGAGTGCATGAGAATACATATACCAAAAACCGATTGTCTCCCTCAGAGCTGTAGCCGATGAGTTTAACTAGGTTGGGATGATGCAATTGCCCCATATAATTAACTTCTGTCTGCAAACGAAAAAGGTTAATAATATGCGAACAGTTTAATTATTGAGCCATATAGCAAGAAAGAAGAAACACTAATTGTACCATCCACTCCTCATGGTCTTGGAATCTATTGTTCTTGCTTCTTAACAGCAACTGCCAATCTAGATTCAGGGTCTAAAGCAGGAACAGTATGTTTGTCATCCCATCCTTTAAAAATATTGCCAAATCATCCTCGCCCAACAATAGTGTCAGGTTGAGAGTTTGTGGTTCCAGTTAGAGTATGCCCGTCAATCCATCCTTTAAAAACCTCACAAAATCTTCTTCACACAAGAAGAGTCTCATGTCAAAAGTTTTTAGTTGCATCCTTTAACTCATCAAATGAGCAAACCTTTGGTTGAATGTTCAGATTGCCCGGTTTTCTTTTAATTCTTTCAAATTAAGCACAAAAAAAAAAAAAAAAAAAAAAAATCTAAAAGCTAATTTTAATCACATAATTAGGGAAATTATTCGAGCAGCCTGATAAATTTGGCTCAAGATAATTACAAAACAAATCCTCTGACTGAATTCAAAGTTAAAAGTTCAAAATGTTTCTACTTTCCAGAGGAGAGTACGGGCAAGGGTTACAAAAGCCCGGGCTCACAGTACTATTCATCAAGATTCTCCACAATTCCCACAATTACGTCCAGATACATACATACATACACTAGTACTACTTCCCAATTGGTTTGCTCTGATGGTCAGGTCAAAAAACCTAGAATTTTGAAGGACAAACAAAAGAAAAACACTCCATCAGTATTTTCACAACAATATAAACAGTCTAGTCATTTATGCTAGCTAAGTTAGAGTAGTATTTGCAGGCGAGTGGGCATAATGTCTACATATCAGGTGTTCCGTGGAGTTCCCCTGACCGCTTCACGGCGGCGCTCACGGCGTCCGCATGACAACAATGCTGGCTGCCGAGCCTCCTGAAGTGTTTGGAGGAACTCCGGGGGCTCACTTGATCATTAATTTCTCATTCTCAGCTCTCTCTCTCTCTCTCTCTCTCTCTCTCTTAAGGTTGCAAGATTCATGACCTGAGTGAAGTGAATAATGATCATGAACTCAAGAATCTTATATTCAGTTAGTAGGCAAACAATTCCTGGGAGAAAGTGTATAGCTCCAAGAGCAGCCCAAAGTTATAATCTTGGAGGCTTTAAAGAAGTCCAATTTTACTTTGAAGCTTAAACTTAATTACTCCCTCGGTTCCGAATTATTAATCATTTTAGAAAAAAAAAATTTGTCCTACAATATTTGTCATTTTGAAGATTTCAAAAGAGTATTTATTTTTCTTTTTTAAATTTTCCCTTATTTTTCTCAACTAAAACTCATTAATTACCATGATACAATCAACTAAAAAGAAAGGTATTTTTGTCATTTTTTAAAAATAAATTTAGCTAAAAAGGGAGCAATTAATTGACTTAATTGACATGTGTGAAAAAATCTACGACGACTAATAAAATGGGACTGAGGGAGTAATTTTGAAGAGAATTTCTTAAATGGCTCTTAAATTTTGTTGTACCCATCTTTAGCTACTGGGCTCTCATTTGTCACTACTGCACAAAAATAATTTCTTTGGAGATGGGTACCGCCTCCTAAATTGTTTAAATAAAATATTTGAAATGATCAATTTATTTAAAGAGTGGATTTTCAGTTGACAGTCTATAATCCTAGTGTGTGCTTGGGTAGATATGTTATGTATAAATACATTGTACAGTTTAAACTCGCGCAAGCATTTTTATTGTTAAGTATTTGACAGAAATTAGAACTGTGATACAAGTTTTGAATTCCAGGATGCAAATTCAAAGTTTTGTAATTAAATGAATAAAAGCTGAATTAACTCTAAATTATTGGCCTCTAAAATATACATGAACTTATTTTAGGTCAAAAAAAAAAAAAAATAACATTTCACTCAAACCTTTTGTCTTGTCGGGTGTGTAATTTTCAGTAAAATTAAGAACACAAAAACTATATAAACCGATAAGGAAAATTCTTACCCGAACCTGATTTGGGCGAACCCAACAAATCATATGGTAAATGTATTGTACTTGTCGAGTGATTGGTCACTCTCCCTAAATTATCAACCATTCACAAGACAAATGTAAAATATTCACCACATGATTCACACTGGTTCAACCGAGCTAGAGCTGGGCTAGAATTTCAAACCAAATTTGGGTAAGAATTTTTCGGACTCCAGTGGATTAGTGGCATTATAATTAGTACCCACTCTTAGTAATATCACTCAGTTAATTGAAATTAAAAAAGTTAAATGAGCGTCACCTTAAATGATATCCTAATAATTGTTCTGCAAAATATCTTAATCATGTCAACTCTATTTTAAATAACGTTCTAAAAATGAAAAATATATGAAACAAATTTAGATTATAAAAGCGAGTGTCATGCTTTTGATTATAACGGTCCCTTAATGTTATAAATTTGATTTTTATTTATTAAAAAAAACATGGTTGGAGAATGTTTAAAAACAAAGACATCACGAGAGAAGTAATTAAGTGACATGAATTTTTCTTTAATTTGTCTTGATAATTCACACCCCAATTAGGCCCAAACTTAGTAATAATAAGACTTTGTGCTAAGTTGTTAATTACTTTTATCATTTAATAATATATATTTATGGCGAGAATACAAATTTAATTACACGTGATGAGATTTTTGATGTTGTATAGTACTAGTTGCAACTATATTTGGTCACCATCAAACTTAATTCTAAACGTTATAATACAATTGATTATAAAATTTCACGATATTATAATGAGTATATATTAATATTTTTTTTCCTCATAATTAATAAATCAAAACTTAAATGTTTTTTTTTTTTTTGTAAAATCATTTAAGATGTATATGCATGGCCTTATCTTGAAATAGTAATGCCATAAATTTCAACAACAACGGACTTAAAAAGTATTTTGAATTCTCTCGTTCCAATGAGAGTAGAATACTTCAAAAATTATTGAACTCGAATGTTTTTCTGCAAAGAAATTAAATGCAGATAGACTACACGACACCTAAAAACATAAGAGATTTATTTATTTATTTATTTATTTTTGGTCTTAATCATTCAGTTCCAACTCATTGGCCGACTAATTCGGATCGGGTACTGCAGATGCCCATTATGGGGGTGACCCTCCCAACCCAGTTGCTCCATTCACAACATCAGGATTTGAATTCTGAACGTTACCTAAGGGATCTAGCACCTCATCCCGCTACACCAACTGGTAGTTGGTCATAATAGATTTATTTATAATCATTGAAAAGTTGTGCACTTTTAACATAAGATGCCACGCGTTCCCAATAGTTCAGGTTGGTTCATTGAACCTGGACACTCACTTTAGATACATATTGGCACCAATTCGATTTGAATTGGTTCATATTGAATATTATAGATGAGCACGAAGCTCATCCAATTAAATCTAACCATCCCAAGCGCACGCCCAGCGGGGCCAAGCGCATGCGGGTGTGGTCTTTGGTTTAATCCGTCCGACACAACGACTAATTCTAATTGAAGTGGCTAATCATTTTGGGTTTCAATTTTTCGTTCTTCTGAATTCATTTTTTTTATTATAATTTGCATTCATTCTAATTAATTAAATTAAATATATTTTATGTATTTACTTACGACATAGATTGTGAAAGCAAAATAGTTTATTTTGATAAATAATAAATAAAATTTATTTAAATTATTGGTCAAAATGTGATCACGTATTGGCCAATTTTTTTTATTACAGTTTTCAAGGCTAGGAATTAGGACTTCTTTGGATAGGTTTTTCTCAAGAAAAAAAAAATTGTTTATTTTTTAAAACCAACAAGAAGACAAATTCAATGCAAATATAGTATTTTGTTGGGTTTTATAAGAAAAGTTGTAGTTAGAGAAAAAAGTCCAAATTAAATTTGATTTTATCTTAATTAACGCTTTCGATTCAAAATACTTTTTCAAAAAAGAAGAATTCCAAACACTTTTAAATTACTATATCCAAATACAATATAACTTAATTTCAAAAATAAAAAAAAAATCTCTAATAAAAAAAAGGGACCCGATAAACATTTTTTTTTTTTGTATAGCGTATTCAATCGGTCCCTTAATTGAGTAACCAAAAAAGCTTTTAATTTAGTTACGATTTATATGTTAGCAAACATTAGTAAAATTAATTATTTTTCTTATTTTTCCTTTTTTATTTTATATATGCACCTGGCGGACCTGGGTTCCTAAGTTCTCCTTTTGAAATGTAATGTGTGATAAAGATATTTCAAGTAAGCACTGAGTTAAGTCAAGTCTCATTTTTTCTTGGTCGAGAATTAATTATTGCTGTTCTCAAAATAAGTAATTAAATCCGAATAAGAAGAAGAAAATTGTCAATTAGTGGCATGAAACGCTTTTTGCTGACAATCTTATACAAATTTATTACACAAAGAATGATTATTAGCAACAAAACTTCCCATGATAATTAATGTAAAAATAATTATTCACAACATTTACTACATAAATGACAATACACAATTATATTTTGCTATTTGATGGATCCTAAAAGTTAAAAGTGATAAGAAATATTATTGATGTCAGCTTTAGCAATTAATATATAGTATTTAATAACATATATATATATATATAGTGAAGACAAAAAATTTATCATTTGTAACAAGATTTTTGTTGTCATGGCATGCATGCATATGACTAACTTAATAAACGAAAATCAATCAATTAATTAAATACGATGTTTGTCATTACTAAACTTATAAGAACAATTATCGTGACAAAATAATTTTTTTCCGTTATTAAAACTATGTAATACAATTCATATTATAAATGAAAATTGTCAATATAGCATATTGATAAGTCCGTATTTATATTTGATTTTGATGTTTATTTTGCCGGACTTATCATGTATTTTTATCTATTTGAGCTTTATTGTGCGCTAAATCGAATTAAATCATTGTTTTGTAGGTAAAGAGGGAAAAATACGATAAAAGACATGAAAATTGAAGTTTGAAGCTGACTACCTATTCAAAACGTTTTGAGTACTTAGTCAATTCCATCAACCAAAAGGGGCAATGAATTTGTAAGGTTGCGTATACATGCAGAGTCCGCAAGCATTACGAAATCAACAATTTGTCATCATTATATATTACTTGTGCGATTGGGGTTGCGCAAGTATACTCAATCAAAAATTTCACGACTCTACGTCTGTATGCAAAATATTTTGCGTACATATGAAATCTTACAAATTCGTTGCTCTATTTAGTTGCTAAAATTGGGTAAGTACTCAAAACGTTTTGCGTAGGTACTCAGTTTCAAACTTCAATTTTCATGTCTTTTATTATATTTTTTCCTCTTTACCTGCAAAAACAATGATTTAATTCTATTTAGTGCACGATAAAGTTCAAAAAGGCAAAAATACATAATAAGCCCGATAAAATAAACACCAAAATTAAATATAAATACAGACTTATCACAGATGTCCCAAAGAAATCAGCCAGGCCCGAATAGTGTAACTAGCAAATTACACTTTGCAATATTACAACCTGATGAAGAGAATTAAATTTTAGCTTTGCATCCATGAAAGAAATTAAAGCTAGGTGAAAGTGAGAGTCCAAAAGAATGAGGTGAAAGAAAAAATATAAGGGCAAATGTCCGCCAAACTGGATATGATTCTCTCAACACAAACTTTCATCTTTCCAACAATCTTGTCCAGGTTCATTCTGGATCAAAAAATTCTATTGTCTTGAAGCTTGCCCTAAAGTATGTGAGAGGGAGCAAAGAATATAAACGGAGAAACACTATAAATAGAGCCATTCAAACAGCAGGAAATAATATAAACATATAGTAAGTTATATATATATATATATATATATATATATATTCAAATATTAATTCAATATTTCAGATGTTCCCCTAGAGTTCCCTGCAAACACTTCGCAAGGTTAGTGTTACTTATAAACCGGGCCTAGTGAAGTGTTTGGGGGAACTCCCGGGCTCATCATCTGATACCATGTCGTAAGAAATATTACATAACTACGCAGTACAAATTAAGACATGATAATTTAATTCTCTCAAGTTCTCAGGGTCCAATTTGGAGGTACGAAGTAAATGTGGGGTAACTTCCTTTACAAAAGCTTTGTTTGCTTGTAGCAGTCTTTGAAATATTGTTTGATTTAAAGAAAGTCACACTGTTTGGCAGATATTACTTTAGATATATCAGTCGGATTATGTATAGGTAGTCCAATATTACATACATAGGAAAAATTACACTGACCACCCCTGAGGTTTGGTTGATTTACGAAAAACCCCCTACTTTTTCAAAAATTACCAAAAATCCCCTAAGGTTTCAAAAATATTACAAACTTATTCGAATTTCCGAAAATACCCCTTCCCCTTTTTTGGGTGATTTACATTGACCACCCTGAGATTAGGCTAATTTACGAGAAACCCCCTGTGGTTTCAAAAATTACCATAAACCCCCTGAGGTTATACTCATATTACAACTAGCACCTATTTAGGTTGACTTATCAACAATATTAATTATTTTTTTTCCCTCTGTAATATTGTTATCATAAAATTTTCATTTAATAGATTTGAAAAAAAAATGTGATTACTTATTCAAATAAATATTTCGAATTTAATGCTATGAATTTATACTAAATATACGTAATATGTGCTAAATTTATATTTGAGAAAAATATAATTATATGCATCGTATATATCCATTATGTGAAATGAGAAATATAAACATTGATTGAAATAAAAAATTGAAATTAAATAATACACTTGAAAACTTTATTTAGCTTGAAGACTCTAACTAATTTCTCTTAAAATTTACTCCGTATTAGCGATAATATAACATACTTGATGTGTTGGTAGATACCTTTAATGCATTAAATTCAGAATATTTATTTGAATAAATAATCACATTTTTTTTTCAAATCTATTACATAAAAATTTTATGATAACAATATTACAGAGGGGAAAAAAAAAAGATTTAATATTGTTAATAAGTCAACCTAAGTAGGTGCTAGTTGTAATATTTGTATAACTTCGGGGGGGTTTTGGTAATTTTTGAAACTATAGGGGGTTTCTCGTAAATTAACCCAATCTCAGGGTGGTCAGCGTAAATCACCCAAAAAAAGGGAAGGGGTATTTTCGAAAATTCGAATAAGTTTGTAATATTTTTGAAACCTTAGGGGGTTTTTGGTAATTTTTGAAAAAGTAGGGGGTTTTTCGTAAATTTATCAAACCTCAGGGGTAGTCAGTGTAATTCGCCCTATTACATATTAGTGTTACTGTTCATCCCATATAAATAAATTAAGCAGTCCGGACAAATCTTGTTAATTAGCTAGGGCTTTGAGTTATACATATATATTCCTGTGCATGTACTAGGATTGCCAAAGAATTGGATTACATTAATTTAGGGAATTTCCATAATCTGAAAATTAGTACTCAGATTAACTGGGCACTGTAGCCTTTAGGTTCAGCTTAAAAACAACTACCATAATTGTACAAATTTCAAGCACATCTAAGATTAAGTGTCCTATTTCTGTAAGCCATATTCTACGAAAAATAGATATGTCTTCTAATCTTTCTCTAAATTGAGTTCTTTCTGTGTGCATTCAGTAATTTAGTTTTATATCAGTTAGTGAATTGTTTGTTTTTGTGTGTGTGTGTGTGTTTTTCTTTCGGACCTAATAGCAAAGAAGCTCATCGACATCTTATACTCTCTCTCTCTCTCTCTCTCTCTCTCTCTCTCTCTCCTAATGTGATTTTAACTCCAAAATTTCAGTTCGGGCTTGCGTTTGCTGGGCAAAACTCGATCTTCATTTCACTAAAGTTAAGGTTGTTTCTGTTTTTCTTTATCCGATAAGCTTTAAATATACACACTTTTATATATGTAATTTGTGAATTTTTGGGCCTTAATTGAGAATTTGAATTCAAATAGTAGAAATAGGTAGTTAACTAAATTGTATTGCTAAATGTGTTCCATATATTTTGAATTGTTCAGATTTTGGTTGGAATTTTGACAAAATCCTGTGTAGGTTTTCAAAAACAATGTAACAAGGAAGGTGCACGAAAAAGAAAAGTCGAAAATTGCCATATTGCAAGACCCTCATTAGGCAAGCCGTCCCGACACTTATAGTGGGTGCAAATTTTGTGCAAATTGGGACGGCCAAAACCGTCCTGACTAACGAACCGGTCCTGACGCTTACAAAATGTGGAAAAATCATGTAGGCCATCCCCGGTGAAGATGAAGTCGTTTTGGCTCGCGCAAGGTGTTTCACCAAGTAATGTTTCAAGAGAAATTGGGTCGTCCTGATTTGCCTGAAGCTGTCCCAGTGTGCCTACACATACAAGGAAATTCCATTCCTGTTAGAATTCGGACTACAATCACCCCACCATTATTTAAGGACTTCTTGTGCACAATTTTTTGGGGGACATTCAGCTGATTTTTTAAGAGAAATTCAATGACGGAAGCTCAAGAAGGATAACAATTCAAGGGCCAACTTCTTCTATCCTTCGAAATTATCGCCGCAAGTCTAGTTTACTTTCATGTTTTCTTTTAATTTTATCATGTTTTTTTGTTGCTTTACTTTTATTATGTCTAGCTAAATAAACTACACTACTAGAAAACAACATAATAGACACGGACAAAATCGATTGCCAACAGCTACGGACCTAGCCACAGATTTTGAATCACTACGAAAACACCTAGCCACGGATTTTCCGTAGCTAAATGTGGAAAAATCCGTGGCTATATAAGTTTTTTTTTAAATATAAATGTTTTTAGCCACGGATAAAACCATGGCTAGAAAATATTTAATTTTTTTATTTTAAATGTATATGTTAGCCACGGTTTATTCGTGGCTAAGTGAAAAAAAAAATTCCCATCTTGGTCACGGATACAACCGTGGCTTGGAAATATGTAATTATTTTTTTAAAAAATTGTATATCCGTGGCTAAATTTGTAAAAACATTTTTGTTTCATCTTGGCCACGGATAAAACCGTGACTAGGAAATATTTAAATTTTTTTAAAAAATAAATGTATATATTAGCCACGGTTTTATCCGTGGCTAAATTTGGGGGAAAAAAAATTTATCTTGGCCACGGATAAAACCGTGGCTAAGAAATATTTAATTTTTTTTAAAAAAAAATGCATATATTAGCCACGGTTTTATCCGTGCCTAAATTTGAAAAAAAAAATTCCTTCTTGGCCACGGATAAAACTGTGCCTATGAAATATTTAAAAAAAATTTTAAAAAAATCGGCTGGCTTAGCCACGGATTTTTCCGTGCCTAAGCCAAAAATTTATTTTTTTATTTATTTTAAATGACTCACTTAAATTATTCGATCCCACATTTCGAGACTCAAAAAAGGTTTGAGTCATTTCAAAATCATATTATTTTCATCATGATTATTTTTCCTATCATACGAGTTAAAACTTGTAGTTTGTTTAACGAGAATACATTTTAATTTCTCTTTCAGTGATATATATATATATATATATATATATATAAATGACTTCGTAGTTCGGTATCAGTGTATGCTAAGGTCAATTAACTTGTCACAAATTTTCAAAAAATGGAGTTTACTTGGTATTTCAAGCAAATTGATTGGTTTTCAAGATGTATTACTCCAATCGTTCAGTTCTGTTTAACCTAATTAACGAAAATAGCCCGATTAAAAAAAAGTCAACGTAATTTTTTGACTCTTGGCCACGGAAAAATCCGTGGCTAGAAAATAATTTAATTTTTTTTTAGAAAAAGGGCCCTAAGTCAAAATTTTAATTTTTTTAAAAAATGCCTTGCTTAGCCACGGATTTTTCCATGGTTAAGGCCAAAAAATCCGTGGCTAAGTGCTTGTATATAAACAACACTTAGCTATTTTCAGATCTTGTTTCTTCTCTTTCCCCCAAAGGTACCCTAATCCCCAACCCTCCCCTCTCCCCACCGTCGCTCCCCCCCCCCCCCCCCGTCGTGCGCCGCCCTCCCCCCCCCACCGTCGCGCATTGCATCCTCCCTCTACTGTTGCGCGCCACCTCATCTCCCCTCCTCCCGCCCCAGCAGCGCCGCCTCCCCTAAGCCCTCCCCACGCGTCGGCCTCCTCCCTCCCCGTCCCCCAACCCCACCCCCCAGCAGGCCCCTATCCCCCAGTAGCCCCTTCTTTCCCCCCTAGCAGCCCCCCATTGCCCACCCCCCCCCCCGGTCCGCCCCCCAAACCCCTCTTAAAGACACACACACATATACACACACATTATTGTTATTTTTAGTTTTTTATTTTTATTTTATTCGTTGAGATGAAATTTTAATTTTGTTTGTTGTTTTGGTGTATTTGAAAATATTTGTAGGTTGGTATTATATACATAATTTGTGAAGGTGAAGTTTAAACAAAGTATGAATTGTTATGATTTTTGTTGAGATGAATTTTATTTCGAACAAGTTTAGATTATGAATTATTATATGTGAACTAATTTGTTTGGATTAGCCATTGTTATGAACATGTTTGGATTATGGATTGTTGCGAACAAATTTGGATTATAGATTGTTATGAACAACTTTGTTTGTATTATGGATTAATGTTATGAACAAGTTTGTTTGGATTATGGATTGTTATGAAGAATTTATGTTGGGGTGAATTTTGTTGTTGAGGTGGGGTTAAAATTGGGTGAAATATGTTTGATAGGAAGTATGTTGAAAAATATTTGAAATAATTTCCTTAGTTTTAAGTTTTTGTGGATTGTGCCATTAATAAAGCATGCTGAACAAATATTAATGACAAACTTGTTTTATCTAGATATGAAGTCTAGCAATGATGTTAACTTACCTTCGTTTTATGTTTACAGAATACGGATATACAAGAAATTCGAGGTTGGGTGCCTAATAGGTTAACTATTGATCGGAAAAAATTACACCAAACAATTTATGAATGGTCTTAATCAGTTTATTCAATTCGCAACCACACAACCATAGTATATAGCTGATAAAGGCCTTATTAGATGTCTGTGTGCAAAGAGTACTGATAGGAAATATAAGGATACTAGTAATGTGCGTTGCGATTTGATGATATTTGGGTTTCAACCTAAGTATTGGTATTGGACTTCACATGGCGAGTTAGCTCCTGAAACTCAATAATTACGAGAATTTGGTATATGATGTTATGGGTGTGACTTCATTTCACCATGGTATGCATTATCGTCGCGATTCGAATGTCGAAATGAGTCATGATACCAAGATTGAGCGAAACAATGAACAATATCCTAATATGCAAGCCCAATAGTTTTATAACATATTAGAGACTGTGCAACAATCATTGTGGCCAGGTTGTGACACTCAGGCGGAGTTATCAATGACTCTTCAATTGATGTCATTAAAGTCTGACTACAATTTATCTCAGGGGTTGTTTTGATCGAATGACAGAACTTATGAAGTCGTCAAATCCATCGGATAATCATGTTTCTAACAACTATTATGAAGCAAAAAAAAAAATAGTTAAGAAGTTAGGTTTAACATCAATGAAGATTGATTGTTGCATCGATGGGTGTAAGTTGTATTACAATGAAAATTCATATTTGGAGGAATGTAAGTTTTGTAGGCATCCAAGTTTTAAACCATCTAAGAAAGGTAGTAGGAATCGTGTTCCTTACAGAATGATGTACTACATGCCTCTTATTCCAAGATTGAAAAGGTTGTATGCTTCTTCAAAATTAGCTGATCAAATGAGGTGGCATCATGAGCACAGAGGAGAGCCTGGTGTTATTTGTCATCCATCTGATGGTCTGGCATTGAAACTTTTTAATGAAAAGCATTTTGAATTTGCTGCTGAGCCACGAAACATTAGGCTTGGATTATGTGCCGATGGATTTATTCCATTTAATCATACTTTGTCGAAGCAATACTCGTGTTGGCCTGTGATTGTTACTCCATACAACTTGCCGCCAAAATTGTGTATGACTACACCGTATATGTTTTAGACATGCTTGATTCTGGGGCCATGTAACCCGAAAGAAAGGATTGATGTGTATTTGCAGCCTCTAATTGACGAGTTGAAAATTCTGTCGTTAGAAGGAGTTGAAATGTATGACATTTCCAAAAGGTAGAATTTTATTTACGGGCCGCCTTAATGTGGACAATCAATGAATTTCCCACGTATGGGATGTTGTCAGGATGGATGATATCGAGTCGATTGGCTTGTCCTATATGTATGCGACAAACAAAGGCATTCAGACTGAAAAATGATAGGAAGATTTCTTGGTTCGATTGTCATCGTCAGTTTTTACCTAAGAATCACCCATTTAGACAAAACAAAGATGCATTTTTCAAAGGATGTCGTGAACGATCAAACCCTCCGTTAGTAATAACAGGTGATCAGAAGTGGGAAGAAGTGCATGGAATGCCGAAAGTTACCGATATGCTAGTCAAGCATCCAAAATTGCAAGGATATGGCGTCCATCATAATTGGACCAAACAAAGCATTTTTTAAGAGTCGTCGTATTGGAAAGACAATGTTGTTCGCCATAATTTGGATGTAATGCACATCGAATTTATTTTTTTCGATAACATACTTAACACTGTCATAGATATTAAAGACAAGACAAAGGATAATGAGAAGGCAAGATTGGATTTAGTTGAGTATTGTAGGCGGCCTGAGTTGCATTTACAAATGATGGCCAATGGTAAGGTGCTAAAACCAAAAGCTAGTTGCACTTTGACGATCAAATAAAAGCGCGATTTATGTACATTTGTTCAAGCTTTGAAGATGTCTGATGGTTATGAATCGAACTTGGGAACTTGTGTTGATCAATCGAGACTCAGGTTGTACGGTATGAAGAGTCATGATTGTCATGTGTTTATAAAACGTTTACTCCCAATAGCATTTAGCGCACTCCCACTAAATATTTGGAAGCCTCTAACTGAAATAAGTTAGTTCTTCAGAGATTTGTGTTGCACAGAGCTTCGAGAGGAAAGTTTGTTGCAATTGAATAGGAATATCCCTTCGATTTTGTGCAAATTGGAATGCATTTTTCCTCCAGCATTTTTTGATTCCATGGAACACGTGCCGATACACTTGTCTTTTGAAGCGACGATATGTGGACTTGTTCAATATAAGTGGATATATCCATTCAAGAGGTAATATTTTTTTAAAGATTTGCCTACCTCTATTTTTCTTTTTTGAGATCCCAAATGAATTAGTAACTTTGTCGTACAAAATATGATTATAGGTTCCTACATGACTTGAAAGGTATGGTGAAAAATCGAGCAAGGGTAGAGACTCAATATGTGATGCGTACTTAAATCAAG
This sequence comes from Petrea volubilis, assembly GCA_026212405.1. Lineage (NCBI taxonomy): Eukaryota > Viridiplantae > Streptophyta > Magnoliopsida > Lamiales > Verbenaceae > Petrea > Petrea volubilis. The sequence goes on along the minus strand of CM047882.1, from coordinate 8,574,218 downwards.
AGTCATCATACTTCACATCGTATTATTTTGAAAGCCACATTCAATCAAAGAGTACAAGAATTAGGCATAACGAGAATGATGGAAGTGCTGAAGAGATACCCTACACATTGTTTGTCTGCAATCAAGCTGGTAAGCCCGGTGGTAAATGTGACGAGCGATTTTTGAGTTATGATGAGTTGAGAAACTCCGCATTACACGTTCTTATTAATTACGACGAGGTCGTGCCTATTATCGAATAAGTATGTAATGACTAATATTAATTTGTTAATAAATTTATTAACTTCTAACTCCTAAAATGTTTATTTCAATATGTAGAATGTATAGGTTGTCAGTTCAATACTATTAGCCAAATTTAACCGACCAAGAAGTTGAGAAGTCGGTCGAGAAGAATTTTGTAGAATGGTTTGAACAATATGTAAGTACTTTATTAATTAAAATAAAATATATATATATATATATATATAAACATTTGTTATAAATATTATGAGAGTGTAATTATTTGTGTAGGTTCATGATTTCAACAATAATATCGCTAATTAAAATTTACATGATTTAGGTAGGGACCAAATCGTAAGGTTAAGACATGACAAAGATACATTGTGAATGGATATGCCTTTCATGTAGACAAGAACACACAACGTATGAACACTTATAATGTTTGTGTTCGGGGCGACGGGTCCACAGATTTCTGTGGTATACTTAATGAAGTGATTCAGTTAGAATATCCCGGTGTACCTAAAAAGAAGGTTGTCTTATTAAAATGTCATTTGTTTGATTCCGTTTCTAAGAGGGGTATGAAGATATACGAGCAATATGGCATTGTAGAGATCAAATTTAATGAGAGATACCCTAAAGTGATACATTCATTATTGCACAACATGCATCTCAGGTATATTATATACCGTATCCGGGCACAAGAAGGGATAAATTGAATTGGCGTTTTGTAATTGAAACTAGACCACGAAATAGAGTAGCCAATGAACAAATTGTTACTGATGATTTGTTGCAAGAATTTTCACCCGTTGTGAATTCTGTGTTCGATAATGAATCTAAGGGGCTTTTGGTAGATGCTGATAGTCGACTAGAAGAGGTGATTTTTGACAATAATGCATTTCATAATGATCTTGAAGATGATGAGATAAGGCGAACGAGTATGAAGATGACAAGGAGGATGAATTTGATGATGACGACGACGAATGAGATGATGGATTGAATATGACGATGATGATGAAGATGAAGTTGATGAGAATGAAGATGAAGAATAGGATTCATATTTTAATTGTTGATGTAGTTGATGTTTGTGATTTATTGTCATGAATTCTTATATGAATTGTTATATGTAATTGATGTTTGTGAATTGTTATTTTGTAATTATTCATAATTGATGTGTGATCAATTATTGTGCACTTTGTTAACATTTTATTAATTTTCTCGATTATTTGTTGAGATTTCTGAAATAGATGGGCGCACTACAGGAAAAAAGGCCAAAACCGGGCGAAATTCCCTGCGGAAATCCGGCGGAATCGTGTCCGCCGGAAAACTGGCCCCGGACCTCCGCTTTCCGCCGGAATTCCGCCCGAAAGACGGTCCGGCGGAATTCCGGCGGAAATTTCCCCCGGAATTCCGCCGGTCCACCCCGCCGCTGGACCGCCGCCGTGGCCGCCCGCCAGACCGCCTCCGCCAGCCGGACCGCCACCGCCGCCCACCGCCCGCTCCGCCGTCGCCGCCGCTGGAATAGTAACTCCCAAAATATGCAAATATTTGTAATTGATGAAATTCGAACTCGTGACCTCAAGGTTGGATGACCAACCCTTCACCACCAGGCTATTGCTGAAAGTTGTGTTTTATTTTGTCTTGTTTTATATTTATTATATATGTATTTGATTATTCTTATTTTAACATTCTTTCTTTCAATTTTAAAAAACAAAATAAATGTATTATAAATAATTAAAATATAGTATTTATACTATATAAACACATGTATTATATATACTAAAATCTAGTATAAATAATAACAGTTAAAATATAGTTTGATACTATATAAACATATATATTCTATATACTATATAGATATATATATATATATACCATATAGACATATGTATACCTATAAGTATATTATATACATAATTAAAAGATAGTATAAATAATAATAGTTAAAAGATAGTATTGATATTATATAAATATATTTTTTATATCCTATATGAAAAAATATATACTATATTTTCATATGTATACCTATAAGTATATTCTATACATAATTAAAAGATAGTATAAATAATAATAGCTAAAAGATAGTATTGATATTATATAAACATATATATTCTATATACTATATAGACATATGTATACCTATAAGTATATTATATACATATCTAAAAGATAATATAATTAATAACAGTTAAAAGATAGTATTGATATTATATAAATATATTTTCTATATCCTATATGAAAAAATATATACTATATAGACATATGTATACCCATAAGTATATTCTATACATAATTAAAAGATAGTATAAATAATAATAATTAAAAAATAGTAATGATATTATATAAATATATATATTCTATATACTATATGAACATATATATAATATATAGACATATGCATACCTATAAGTATATTATATACATAATTAAAAGATAGTATAAATAATAATAGTTCAAAGATAGTATTGATATTATATAAATATATATATTCTATATACTATATGAACATATATATACTATATAGACATATGTATACCTATAAGTATATTATATACATAATTAAAACATAGTATAAATAATAATAGTTAAAAGATAGTATTGATATTATATAAATATATTTTCTATATCCTATATGAAAAAATATATACTATATAGGCATATGTATACCCATAAGTATATTCTATACATAATTAAAAGATAGTATAAATAATCATAATTAAAAGATAGTATTAATATTATATAAATATATATATATTCTATATACTAAATGAACATATATATAATGTATAGACATATGCATACCTATAAGTATATTATATACATAATTAAAAGATAGTATAAATAATAATAGTTAAAAGATAGTATTGATATTATATAAATATATATATTCTATATACTACATAAACATATATATACAATATAAACATATGTATACCTATAAATATATTAAACATAATTAAAAGATAGTATAAATAATAATAGTGAAAAGATAGTATTGATATTATATAAATATATTTCCCCAAAGAGTGTTCTTAATTTTTTTTTTTAAAAAAAAATTTGCTCTTGTACGAACTCGAACTTGGGACCTCTTGGATACAAGACTAATACTTTGCCATTGAGCTACTTCCAACTTTATTTATTGTTTTGCCTATTATATATTAATATTACATTTTTAATTAAAAAAATTGAAAAAAAAAACCGGGGAAAATTTCCCCCGGATTTCCCCCGATTTTTTAAAAAAAATTCAAAAAAAAACGGGGGAAATTTTTCCTCGGAATTTCCCCCAGTTTTAATTTAAAAAAAAAAAAGGAAATTTTGCTCTTGTATGGACTCAAACTTGGGACCTCTTGGATGCAAGACTAATACCTTCCCATTGAGCTACTTCCAACTTTGTTTATTGTTTTTCTTAATATGTATAAATATTACGTTTTTAATTAAAAAAAATTAAAAAAAAAACCGGGGGAAATTTTCCCCCGGAATTTCCCCCGGTTTTAATTTTTTTACAAAAAAAGAAAATTTTGTTCTTGTATGGACTCGAACTTGGGACCTCTTGGATGCAAGACTAATACCTTACCATTGAGCTACTTCCAACTTTGTTTATTATTTTGCTTAATATGTATAAATATTACGTTTTTAATTAAAAATAAATAAATAAAAATCGGGGGAAATTTTCTCCCGGAATTTCCCCCGATTTTAATTTAAAAAAAAAAGAAAATTTTGCTCTTGTATGGACTCGAATTTGGGACCTCTTGGATGCAAAACTAATACCTTGCCATTGAGCTACTTCCAAATTTGTTTATTATTTTGCTTAATATTTATAAATATTACGTTTTTAATTAAAAAAAATAAAAAAACAACCGGGGGAAATTTCCCCCGGTGTTTTAAAAAAAAATTCAAAAAAAAAATCAGGGGAAATTTTCCCCCGAAATTTTCCCCGATTTTAATGTTTAAAAAAAAAAAATTTGCTCTTGTATGGACTCGAACTTGGGACCTTTTGGATGCAAGACTAATACCTTGCCATTGAGCTACTTCCAACTTTGTTTATTATTGTGCTTAATATGTATAAATATTACGTTTTTAATTAAAAAAAATAAAAAAAACCGGGGGAAATTTTCCCCCGAAATTTTCCTCGGTTTTTAATTTAAAAAATTCAAAAAAAAAACCGGGGAAATTTTCCCGGGGATTTTCCCCGGTTTTTAATTTAAAAAATTCAAAAAAAAACCGGGGGAAATTTTCCCCCGGATTTCCCCCGATTTAAAAAAAAATATAAAAATTCCGGGGGAAAATTTCCCCCGGAATAATTCCGCCGGAATCCGGTGTTTTTTCTGTAGTGGCGGGAGATCGAAAAAAGGCAAAGAAAAGGTATCGGACTTAGGTCTAATCGGCATATGCCTCCACTGACTAATCTAAACATCAATTTAGGTAGCTCGAGATTAGATTCTCCATCCGCTGCCTTAAGGTCCGCCCCATCGACATTGATGAATGAAGGCCGATCCACCAACATGTCTCAAAACAGTGATACTGGTGGACATCAGATTCTAATAATGCCACGAGGAAAAGAGTAAGTGAGTTGATTTATGTCACTTTGCTATCTTATCAATAAATAGATATCTATTCTATATATTTTATGTGTATTGTAATGTATAATTTTGTTTTTCCACTTGTACAATAGGTTTGACTTCGAAGAGAAATTTATCAAAGAGATTGGTCCGATAATTGAGAATAGTTTCAAGCGACCATGACCTACTTGGAAAAAGGTCCAGATAGAAACTCGTGAGATGTTATGTGCCTAATTTAAGGTATTTATATTTACTTAGTTTAATTGATATTTGATTATTAGTACAACTTGTTCATATATGGTTTTTTTTCCCTTGATTTTTTTCAGAAAAAATCCTTTTGGCGGTCTGATCATTCGAGCCGAATTTGGAAGAATTTCGAGCATAAAGGTTCAGAGATATTGAAAAATAGACTGGCTAAAGCTCGTAGGGATAACCGCAGGCCTAATTGGATATGTGAGGAATCTTGAGATGCTTTACGGTTCATATGGGGCACCCCAAAGTTCCAGAGGATAAGCCAGTAGAATAGGGCAAACCGAGTATCGATTTGTGACGGAAAGGGATTCCCTAGCCATAAGGGAGGATCCAGATCTCATCTCAGGTGGCAAGATCATTTAGTAAGTAATAACTTTTTCTTTGTATTTTATTTAATTTATTGAAGTAGTGTTAATTTTTACAGTTTTATCTCATTACTGTCCTTAATTCTATATTTTAAAAAGTTTTTACTTCATATTTACTGCAGACGGACAAAAATGGAAATCTGCCTTCCGTCGACGAAACATTTAAGGCTCTCCATTATTCGAGAGACGAGGACGAAACCGAGCATTATGTGGATGAGCGAGCAAAGACTACTTTGATAGTTTTCTATATTTATTTAGCTTCATAACAATTATGTATGTTTTTTTTTTTGTAGGAGAGCTTCAGAGCTAATTATGAAGAAGTTTGTTCCCGAGCCGCCGAGAATGCACAGGGAGGACCTATTCAGCTGCCGACAAGTTGAAGGTAACATTAAAAAGAGTATTTGTTAGATACATATACTTATTAAAATATATATATATATATACTTTATTAAAAAATATGTACAAGATAAAGCTCTAATTGTTTTCTTTTTACGTTTTTGATTTGGAAGCAGACAGTCGGCAGTCCAAAGAAGGGTCAGTGGTATGGGGTTGCTGGTGGACCCTCTACCGTGACTGTTGAGTCTTCCGGCTCATGAACTGACTTGAATATTTGGGTTACCCCAAGACAGAGGAGCTCACATAAAAGATGAGCGATTTAGAGGAGAAACACAGTCAAAAAATGGCCAAGATGGAAGAAAAGCATAGTCGAGAGATCTCCGGCCTTCAAAAGGCCGTGTCCTTAATGGCGGTCAACCTAAAAAAACTCACGCGTCAATTAGCTCCGCGGCGTAAGAAATGCTCTATTTCGTCTACTCCTGTTGCTCGGGATGAAAATGAAGGCGACGATGACGATGATGATGATGATAATGATGAGGACGATGATAGAGACGATGATGTTCCTACATTTGACTTTTAAATACTTTTATATATATGTATTGTTGTATGAATTGTTGTATTAAACTAGTAGAATAATATCATATATTAATTATATATATGACAGAATATGCCATATGGATTATTAGTATTACATTGATATATAGTTTGTTGGTATTTTGAAAATTTTTTTTGCAGGTTTTGGGGTGTATTAAAATCAAATTATTGATAAAAAAATTGTCGGATTAGCGACGGATTTTTCCGTCGCTATTTTTATTTTTTTTAAACATTTATTTTTATCTGTGGCTATATTTATTTATTTTTTAAAAAAATTATTTTTGGCCACGAAAAAATCCGTTGCTACATTTATCAATTTTTTAAAATTATTTATTTTTGGCCACGGATAAATCCATGGCTATATTTGTTAATTTTTTAAAAAAAATTATTTCTGACCACGGATAAATCCGTGGCTAACTTAATTTTTTTTTTTTAAATTAAAATAGGTTGGCCATGGTAAAATCCGTAGCCAAAATGGAAAAACTTCGTGGCTAGAAATCCGTGGCCAAAGTCCGTGACCACTTTTAGCAACGCGAAAATTGGCTAAGAAATTTTTCCGTGACCAAATCCTTGTTTTCTAGTAGTGTTATAAGGTTCTAGGCTAGTTATCGATGAAACTCTTATAGCTTTTGTTGCACCCCTTTTTGTTTTAATTACATACTTCTTATTTATAATTCAAGATTTCTTTACTTTTGAATTTCTGGCTAATTTTTACAAGTTTTGAGATTTTATATTCGACTATGAAATGGTGTGTATAAAATCTGACTATTTGTGTTATAGACATAAGGAACGTGTAGGTTAGAAATAATCATGCGCTTATGCGATCGGTTAGGTTAATTAGCGAAGACTTTTTAACTAACTCAACTCTTGCACGTAATGGGTTAAGGAATCCGTATGTGATCACGAAAGTAGATCACAGCATTCCTTGGCACAATTGTTTTATTTGTGAAAGGAGATTACAAATATTTTAGTGAGTTGGATCATGGGAATGAATATTATTAATACTAAAAAGAGGGGATCAAATAACTGCGAGGGGAGATTCGATAGGCAATGCATAGGCCCCAATTTGTTTTATTTCTTTTATGTTATAAACTTTCTATCCAAATTTCGAAGTTTAAACAATAGAGAACTTTTAAGTGTGGTTCTTGATAACCCGTTCCTCTTGGAAATGATATTTACTTTTTCATTTTATTACTTGAGCGACCCGTGCACTTGTGAAAATTCGCAACAAGTCTGATCCAATGTGATATACGGGATGGATGTGCACTACATGAAAATAGAAATTTGGTCACAATAATACCAAATGATAATATAAAATTTGTAAATAATTATCTATGTCTATATCTATATATATATATATATATAAAAGGTGACCAAATTTAAATTTTTTCAAAAAAAAATATTTTTATAGATAAGAACTAACAACGTTTGTGATTGAACTGTCACAATTGATAACTAACATGATACAATTTAGTGATAATGAAACTTCTCAATTTGTCATAAATCCAATGATAATTATTTTGTTGCTAAGTTATTATTAATATTAATTATCAATATTGATAACTGAAATACTTATTTAATCAATTAAGTCATATTGTGGCAAAATAAAAATTTCATCACTTAATAGTTAGCATTAGTGAACAAGTAAAAAGCATTATTAACACATGCTATCGGTGATAGTTTTCACATTATTACCTACATTGTCAAATACTCAAGCATATTAAGTTCTTACCGTTTATGTGATGATCATAGTAGATGTTGTAATATGGAAAAGTTTCATAATTAATTTAGAGAATACTGAACAATTTTCACACAAGATTTTACATAATATAGAAATTGTAATAGAAAATCCTATTCGAATGAATTTTACTTAGAGGATCAAATAGGCGAAGTACAACTTTTCACTACGCACTTTAAAGCGTTCCATTCTATAGTTCAAAACTTCAAATTCAATTTCATTATAAATAAATAAAAAATAATTATACTTTATCACTCGAATTATACGAATTTTTACATTTTACAACCTTGATTTTTTTTCGTATTACCGATTGTCAGTCAAATTTTGCTTCCTTTTTGTTTTTTTAATCATTTGCAACTTTATATGATTTTCAAATAAAAAATTTTAATTGGAGTAGCAACATGTGACTTGCACGTGTCATTAAAGGTGCTTTTGTCCTTTCTTTTTCACTTATTACACTCCCACCGTTTTTGCTGACATAGCTCTCTTCCCATATACATACATGTATATAAAATCTCTGCACTCCAGAGTCCAGACCATAGTTACCCTCTATCTTTCTCGTCCCACAAATGTTCTTGAAGGCAACAGAAATCGAGGTTTGAAAATCGAGATGTGTGATTTTGGCTCTCATTTAATTTATGCGAAGAGTTTTACCAGAAGAATTTTGGGAGTTTTACCAGAAGAATTGGGCTTGATTTTGCAACGCTCGGAGAAGATGAAGAAAGGGAGAGTGAAGTTGAAGGGGGGTTCGATGCCTCCCCCTTGGGTGGCCACCCAATTGGGTTTAATTTGGTAAGTCATTAATAATCTTATTAGTCTATAATTAATAAAAGCTTTACATTAATTATTAATTCTTGATTTATCAATTCTTTTCCACTTTTGATTACTTAAATCTTTTCTTTTCTTTTTTAGTTTACTTAAAAGTTTTCTTTTTTGTTATTTGTTCTTTATTAAGTTTTTCCCCTTTATGTTATAGACATTAGAAATTTTAGACTTTGTCGTATAAACTATTCTTTTTGCCGATTACCATTTGAAGTTCACATTTTTTACAAGTTGCCATTTGAGGTCATTTCTGGCAAAATATTCCATCAGCATTCCGTCACATGCGTGTCATGTAACCTTATTAAGGGTAAGAGCATTATTTTAAATGTGAAATATTACCATCCTGATGAAGAGAATTAAATTTTACCTTTGCATCCATGAAAAGCCGAAAGTGAGAGGCCAAAAGAATGAGACGAAAGGAAAAAAAAATATATGGAAGGGCAAATGAGCACCAAACTGGATATGATTCTCTCAACGTCACCGTTCATCTTTACGACAAACTAGTCTAGGTTCATTCTGGCTCCAAAAAATTCTATTGCCATGAAGTTTGCCCTAAAGTATGTGAGAGGGAGAAAAGAATATCAACGGATAATAAACAGTATAAATAGAGCACTTCAAATAGCAAGAAATAAATTCATAGTAACTTAATATTTCAGATGTCCCCTAGAGTTCCCTGCTAACACTTCGCAAGGTTCATTTTACCTAGTGAAGTGTTTGGGGGAACTCCCGGGCTCATTTGACACCAACAGCGTCGTAATTAAGAAAAACAACTAAAATACGCACTAAAAATTAAGACATGATTAACATTTATCTGGAGTTCTTAATTTCTAAATTCAACCTACTCTTATCAGCCTACATGAGGATCGATCGGTTATAGTCTAGAGCCAAGCTCATAATTTGGAGGTAAGAAGTAAATGTGGGACAACTCTAATTCTTTATATAATTTTATTTACCCGTAGACTCGTATTAGTCTTTAAATTATTGTTTGACTGATATAAATTTAGACCATTCGGATTAGATGGTCAAAGTAATACAAGTTAGTTTTATTGTTCATCCCATACACAATATAAATTAAGCAGACTATACATATCTAGTTAATTAGCTAGGGTTTTGAGTTATGTATCACTGTACATGTACTAGGATTTGTAAATTAACTAGATAACCTTTTCACAATATCCATAATCATATGCATATCAACTGACTGAGACACTGTACCCTTTAAATTAAACTTGAAGAAACTACCACCGGAGTCATGCAAAATTTTGAATTTTTCTCAGAAATGATGCTCTATATATGTCTTCTAATCTTTTTCTAAATTATGTTTCGTCTTGTGTAATTTCAGGTAATTTAGTTTTACATCAGTGAATTAACGCAAAATTTGAATTATGCAGTCATCTTTTTCCCGACTTTTTGTGTTTTTCAGGTCTATAATAATATGAGGAAGCTAGCTAGCTGGACTTTTTAATTATATATCTCGTATCTTCCCGAATTTGAATTTTTAACTTGAAATTTTCATCTGTTGTGTGCTTCCATTTGCCCGGATCTCTTTAGTCTGGATCTTCTACTACAATGCGGTATTACATCTCCTCACACTCATCAATGCACGTAAGGAAAGAGAAAAAATTATGATACGGAAAAATTTTTGAAAATTCTCTTTCTTTATCTTATCCGCTTACCAATACACGTGGCGTGCATTGATAAGTATAAGAGGAGATGTAGCATTGTTTTATAGCAGAGGATCTGCACTGGGATCTCTTGTGATATATCGAACATCGATCGTCAAATATACTTTGATTAATTTCCAATTTTGATGATCATATAATATGGTAAATGTAGACGCACTTAGGCTACTTAATGCGTTTTAATACAGAGACTTATCGCTAGAGTAATTTGTACTTTTGGTACCATAAATAAAGTTAATTCGATTTTAAAGTAGCTTCCCACATCACATGTAATCCATTTATCTTGATCTTTTTGGCAATTCAAGGACATGGAGTTTTTTATTTTCATTTTTAATATATTTTATGTAAGGGTGATAATTTCTGATATGACACTGACAATCTAACATAAACTCAACATGAAAATAGTGGATTAAGGTTGGAGATTTATGAGTTGGGTTATAAAGAGTCTAATCCAAAGGCAATCCGAGAAAAATGGGTCGGGTTGGGTTAAAAAAGGTCGAACCCGAAAGCAATCCGAGAAAAATTAATGGATTGGGTTGGGTTGACTCTTGGTTGCATTATCCGACGAACAACCCGATTCTTTTGATGGGTTAACCAACAACACGAACCAATTCGATTCAACCCGATCTAAATCATATATATATGTATATTATGAAAAAATATATTATATATATAATTGTAAGTTATAACTTTTAAAGGCTATAAACTTATAATTAATTATTAATAATATAATATAGGAAAATTTATGAGAAATTAAATAAATAGAGAAATTTTAAATAATTAAAATATAAAATGTTTTAGATACTTAAGGATAAGAGATTGTTAAACTTTTTAAATAAGTGGAAAGTCAAGTTTAATGCAAAATTATGCTTATGTTAGTTATAATCATCTTTTCTTCCAAAAGAGACATATGTTCTCTCCTTTATTGTTTGATCTGCAAACCGTGAAGTTTTGTATTGATTTACCTTAATGTTAAATGATTTTTTTTCATTAAAGTATTTTTTTGGTATAGGCCTATAAACAAAATTTAAATAATTAAATTAGAGAAGAAAAAAAATCAATTCAATAATTTTTAATGTAAATTTCAAGCATGTGGGTTGTACGTAGATGACCATTTAAAATAAATGAATATAGTATGGTTATAGAAATAAAAAATAATGAGAAATAAAGTTTTAAAAAATAAATTATAATTTCTTCAATCTCTTCGCTAATTGAAATTTTTATTTACTTTAAGTGAGAGACTGGAATTTATTTAAGTTCACTATACGAACTAAAAATTATGACACTTTCAATTTAAGTATATTAATCCCAAACTTAACCAATTATTGATAAAAATGCATTTTAGACTTTTAGTTTAATCTTCATATCCTAATTAAGGTTTCATAAGAATATAAATGAATTTTTCATTATTGCATAATAATATAGATTTCTAACTTTTTTTTGTGATTATTAAGGCTTCATAAGGAATTTAATAAGAAAACCTTTATCATTTTCACTCTCATGATATTTTTTCACTGTTTCGATAAAATTGGGTGTCAAAGTGCAAATACCGAAAAGATAGAGTGGTAAACTTATATTACACTTTAAATGTTGTTATTTTCTTATATTTTATAATAAAATGAAACGAACTTTTGTCTACTCGAGGCTGGTCTTCTATATCGGCGTCAAGAAAATGAGTTGGCTGCTCTACAGTACAAGATAGACCGAAAATGAAGAGGTTGGTTTTATTCCAGAGAAGAAATCTGCTATTAGAGTTTCAGTAGACAAGCAATCACTGCCTAAGGAAACCTGCCATCGGTTTCTGCTAAAATGAGACGAACCTTCTCTAATTTTTCTTGACCAGTTCTTTTATGTTTCCTACGTTCACGAAAGCTTTACATTTATTAAATAATAATATATTAAGGAAGGAAGTTTACTCGAAAGCACCTCATTCTAGTCCATGTATTTACTGCTTTGTTGTAGCATATTTTGATTTTTTATATTTGTATACTGTGGAGATCAAGAGAGTGATGTCGAGAACTTATGATAACTGGGAGAAGCTGGTGCAGCCTGTGCTGGATAGAGAGAAGCTTCGAGAACTTGCTCTTGCCCCTTCCCGGGAATCCAGCTTCAATTCCATACAATCAGATTTTAGCTCCCGTTTCAGCTTCGATTCTACGCTCGAAGATCATGTGCCATCACCTGGTATAATTACAATCTATTCTTCTTTTTCAAAAATGATCAAAGGGTCTGTTAAAGTTCGTAGCTTTGAGATGAGATACCGAAATGATCAAACTGGAATAAGTAACAAGAAAAGCCAAAAAAAAAAAAAAAGAGTTCATTCAAATTCAGTTATAAAAGATTGCGCTTTGATTGAGGGATTTGGTTTCGAGGGAAAGATTTTAGCTTTATTGAATTTTGAGTCCATTTATTTAGATTCCAATACCCGGGAAACAGACTGGTATTTCTGCTAAGAACATTTTATAGTGTCAGAACCAGGTCTTTCCAGGGACGATTCTTCAAACTAATAAAATAATTCCTTCAATCCAAACTCTACTAGTTGAACTCCGATAACTAGGCCTTCACTTATTTGCCTCCTATCTCGACAACGTGTTTACTTTGTTGCCGTTGCTTGGCTTTTAATTTGTTCCAATAAAAACGAATGCTATAATTAAAGACTTGTGGAGATACTTTAGTGCAGTGTCCATTTCCTGGATGTTTGGATTTTATGAACTTTATGATATGGCAGAATTGGAAAATTATCTTGAGCATTCAAGCACGAAAATAGGAGCAAAATGCATGTGAGTCTGAATTCAGTGCCTATAGTTGGCACTACCAATTACCGCATTAATCATGTAATCTCCCCATGTTTTCAGAATTCCCTGGATTCCCCAGCAACTCTGCAGCTTCTTCTAGCCCACAGTGTGGAGAAAACAGTTTTGAGAATCTTGGTTTTATTTTCATAGAGTTTGAAGAATTGAAGTTAGCAACTTCTAACTCCCGATTCCTATTAGGAAAAGGAAGATTTCGTAGTGTGTTTAAAGGGTGGATTCACAGGCAATCTTTCACCGGTGCCAAGCCTGGATTTGGAGTGCCTGTTGCTGTCGAGCAATGGAATAACAATCCTCTCCAAGGCCACAAGGAGTGGGCTGTACGTCTATTTTCCTTTACTTTGTATTACCTAACTTTGCCTTGCTATCTTCAGCTGACTAGCCAAACAGTTGCGGACAGAGCTTCACTATCTGGGGCTTTATCATGAAAATACGATTAATCTTATTGGTTATTGCTTTGGGAAAACTGAGCTTGTTTTGGTCTATGATTCCATGCCTAATGGAAGCTTGGAGAATCGCTTGTTCAGAGGTACTTGTTATACTCGAAAAATGGGATGCTCAAACTTGATTTGGTGCAATTTATGTATTGATCTGGGTATATAATGACAAAACCTCTGGTTTTGTCGAACATATTTTGTTTTATTAGGAGAGGTTTCACTTTCTTGGGCTACCAGAATCAATGTGGCTATAGATGTTGCAAGAGCTCTCACTTCCTTGCATGACAGGCCCATCGGAGTTGTACATGGAAATGTTAAAGCTTCCAACATTCTTTTGGACTTGGTATATATGATCTCTCTGATTCATTGCTTTGTTTCTTTCTACCGGTTTCTCATATGTCAAACTTTCAGTCTCACTTTGAGTACTAAACTAAAATCCACATTATTGGGATGTAGGGATTTAATGCCAAGTTGTCTGGCTTCGGTTCAGCCAAGTATTCTGGATGGGCTCAAGATATGTGTTGTATATCCACTCGATTTGGTACCCACAGCTTCAGTGATGGCATTTTTTCTTTGACAGGTTTATTAAACTATATACAATATTGTTCTCCCCTATATATCCTGCTGTAGTGTTCATAACTAGTTATGTGACCCTTGTTGAAAACCTTGCTCATCAGAACATTCGACAAAAGACGATGTGAATGACTTTGGGGTTGTTTTGCTTCAATTGCTATCTGGACGCCGTGATGTTGCCAAAACAGACTTCCATATGGGAGATGAGACAAAATTGTTGCAGATTATAGACACTAAACTGAAATGGCATTACCCTCGAAAAATAGGATATGAGGTTGCAAGCCTTGCTTTGAGATGCGTAAATCCGGTACCATTTATCAGGCCATCCATGGCTGAGGTTTTATTTTCACTAGAACAACTGAGACTTGATAAGAGCACAGTGACTGATACAAAGAAGCAGATGCATTAAGTGCCATACACACAAACAAGTTGAACTGAATTGTGTATTCTAAAAGTTGCATTGGATGATGAAATTAACGTTGTAAACGTGAAGTCAATCAAATGTTTCAGAGGACCCATATTGAGACACATTTTTCAAGTAAATCTGCACAGATTGGTAAGGAAATTAATTTCTAAAAGCATTTGAATTTGGCCTCTAATTTCACTTTGGTATTTAGTCTTTGCAAATGACTTGATTGGTACTCGAAGCTTTTTTCATAATTAGTATCAAAATGCAGGATGTGTTGCGAATTGTTTCCATCTATTCTCATGTGTTGGCTGTTGCATCTCTAGATATCATTATGAAAACTAGTACAAAATTCTTGTCTGCATAATACTGATAAAGTACTTCCAATATGCGGGAAAATTGTAATTTGTCCTACAAAATGGAGTTTTGACGTATTTGGTACACATTGATTCTCAACTTGCAATTATGTCCTAACAAAATTTATGGATTGAGTACATATCTTATTTAAAATTACATATCTTTTTGAGAAAAGTGATACTATAAAAGTTGTCATTATTAATTTTTAGTGACAACAATATTTATGTTGTCATAATACGACCGACACAATAACAAAGAAACTAAACGAGGTTGGGGGTGGCTAGTGCATGACCTGAGATTACGCCACACAGCAACCGCACATCGTGCAACATCATGAGCCCTCCCACTTATCAGCTAGAGGGCATCGTGTCCTGAGATGTCTTCATGTCTGTCAACAAGCCTTCTAATCCCGAAGTAAAATGATCCCCACGTTCAGACTTCAGTTTCACTATCACACTTCTCTCGGCATCATCAGATACCTTATCCCCTGATAACACTCGTTGCTCCAAATGCTGTTTGTAGTATTTCTCAAAAACATCTTTCTCACGGAGGTAGCGGAATAGCATCATTACCTCATCAAGAATAATCCCAACGTCCTCTTCCTTTACACCCTCCAGTCCTTTACGCAGTTTATCATCTACAAACAAAGATATATACTCTGGAGAACGGGGATTCAAGTTGATCAAACATTCAAAAGAAGAATTCAAAGAGTTCTGAAATGTTTCATCATTGCTGAATGCATAGCTTATGATCTTATCATACTTATCCCTTGTTTCAAGGAGGGATTCGACATACTCCACCGGATTACTTGATTTCTCAGGATCAGTAACAAGTCATTCACCAGTACCTCTGATGTGAGATGTCATTACATCTCTAATTGTTGAGAGACCATTAGGAACCCGGCGGAATAAATTGTACATCAGTCCCAGGTCCTCAAGTTTATCATTACAAAGCATCATTACCAAGCCTGAATTCTCCATGTGAACCAGTCTAAGCATGTGGTTTGCTATCATCTCTTTCTCGACCACATTAGTTATCTTTGTTTTAGTATCTGCGTCCAAGTAGAGCGACGCTCTCTCTCTCTTCATTTAGACGCCTTTCGGCTTTCTCCAGATAGTCCCCACAATCACTGCACTCAATAAACTCCTCAGACTCTGCTCTATAGAAATCAGCTGAGATGTCAAGAAACGGCTTCTCAAAATCTTCTTCATATACTGAAGGTCCCAAATCCATTAGCATTTTGGTTATGTTTCTCATCTGCCCTCTGTTGATAACTTCGCCAGTGCGCTCTTGCAGTATCATTTCAAGAAGTGTGTTGAGAAGCCGTGGCTGGATTCTACTAGAGTGAATCACATTGTCCCTCCAAAGATTTAGCCCGAGTTCGTGAATGGGAGTTTTGTGGGTGCTTGGAATGAAAGTTCTGTCCATGTACATCAGCATGTCACGGATCCAATTCAGTGCTTTATTATGATGAATCCATTTTGCATTAAGCTCCTCCAGGAACGAAGCACTATCGGCATCCTCTATGCATTTGGACATCCCTTGAAGATGGAATGTCATTGTCGAAACAAGTCCTGAATAAAGCTTCTCCCCAAATCCATGTAACACCGTATTGTAAGCATTTCTGGATGAATAGAAAACCCCAAATCAGAGACCAACAAACCTGTACACACTGGTTGGTGGTAGAGTGCAATTGACCGCAAAGGTTGATGGAGTTTTCCTATTTTACCCTATATATAAATACACACTGTATGTATATAAATACATATAATGATATAATAAACAAGTTTTTATTTCAAATTTTATTTGCTATAGAGGAGACATAGAGAATATAAACTAAACCAGTTTATAAATCTCATTCGAAAACGGTAGTAGTAGACCAAACAAAAGCAGACTTTCAAAAAACAGAACAAAAAATTAAATAAATTGATCAGAAATAACAACAGAAAAAACGCAGATAACCTGTATAATTCTTCAAAGTTGCATCCACTAGCGTTGTCACTATAAATCTGGTTAATTGCATCCTCTAAAATCTTCCATGTCCTGTCTGCATACTTGCAGTCGACCGCCACTTTATATATAACGCTTCCCTGAGACATCCTCTGCCTGCAACTTCAAGGCGGGGAAATTTTTAAACACATCGGATGTTTAAATATCAAATTTTGAGAATTAAGCCACATTAAAAGCAAAATTTATATTATACCAGTGTGACTTAATTTTCTTCGTTTGGTGTTCAGCATTCGGTGTATGAAAAACATGTCCCACTTAAAGATAGTATTAATTAAAAATGGCGTCACCTATGCCTTAAATAGGAGTCAATAGCATTTTACTATCCTGTGTTATTCAAAAAAAGCAAAAAAAACCCTATAAAAAAAAATTACTTTAAAGAACCTTATAATTTTCAAAACTTGCATAAAATACCCTCGTGTGTTACACGCGCATTGACTGCAAAAATTCATGTATATTAACCCCTTGAAATTACTATTTTATCCTTACATTTAATTTTATTCATAATTCATATATTTTTCTTTTTTTTTTATTAAACACAAAATAAAAACCTAACCCTAAAAACCCATCCCCACCCCAACCCTAACACCCAAAAATCAGCCACCATAGTTCCCTTCCACTCCCCCCCCCCCCCCCCACCAGCCGCCACCGGTGGCGACCACCACCACCACCACCACACCGCCATCTTCCCCCTCGTTTTTTTTTCTTCACGCTGCTTCCGCCGCCGCGCAGCCCTCTCCCTCTCCCTCTCCCTCTCACGCCGCCGCCGCCACCACCACCACCACCACCACCAAAGTCCCACCACGCTGCCACCATCCTCTCCTCTCCTTCCCCTCATGCCGCCACGCCGCCATGAGATCGGCGGCGGAGAAGCTCCGGATCTTCCATCCGAAGCCGTCGTTCAAGCTCTCATCTCCATTGCCAGTCAGAGAACTCAACATCTCCACAACTACAGATAGCAGCAACGCCAACCTAACCGACGAAGAACTGAAGCAAATCAACGCCGTCATCCCCCGCCTCTGCTCTTCGAACCACCTGAAAGAGGCGATTAATCTCATCTCCGCCGCCCTCTCCACCGCCAATCCCCCTCTCCGCTCACTCCCGCTCCCCACCCTCATCCATCGGCTCGCTCTCGAACCCGATTTTCCAGTGGGTGTCGCGGCCCGATTTTCCCGGCGGCCCTGCCAAGGACCCGGGATTTTATGGTGATTTGATCAATGGGTTCTGCAAAAACGGCATGATCTTGGATTCTCTTCCTGTTTTGAGGGTGATGTCGCGAAATTGAATGGGAAAAGGTAGTTCGTTGATTAAATTAAGTTAGGGGTTTTGCTTAGGATATCGAGAGAAGTGAAATGGTGTGAATATAGTGAATGCCGGCACCGGCCGGCGGTGATGGCGGCGGCGGCTAGGGACGAAAGTGGTGGGGGTTAGTGACTATGTATGAGGAGGGCAAAATAGTCTTTTCACGTTTATTTGACTAAAAATCAACCCTGAGGTGCAGTGAGCAAATTTTGAAAAATACGAAGTTTTTTAGGGTAATTTTTTTTTCTCAGGGTTTTTTTTGTTTATTAGGTATAATACAGGGGTGCCGTGTGCATTTCTCCCCCTTAAATAGCTACAGTGTTTCTCTCCTTTTTTACGTGCACACGTCTATGTTGAAAGGCAAAGTGCAATCGGCCCTATAGACACCCCCTTCTCACCCAACCTACAGGGCCAACTGCACTTTGCCTTTCAACCTATACATTTGCACGTAAATGCCTACCAGCCTGACTTCAATGTTATTAAACACTATCAATCTCCATTTCGTGTGGAATATAATAGTATATTACATTCAATCTTCAGCACTGACTATACACAATTGCCTTTCAATCTTTCCTAAATGAATTGAACATTCTATTATATTCAACCTGAAACAACAAGAAGTGATGTTTGTGAACATTTTAGAAAATTGTGAAGACATTTACGCACAAACACATAAGATGGAGGGTGAGATGCAATCGACCCCCTAAATTAGAGGGCACCCATATTTCTCCCAGTTTTATTATTATTTTTTTATTTTTATAAATACCTTTGGTTAAGGACTCTGGTGAATGCCCACTTACATGCTTGTTATAGAATCTTGAAGCACTGCGGAGCTAAGATTCCCATAACTGCTTTCTCCACTCACTATAATAAGAAGAAGAAGAGAAGAAAAAAAAAAAAGACAATATATCAAGAGACAGTTGCAATTTTTCAGCAATAAATTAAATGAGTCCATCTTATAATTCAGGTAATTAACATCTACTGCTCTTCTCTTCCTGTGTCACAACGACATTTTACAGGTGGCGTGAAATCCTTAAAAAAGTGAAACATGAGCTTTAAGTGAAGCAACTAATATTTATGTTGCTTACTGCAAATTGGATTAAGAGGGGGTGTTCGGCTAAGCTTATTTAAAACATCTTATAAGCTCCTACATCTTATAAGATATTTTAGGAGCTTATAAAATATTGGATCTTATTTAAAAATAAGTTATTAAAGTGTTTGGATAAATAAGAAGGGGTATAGCTTATAAGATGTTAGTAATGGCAATATTGTAATTAATTTAGTTAAAAATAAAAGAGTTTGGTAGATCTTAAAAAATAAGTTGCTACCTCCTTACTTTTTTAAAAAGAGCTTATAAGCTCTTAAACATCTTATTTGAGGAGTTTATAAGCTCCACCTCTAAAATTTTTGCCAAACACTTTACATCATCTTATAAGCTCTCAAACATCTTATAAGATGTTTGGAAGAGCTTATAAGCTTAGCCAAACACCCTCTAAATATTTTCCTTTTTGAATATGAGATTGTGTGCGACACCTACATTTCAATTAATCAAACTCATCTAGAAATAGCTGTTAAACAATCTTACAACCCTATCCCTCTCGTTTGATTTTTGAATTTTAATAAGAAACCTTTTTTTTTTATCATTTGACTTTCATTTTTTATTTATTATTTTCATGTACTTTTCCTCAATCAAATTCTTGTTCCAAAGCATAAGTGAGATAAAAAGGCAAATAAGTGAAACACACAATAAATGTTTTTAAGCTAAATTGAACCACTATTGATTACATATTGCTGCAGAAAAGCCACTCTGTTTCCCAGAAAGCACAAAATCTTTTCCTCAATTACTGAATTTTAATGAAAATTTCTACTCATTCCATTTCGTGGCGTGGTTTTACATCACAGTTGGAATCAAAGGCGTTCGATAAACCCGAAAGAGAAACACACACACACACACGCACGCAGGCACGCACGCACCTTTATGGCTTTATAGAATAGAATATATTTTGAATACCAACCGGCACTTGATCTTCCAGAGTAGAATTAAAGCTGTAATCTGATTGATTGTATGGAATTGAAGCCCATCTCCGTGAAAATGGAAAAAGCCAATATAACAAATCAAATATTATGCTACCCAAATAAAAGCAGTAAAAAAAAAAAAGACGGACTTGGGCGAGGTGGCTTTCGAGTAAATCCTTCTTCAATAAAGTCTTCTCCGGTCGGCTCACGGAGATGGAATATTGGAAAAAGAAAGCCGAGCGTTGACTCAGATCTCAATTATAATGAAGACAAAAGTTTAGTATTTTCATTCTTACTTTTACTTTTATGAGAAAAATAATGTTTTTTGTTTTTTTTTTGTGTATTTTGGTGCGAAATGAAAATATCGACGGATGAAGAGATACAAGTATTAACTTTTTAAATTACATAGGAGATCCTCTATTTTAAATTATTTTTTATTTTTTATTTTAATTAATGAATATACATCAAGTATAAAGATTTCAGATCAAGTATATAATTAAGGAAATAATTTTACACGTATGACGTGAATGTGAATTATTAAATAAGAGATGAAATATCATTTTGAAATAGAAAATCCTATCCGAAATCGAGGCCATGTTCTATTTTTCGTTTAAGTGAGTGTGTATACGCACATAGCACGCCAATTAATATTTATAAAATATTTTAAGTTGATAATACCAAAGAACTTCTTAAATTGATGAGAGTAATGTTTAAATGCAGTATGACAGATTTGGGGTTAATTAATTAATCGAAAGTAATATTTTATGTGATATTGCTATTTGTAAGTTCCGTTAATTATTATTTTATATCAAATCAATCAAATTACATTAAGATGAATGTTATGGTTTAATCTATTATGGGTTCTATTAATAGAACAAAAATGAATTATATTTTTGTTAAAAATAGGACAAGCAGTCATTTTTTTTATTATTTTTCTTAAAAAGAGTAGTTAAAAATGAGAAGATATAAAATAAAATTAGGCAATGGAAAGCCGTATAAGTTCAAATTTAGTCACTGTCCTGTTTGTTCTTAACCTTATGAATCAAACTATATTTCTTCTGTCGATCATTTTAAAGTATTTTAAGAGAACATTTTGTTAATTGTGATATGTGGAGAATTAAATTATATTTTAGGGAAAGCAAATTTTACTGTAAAATATCATTTTCTTCATAAATTCTTTTTTGTTTTCTGCCATATGAAATTTTTATATCATTAATTAATATAGGACATAATAATTGAAAAATATACATCCTATTAATGAAGTGATGAAAGATGTAAATATATTTATTTTTAATTGGTATAATAATTTGAGGTACTAATATGGATCCAGAAATCTTCCATGCACCCGGAATGGACCTCACACATGCACGAAGCTATGCAAATTGTGTCACATATAAAAGAGAACATCTCAAAGATATATTTTGCTGTCAACTGACCTGCACACAAGCAAGGATCTCAATAGAGAAATATACTTATGGGACAGTACGAGTAGAGATTTATGGTAGTTAATTCCGGAAAAAACATGTCATAACATGTTCAGGTGCAGTGTATCCATATGTACCCATTGGATCAGTTGGATATAGAGCGAGTATGTAACATCCCATTTGCATTTCTCAGAAGAATTTGAAGGACAAAGTACATCAAGTCTGCATGCATATGTGGTTAATTCTGTCAGCAAAGCATTTTACAAACAAAAATTGGTTGAATAACAATGAAAAAAGTTGATGTGGTTAGTACAGTTCGCATCGGTGTCAAATGCTTAGTAGACAATTCAATGTGGGGAAAAAGGCCTGCAAGAGCAGCTCTTCAATTGATAATGGAGATAGCAGTCTTTAAAATTCTCCAAAAAAGACTGATAAAGACCATGATGAGGCCAAATCCACCCTGGCCACGTACGCGCCTCCTCATCTTACACGTCGGATCCTGGTCAGCACATGACGCCATCCCCCTATCGCCGCGTGTCAAGCCTATCCCGATCAGGCCCAGTCTTTTTCTTGACGGCCTTGTTCGGGCAGAGCTCGCCACACCCCCTCGATGAAACGACATGTTCGACGTCCGCCATATTCTCTCCTCGGAGTCAACACTCCTCGAACAAGGAACGCACCCCACGCGCCCGCAGCGCGTCCTGACGAGTGCCCGTTACCAACAACGGGATTGGGCCAACCTAACTCTGGCCCGGCCCACCTATTTTTTTTTTATTATTATAAATAGTACGACGACACTAGTCATTAGGTAAGACAACTTTTATCTACTAATACGCTGAACATTATTTACTGTTCACCTGCCCGAATTCTGACTTGAGCGTCGGAGGGTCTTCGCCGGAGACACTTCCGGCTAGTCTCACGTGTGTTCCATCCTTGCAGAACAGGACCCGACCAGCATTCAGTCACCCTTACTCGGATATACCTGACCGGATTCGGACACTTACTCCCAGGACGAAGTGACGTGTACCGCAGGACAAAATCCGACCACATCATTTTGGCGCTAGAGGGAGGGCCGTTACTCGAGCAAGTGAGAAAATGGTAAACACGCGAAGGACTGGAACAGAGTCGATGGCCCCACAATCCACCACCAATCCGGGCCCCGAGACTCAAACCAACCCACCCCACGCTATTCCGCAAGTCACTGGGCCAGCACCTACCCCTCCCGCCGGGCAGAACCTCGTCGTTCTAACGGCGGATCAGTTTAATACGCTCTTACACGAGATCAGGCGGATGAACCCAGTCCCCGCCCCGATTGCCACTGCTGAAGACCCTCATCCCATGAGGGAGGAAATTCGCCCCCCGCGAGGTGTTCGGGCAACCGACGCCGAGCGGGATGATGCGCGGGTGCGTGAACGGATCCCCCCGACAAGGGAGGTCCGCAGAGAGAGACGGCCCCCGCCTCCTCGACTGGCGGAGGAAGTCGACGAATCCTCTGTGGGGGCATCCTCCGGACACCCTGCACGGAGTCACAGAGAGCGGTTGGAGGAAATCTCCCACCAGGCCACAGAGATCCAGAGGAAGATCGATGAGGTCCGCCGCGGCGAAAGATCCCGTGATGATGTTGGGGAACTTTCGCATCGGATGGAAGACCTTAACCGGAAGCTCGAGGAGGTATCTCACCGCTCCGGACAGGGGTCGGCCCAGCGATACTTTGTGCCGGACGAGGCAGACCCGCTCACCGCAGACCTTCAACGAGCCCGAGCACCCAGAGGGATCCGAATCCCGACCGACCTGCCCCGATACAATGGAGAAGCGGATCCCAAAGAACACCTAATACAATTCAAACACGCCATGCGCGTGCACATGATCGACGACGACTTCGCCGCGAAGTTGCTGGTTACGACTTTTCAGGGAGTAGCCTCGCAATGGTACGTCCGCCAAGCCCCAGGTTCGATCAGAAGTTTCGCCGATTTGGCGATAAAATTCGTCAACCATTTCCAGACGAAAAGCCTAGCGAAGCTGCCCCCATCCCATTTGCATAAGATTCGGCAAAAGGAGGGTGAGTCTCTGAGGGACTTCTTTAACCGATTCAACACCGAGCTGCTCAAGGTCGAAAGTGTCCAGATGGACTTCCTCCTCGACGTAATCATGGGGGCCATCCGAAATCAAGCATGCTCGGACCATTTGGCCAGGAAGCGCCCTGCCACCATGGAGAAAGTCATGTCCATCGCTCAACAACACATGAATGTTGAGGACATGAGGTTTAAAAGGCGGCCAGAGGTCGGGAAAAGGAAGGACCGACGACGAGACAACGAGCTCACCCCGTTGGTCATGTCGAGGAAAGAGATCTTCGCCACAATCAACGCCAGCGACCCGACGGTTTTCCGAAGACCAAGGAAGATCCAGGACGCGGACGGAGCCCCCCCCGAGAGGAAACAAATATTGTGCGTTCCATAAGCAAGTGGGAAATCATGACACCGAGGGCTGCTATGCCCTCAAGAAAGAAATACAGCGCCTCATCGACCTGGGCCGTCCGGAGATCAAGAAATACGTGAAAAAGCAAGGACAGGGTCGCCAGGGTGAGGGAAGCCGCCGATGTAACTCCCCGTCCACCATGGACAATGAACACGAGCCGCTGAAGAGGACTCGGTCTCGCTCTCCTCGACGAGATTACACGCCATCCGGTCGGGACGACAAACAACCTGCCACACAGGATAACCTCCCGGTCAGGGGGATGATCCACACCATTGCGGGAGGACCTAGTGGTGGAGACACTAAGAGCAGAAGAAGACAGGTGGAGAGGCGCCTCGACCAGGCCCGATACCGTATCGAAGAGCGCTACTACCATGAGAGGCTGCACGTCAACACCGTATCAGAGGTAGCGACGCCGACGTCGGAGTCACTCGAATTCTCCGATCTTGATCTTGCACACATCCGAAGACAGAAGGACTGGAGGACACACCGGATTACCCAATGGTCATTAATTTGGACGTAGCCAACTACTCCGTGGCAAAGACCCTGATCGACAATGGGAGCTCCGCCAACATCATCTTCGCCAACACCTTCGCCAAGATGGACTTAGGAGGATACACGCTCTCCCCCGTGCAGACCCCTCTCGTCGGCTTTGGGGGTTCCGAGGTGGTCCCTCTCGGGATGATTCAACTGCCCACCTCGTTGGGGGAGGCCCCGAAAAGAAAGACTATGATGGTCCAGTATCTAATAGTTGATGCTCCGTTTGCTTACAACATCATCCTCGGGCGACCCGCTCTTAATGCGTTTAGGGCGGTGGTGTCCACGTACCACTTAAAGATGAAGTTCCCCACGCCCGCGGGGGTCGGGCAAGTCACATGTCGGATCCTAGACGCCTGGAAGTGTTACTCGGCCTCCGTGCGGAAGGGAAGAAGCCTCCACACCCGACTAGTCGAAGCAGCCGCTTCAC
>CM047882.1:8313964-8548386 GCA_026212405.1 Petrea volubilis | reverse complement strand
CCAAATCTTTTAAACACAACAGCAACTCTTCCTCCTAAAAATAAATCAAACAGATAACTTTTCGTGGCATTTATTAATTCTTCAACTTCAAATTCAAATTCTATGGGCTGGCCATAAGGAATGATTCTCGAGGCCACTTTTTCCACTAAACGAAGGATTATATCTGGACAAAGCTACACGTTTCTTGTCAATCCATCCTTTAAACCCATAACGAAATCCTCCTCCCCATATAAAGAACTCGAACACAAAATTTCTGGCTCCATTCCTTCGGTTCTGGAAACCCTTTTTTCCAGTGGCATCAATGACTGAAACTTTGAGCAAACATGAATGTGTTGTCAAAGAGATGCGCAATAGATAGTTAGACAAGATGGATAACATGCAAGAAAGCACTTGAGCAGTTATTTTTAAGGGCTTGATACACGGAATCATGGATACCCCAATTTCTTTTGATCAAAGCTGTATCAGACAAACAAGATATACTAAAAAGAGAAGGACATCATTTTTGAATATTTTTCGGATATTGGTATGCAAGTTTGAAACTTCAAGCTACGATAAAAGAAATGAAGAATGAGAAGAACAAGGAACTACCCAGAAATCACGTGGTTAGGCCACTCACATATAATATGAAATCTGAAAACTAAAGCTAAATGCATGAAATCACTCAAATAACCAAATGGAATCATATGACCAATCTAAAAGACAACTCTATAACTTATTCAAATCAATTCTAACAGAACTTAACTCTGTAAGCACTCGATATCAAGAGGGATTAAGTAATGAAGAGATCAAAATAGAATAAACTACCGGAAACACTCTGTCTGGGAAAATCTAAGCTGAAATCCGAATGCATGGAGCTTAAGCTGGATTCGATGGAGTTAGCAAGAGCTAGTTGCCGAAGCTGCTCTCTCTTGAGCGTAGCTCTAATCAGCCTCTCCCAATTATCATACACTGCTGACATAACTAACGCTAACTCAAAATCTCTCTAATGCAATTTCGTTATCCAATATGAAGGAATCGACTGAATTTATTTCTCAAGTTATTTGATTCTCTGAGCATAGTTGGGCATTGAATTTTTTTAGGCATATATGGCCTAAAACAGAGGAAGCTGAGAACTGACAAGTCCGCATTTGAAAGTCGGAGTAGAATTTTCCAATATTCAGCTGTTAAAATTTCAAATGTGTACGCATGTTAATAAATTTATTCAGACTAAAACTGTTATTTCTAGATTTTATTATAACCTACTAAGGCTTAAAATTATTTACTATCACTTATTCAATGTTCCAAAATTTTAAATTAATTTTACAATGTTTTTCTTTAAATTGGAAACAAGAAATTCATACCTACTGGCCGCCGCCATTCCGCCAATCCGACAATGAAACTTTCGCAAGGGACAATGAAAAAATAGAGAAGATTGATGATGAGGTTATGATACATAAATTGGCACAAAAGTTTATACATGAGATGCAAAGATGCCGAAGATATTGCATTCCATTCTGACATATATACATAATAATAGTCTCTGCTTTCTAGAGCTGTTCAAGAACACCTAAGACTTCTGTCATAGATGGCCTTAGTTTTGGGTCTTGGCTTAAACACTGGAAAGCAAGGGCAGCAAGTGCAGTTGCGCCTTTCTTGGGGTATAAGTCCTCCAATTTGGTGTCCATTATCGCCAACAACTTCCTCTTATCCAAAAAATATTTTCTTGCCCACTCCACCAGGTTCTGCTCGGCTCCGACTCCGTTTTGGTCAACAGCAGGACGTCCACATAATAGTTCAAGTAAAACGACTCCAAAGCTGTACACATCACTTTTTGCCGTCCACGTACCTACAAAATAAGCTATGATTTTCAGTGGCTGCTAATGATGTGCATGTTTCTAAAGGAGTACGAGTGTAGGAGTATCGTAACATAACGGGAACCTGTGTATATATATTCGGGTGCAGTGCGTCCAACAACAAAAAATTGAGTATGTATAGCAGCCCCTCCAGCAATTGGGCCTACTAATGCATCATCATGCTTATCAGCTAACGTGAAACCAGATAACTTGGCACTGGTATCCTGCATCCCATGACGTGATTTTACATTTTCTCTAATCAGCTAACAAATTCCTACATAAAGTTAAAGCAAGTGCCAATTAAAGAACTGGATTTGCAGAATGTGCATACCTCATCCAAGAGAATGCTTGAAGTTTTGACATCCCCATATTTCAGTTGGGGTTCCCTGTCGTGCAAGAATGAAAGGCCTCTAGCAACTCCTATGGCCACATTGATTCTTCTCTTCCAAGACAGTCTACGATTCTCTCCTATAAATCAAAACAAGTTCATCCTCAGCAGTGTTTACTTCCAAATAGCTAAGTGAGGAGGTATCAGCATATAAAGATTTATAAAGCAATCGCTGCTTCGATAAGGTCATAGTTTATTTCTGGGAATACGTACTTGTAAACAGATGATCCTCCAAGCTTCCATTTGGCATGAACTCATAAACCAAAAGCCGGTTGTGGCCCTCAGAGCAGTAGCCGATAAGTTTAACTAGGTTTGGGTGACGTAATTGTGCCAGATTATTAACTTGTGTCTGCAAACCAAAGGGCTAATAATATATGAACTGTTCAATTATAAGCCATACAACAGCAAAGAAAAAACAATAATTATACCATCCACTCCTCATGGTCTTGGAATGCCTTGTGCTTCAACTTCTTGACAGCAATGGCCAATCTAGATCCAGGGTTTACAGCAGGAATATTATGTTTGTGAATCCATCCTTTAAAAACATTGCCAAATCGTCCTCGCCCAACAAGATTAGCGTCAGGCTGAGAGTTTCTAGTTCCAGTAAGAGTGTGCTCATCAATCCATCCTTTAAAGACATAGCCAAATTCTCCTTCCCCAAGCAGACTATCAGGATGAAAGTCTCTGGCTGCATTCTTTAACTCCTCGAATGAGAAGGGCTTAGCTTCCAAAGCTCACAAAGAAAACTTGTTAGAATAATGCCCAGCAAGCCAATATATTTTAGCTTGTTAATTACTTTTTGTGTCAAACAGTCTATTTGATTAAATAATAAATTGGAAGTTTCACACTTTATAGCCATCCTCATCATATAGCATTAGTTATATTATTTGTATTTAATGTATGTGGTTGAATCTCCACGATCACATTTAAGCTATGGGATTTGGCTTCGCATAGAGATGGAAGTCGTGAAACAAGTATCTAAAGCGTGATCAAAATTACTCCAAGTTATTGAGTCTAATTGAGATTAGGGTATCGACTTGACTCGCTAAAAGACTTACATTTATGATGTATCTCCAATGGGAGGATGTATTGTTTCATGGACATCGAGTGTAGTGACACTCGTATATATAAATGGGTGCTCGTTAGGGAATGAAGTTCACTGAGAATCCCACCTAAAAACTCCTAAATGGAAATAAAAGAATTAGGAAAGTTTCCAAACTTATGATGTGCTTAGCTAGTCCTTAGACTTGAAATTTCATAGTAGTATTGTATATGGGCATTTATACTTTGATATAAGTGTTGGCTCCATGCCGAGTCTTAGTACTCCTATGTTGGGTATAGGTCTCCCATATATGGAGACTAGTGAAAGTCAATAAAGGATTCGTTGCTCGCCTAGTTGAGCAAGTGAGTTTTCTAATATTCTATTGTAATTAGTACACTTATATCCTTGCGCAAGGTGGAGGACAATGATTAGAAAATGAGTTTTTTAAGTCAATTGTCAAATGGACTACTTGCATAAAATTGTGAGAATTGAGGTTAATAAGATTTCCCAAATTCCATGTCCTAAACCTCAATCAAAAAATTAGACAACGAAGGAATCGTATTTGTACGGTAAGTCATAAGTAGAAAGGTTCGTGCTAATACTTCACCTATTGGCTAGGTATTCGTGGGCTTGTTGCAAGACATCGATCACGATGGATGGGGACCATAAATTAGAAAGCGTTCTAATAAAATAGTGATTAATTAAAAGAGTTTAATTAATCATAGATAATCTTATTATCTAAAATATTGCTTTAAATGCAAGCACATCGCTAATCGATTGGTAAACCTAAGGGGTCACACACATTAGTTGACCAAGCATCTAAGTACATGAATTGATTAATAGTGATTAATCAAATAGAATTGATTAATGATATCAATTGAATTGAGGGCTAATTCAATTGACCTATCTCATTAGATTGGTGAATATGAATCAATTTGAGAAATTGATTTAGGCATTAATTGATTAAGAATCAATTAATAAATTAATTTGAAATTGGATTTCAATTAATTTATTAATTGAAATAAGATTTCAATTTAGGATTAAATTGAAATTTGATTTTAATTTAAGAACTAAATTGAAATAAGTTTTCAATTAAAGATCAAATTAAAATATGATTTTAATTTGGAGACTAAATTGAAATTAGAATTAAATTAATTTTTGAATTAATTTAATGTTTCAATTGAATTCTAGAATTTCAAATTGACGATAAGACTATAAGATAAGTCTTCTAGTTGATAGATGAAATCTAGTAGATAAGTGAGAAAAAAGAGAAACATAATGTGATTAATGTTGAGAGTTATACGAGAACTAGGAGTTGGACTCTTAGTACTACATGTGATCGGCCAAGACGAGGCTATAAATACCCCTTGGATTATCATGCATAAAATATACAAGAATTGAAAAGAAAAGGTTTATTTTCTCTCAAAGGTCAAGGCCAAAAACAAGTAGAAACAAAAAGTTTGTTTATGTCTTTTTCTCCTATACCATCTCTCCCTCTTTACATCTCTCATTAAGCATTGTTTAGTTCTTAATTGTTGTTTAGTTGATAAACAATTGAGTAAGAATTAATTATAGAATAATCCACCCTTTTCAATAAGCCCATATACTAAAAGTTAGTATGAAGATTCACATACACTTCGGTTTAAATCCAAGTCTTACATAGGATTTAAACCTATGGTGTGGTTAATGTGTGGATACGTTTGGAGGGAAGACAATTGGATTCCTACGATAGAGCAAACCATTCAAGATAATTCAGGAACATGAATCGCGTATTTAATACGCTCTATTACCTACAACAACATGAGTGCTAAAAGGTAATTAAATTACTCAACTCATGTAAACGATTTGGTTATATAATTTGCATAATAGATCCGCGTCACGATAGTCACGAGACAACATGATTAGCATATAATATATTATATGTTTTAAATAAAATTTTGAAATTTCGCTGTGTATACGTTTCGAGACCTATGTGAAACTAACAAAAACCATTGGCAAGATTTTAAGCTTGATGCTATTCCATGAACTGATCAAGGAAAAAGATCCATACCATCAATACTACCTGTACT
Source organism: Petrea volubilis (assembly GCA_026212405.1). Classification (NCBI taxonomy): domain Eukaryota; kingdom Viridiplantae; phylum Streptophyta; class Magnoliopsida; order Lamiales; family Verbenaceae; genus Petrea; species Petrea volubilis. The sequence continues at coordinate 8,543,055 of CM047882.1, read as the reverse complement.
ATTATGCTAAGCGAGAAGCTTTAATTTGGTCTTTTAGGTGAATTTACTAAAATAACCTCAATATAGCGAAAACCACAATTACTTCCTCTTAATCCCACTCAAAAGTTAATAATTTAATTTATATATCTATCCATATCTTAAGTGGCAGTTTTGCACCTCTTAACCGCTACAGCCTCTAACACCACTGCCAAACAATTTTACGTTTCTTTTAGGCTCATCAAAATATAGTTTACTACTTTACTAATAGTAATAGTTGAATTTTGTTGCCGCATTTCATAGTGTGCACTAAAGTACGCAGTCACAACAAGCATGTCGACAGAGAATATCCAAGAAAAAAGTTGCACTTTGAATACAGACCTTCCTATTTGTATTTTATCAAATTTGTAGAAGCCAAATGACAAACTTGGGGGTGCATACAAAAGGAAACAGAAGAAAACCATCACCAATATGGTCTGCATCTGATCTCATCAACTATGTAATCAGGGGAAAATTCTAGTCCGGACTAGGCTTAGTCGAATCAGTACTACTTATGTGGCAAGTATAACATGATAAGAGCAATCAATCACTTAGCAAATGCAATACATTTGCCATATAATTTGTTTTGTTGTCTTGGTCAAATCAAAATTGGGTAAGAATTTTCCATAATGAGGTTAGATGGAGGTCAGACTGTTAAGTCAATGCAAAAGAGAATTAGGGAGCAACACCCGAGGCAAAAATGGCAACTCTAATTGACAGAATTTGCGAGGGGCAGACACCACCCCCACCCCCACCCCCACCCCCACACTTGAAGCAATGGCAAGTTCTACTGTAGAAAAAAGATTCAGAGATATGTTACTCTAATAATAAAATGCTTAATTTTTGATTATTTTCTTCTTCTCTCTTCAATGTCTTGTAAATAAATTATCGTTTCTCAAAAAGATGATTAATCTCAAAGAATCTCAAAATCTGATCCTGTTTTAGATTTTCGAACGTGAGGAAGAAAAGAAGGTAAAGTCCCCGTTAAGAATGAAGCTGCACTAAGTCCCCAATCTTTAACTCAAGATTGAACTAAATAACAGGAACCCCACCCCAAAATTGATGGTTTCAGATATATATTCTTTGCCAGATGAGAAGATATAATATAAATATATATATATATATATAGAGAGAGAGAGAGAGAGAGCGAGAGAGGCAGTACCAGGAAGATGATCAAGAAATGAATGGCAACTGAAATCTGATGCGGTGGAGCTTAAGCTTTCACAGTAAAGGGCAAGCTCGCGAAGCAACTCTCTCTTGAGCGCTGGCGTTAACCAGCCTCTCCCAGTTGTCGCGAATTCTAGACATAATTAATATTCCACTATACTAATTCCATAAACATTACATGTTACTATATAATTAATGAACACGAACCACAAAAAGAACAAGATGGGCGGTAAGTTCTTTCGTGCATATCAAGTGGAATGTGGGACAAACGAAGAGGAAAGTGGACAAATTTGACCGCTTTGCTTTGCTTTGCTTTGCTCAGTGGGTTCAAGTAGTATTTCTGTCGTCTTATTTTGACTTCAGATTAATTTTTTCACACCCTTTAGATCACATGCTAGTGTGTGCGCGCGCGCGCGTATACAGTAGGATACTCCCATTCAGCAAAGCATGTTATGTCTAAAATTAGGCTCGTTTTTATAAAACTCTATATGGTATGCAAAATTATAGATACTTTTTTAATATTTAGCTTCATATTATAGACATCCATCCCTTAATCGTATATAATATAGTTATCTGGTGCGCGGTACCCTTTAGTACTTAATATGGGTATGGATACGGGTGCGGGTACACAATACGCTACCTTGCTAAAATTATGGTTCGTTGGGGATAGATTTAATCTGTACGTTTATTTGGTACGTGGTGTTTTTAAATAATTTATATAAATGTCATGCTAATATGTCACACTTAAATTAACTAACCAAAATGAATTATATCCTTCAAATTGGATATCTTTCAAAAAAATATATATATCCCTTTAAAAATATGTGAATAAATGAAAATAATTAGTAATTAATATCATTGTATTTGCACTCCAAACATCATTTAAAGCACTACAGTTGTACAACCACATATTAAAGTTTTATCACAATGCACTAATTCTTCCCTCATTGGAATTCAACATATCACAGACTAATAGTTGTACATCTCAATTTGTCAGTTAATGACTCAATGCATTAGTTCTTCTTCTATGAAAATTTGGAATGTATTTCTGATTTTTTTTTAATTTTTTGCATTAACTCAATTTGGAGGGTAATTGGTATATAAATATAAATAAGTCTTTGATAGAAAACCATGTAATACTTATTTATTTTTTAAAAACATTTCCTTTTTCTGAATAATTTAGAACTCAAAATTAAAATAATTTTCTACTTATTTAATTTTAAAAAAAAAAATGTCTCGCACTTTTTAAAAATCTTACACTCTCTCTCCCTCCCTTTCTTTCTCTGAAAAGTCTCCCACTCTGTCTCTCTCTACACCTTTCTCTCTCTCTCTCTCTCTCTCTCTCTCTCTAAAACTCTTCCACTCTCTCTCTCTACCCGTTTCTCTCTCCCTCTCTAGATTCATCTCTGACTTTGAAACCCCAATTTCCGCTGCCTTCAAAAACAACAGTTGTCGGGATGCCAATTTCATGGCACTGGAACGCATACCCAAGCATTCCAGTGTGCGAAAGTACTGCGAACCGAAAAGCGCGTTCTGGAATGCGGTACTTCAGTGATATGACTAAACCAGGTAACTATGGTATATAAAATTCGTTATTTAAAATCAAAAATTAGAAGTGTGTTTGTGATTTTCCATAACATACGAGGATTTGTAGAAAATACCAAATCTCTGGGGAATTTGCTTACATGCACATCGGTCTAAGTTTCCGGTATAGGTCCAACAACTTAGTCGCGTTATTCTTTGTTGTCTCAGAGCAGCTAACTTGCAGCAACACTGTAAGCTTGTAAAAGACTCCCGCTTCCTGAGCTTCAAGAATCACGTCTCGTCCTTGTCTCTTTTCGTTCTTTCCAAGCTTCCACAGGATGGAAACTGAAAACTGTGTTGCCAACTCGGAAACGCACAATATCTTTTTGACCAAAACCGATGCTGTTAGAGCATTTTCACAAGCTTTTTCGATCCCTTCACTACAACTGCATATACAGAATACATTCCAAAACGCCTAACGCCTTCTCGCATGTGCTTCTTTGTGAGTCCACCAGCATCTCAAGAAGAGCTGAAACCAAACCGATTTCAGCAAAATACGGTCCTGCGGCTTTTTCTTGTTTGCAAAATGTTGCCGGTGATGTCACCATTTGGTAGATGGCTAACAGAGACGCTTTTGTTGTAGTGAGCCTAATGGGCTCTTTTATCAGCTTCACTAATGCTTCGGGAGCACCTTCGATCTTCACTAGATCATCCAATTTCCATTGATTGGAGGACAGGATAGCTTTTACTACTTCAGATGCTTCAATTCTCCGTCCTAATGAAAATAGTGCAACATACATGGGACTACAATGTAAAAGCAAAATAGAGAAGGCAAGCCGTTGAATAGAAAGGAAGATAATAAACTATAACATGAAACGAATAGGATCAAGTACCAAGCTCAACTTCAAGGAGAGCATCAAAGTCGAAATCTGATTGTATGGAGCTGAAACTCGATTCAATGGAATCAGCACGTGCCAGTAGCCTTAGCTGCTCTCTCTTCAGCGTGGCGTTAACCAGCCTTTCCCAGTTATCATACACAATCGACATAGTTTAACTCAAGAGAAAGGGGACTGCATATGACTCCAAATAAGTTTTTCCTACGGATGTTTTGGGTCAGCCATAAATTAAGGCATGATGAACGGGGAGAAGCTTTGGGAGACTGATAAAATTTCCAAGTCCTATCCTTCAGTCAACTCCATAGTCTACTATGGTATAAAAATAACTTTATTTCAATATTGTCTAATCTCTCTTTGAATTACATATGAGCTAAATGTGTAACATCTCAAATTACACGGTCATGACAGCCTGTGAAAATACAGATCGACTATCTGAGAGAATTAAACCATTTGGATTTCATTTTCATCCCCTGGTTTTCACTTGCAATCTCATTGCTCTTAATTGCTTTCATAGAAGTTGGATAAAAGAAATACTTAATACCATATCTTAAACAAAGAGAGAGCTATGGTATTATACTTATATATAACCCAAAGAAACAAGTACAAAAGAAGACAACAGAATTGCCGGTTCGAGAATAATTGTCCAAGATACACATCTTACAAGTGAAATAAATAAGTAGATTAACATCCCAGATCAATCAGAATAATATTCTTAAGGTATACAAAGAACTTCCAAGCATGCCGGACTTTTCCTGAATAGCTTCAACAATTCACTTGCTTTCTTCCTTGTTATCTCACTGCAACATGCTCGGGGCACGTATAGGAGTTTGGCAATGGCTCCCACTTCCACTGCTTCAAGAACTGCACCACCTTCCCAACCTCCCTCTTCGTTCTTCCCAAGTTTCCACAAGATAGAAACTGAAAATTGGGTTGCCAAGTCCGAGACACTCAATATTTTCTTCACTACAACCGGTACCATTAGAGAATTTTCACAGGCTTTCTCCATCCCTTCGTGACAACTGCTAATACAGTCCAAAATGCCTAACGCCGTCTCGAATGTTCTTGGTTGTGAGTCCACCAGTATTTCGATGAGTGCAGGAACCAACCCGATTTCAGCAAAATAAGCTCCTGCAGCTTTGTTGTTGGGAAATGTTGCAGACAATGCCACCATCTGGTAAATGGCTGAGAGAGACGCTTTTGTTGTGGTGAGGCCGATGGGCTCTTTTATCAGTTGCACTAATGCTTCTGGTGCACCTTCAATCTTCACTAGATCATCCACTTTCCATTGATTAGAGGAGATAATTGATTTTACTATTTCCAACACCTCAGGATCATCGTGAAGGGGTGAATTAAAGTTGATATCTGATTGTGTGGAGTCAGCACATGCGAGTTGCCTTAGCTGCTCTCTCTTCAGCGTGGCTCCAACCAGCCTTTCCCAGTTATCATACACGATCGACATAATTTAACCCAAGACAAAGGAAACAAGTTTTTCCGATGGCTCAGCTAGAAATTAATAAGGGGTGATGAACTGAAATAGGCTGAGGGAGACTAAGACGTATAAAAATTTCCAAGTCCATTTCATTTAGTCAACTTCATAGTCTTCTATGGTGTAAAACAAACAATATTAATAGGGATTTTATTTTTGGATTTATTTCATCCATGATTGTAATTCACGGACTGGATACTAGTAAGTCTCCCCCGACTAATTATTTATTTACCTTGAGTTTTGTATGTGTTTTGTATCTTATTTACTGAATGGAAACATATATGTTGTACAATAGAAATTATTCATGGTATATATACATTGAACCAAGTCTAAGTTCCAAAATCGCATATATTTGTATTGAACCCAGATCAAGTCTACGTTCCAGAATAACATATATATTGCTAATCTGAATCCATATTAGAATTCTCAATCTGGCATTGAGAATGGCTCTAATTGTTATCATATTTGGAATATATAGAGAACATTTTAGTTTTTTAAAGGAATATTATAAATGAATAAAGACTAATGAAATTGGTAACTTTATTATATTACTATTAGATATATCAAACTAAGAGTTTTTCAAGTTGCTTTGATTCTTTATAATTTGTCTTTTTTTTATAGTAACTTTTTCTATGAGTAAGTTAAAAGTTACTAAGATTAACTCTATCAAAGGCTTAAAATATTGTAATTGAGAGTTTTTACAAGATCAAATATATATCTGATTTTTTTTTTTTTGAAAAAAAAATTCAATATTTTATAATAGTTTTTACTTACTTTCAATATTTGCAAATGAAAAGATGTACATATATACTAAAATTAACATATACAATCATTTAATATCTACATTTACTTCAAAAATCATAACTATTTATTACCTTTCTTTGTTAAAGTATTTCTAGTTGTTCTTTCCATCACTTATTGATTTTAAGTATGTTTAGAATATTGTTTAAAATGCTTCGTAAAAAAAATACTAATTAAACTTTTTGTATGTGTATACTTCAAATAAGATCAATCATATTGAAATTAAATATGTTCATATAATTTTTAAAATTCTATTTTACATGTGTACATATGTTGGGATGATATTGAATAACTACAAAGTTTTATATTATTTGTCTAAAGTTCATTCACATATGCTTTCTTGTAATAAAATTTGATTGAATTAATTTTTAATTGTACTATACATGTGTTGGTGTTATATTTGTTAATTAATAAACATAAAATAGCTTAATTAACTATTATTCTTACTCCTTAGTATATTTGTGAAACTTTTAGTTTATAGTAAATCAAATATTAGAGTATATCACATTCTATATTTAGAAAATCTATGGCTCCTCTTCTTCATATCATTATTTTCCATCATAACATAACCACTACCACTAACACTACCACTAATTTTAATATAGTAAAGTCAAACCTATGTTTTTTTTTCAAATCCCTCATTATTTTCATTTACATCTGCACCATTACTTTCATCCTGATCTTTACTGGTATTGTCATCTCCTCCATCATTGCCATTAAATTTACCTCTCATATTATAACTATTACTTTTAACAACAACCTCAATTGCTACCTACACCTCCACCTTTATTGCCTCCTCCTCTCCATTGCCTCATACAAAACTCTTACACCGAATCACTACCATGCTGGAACAATTTTCTTTAAAAAAAATGGAAAAATAAAGCATAATATCATTTGAAAATTATAATACACAACTTTTTATGATTACCTGTTAGTTCAAATTTCTACTTGTATAATATTAATATTAGCTTGTCGAATTTTTGTTTTCTCTATACAAATTTTTGGATAATTATTTCATGCAGTAAATGGCAAAGCCTGTACAAATTCTTTCTACTTATTTTTTATAAAATTAATGTAGAAAATATTAGATTCTTTACATTATATTTTATTAATATTTTTTTAGAACTTGTTAACTTTCTCTTTATTTAAGCTTTTGTTATATCCTTAACCTTCTTTGATTTCTATTATTTGTATTTCTCTTTGTGGCATATGTATTTCTTTTTTATGAGACTGGCTCTATTTTCTTCTTTTCCTAATTGATTCATCATTAACACTGCGTTTGGCAAAGGAAAGAAAATAGGGAGGAAAGAAAATGAAAGGAAAGAAAATGAGTGGATTTTAATTTTCCACATGTATGTTTCGTTGAAAGGAAAATAGATGGAAAGAAAATAGAAATCTATTTATTTTCCCTTGTTTGTTTGAATGGAAAAGTGGAAGGAAAGAAAATGATTTCTACACTAAATGACAATTATACCCTTGTATCATTATAAATTATAATTATTTTATGAATTCATGTATTAAAATAGATTAATAAATTTGTCTCAAAAAAATAGATTAATAAAATTAAACTAAATAAGTATAATGTAAATAAAATATATAAATTAATATAATAAAATATTTGTTTACATTGTGTCAAATGACAACTACAATCTTATATAATTATAAATATAATTAAGTTATAAATGTAATTATGTCGTAGATAATTTAATAAAAATAAAATATATAAATATGTGAAATATATTTTTAATGTATTATGTAAATGAACATGTCGTATTTGCTATTTAAAAATGCAAAGATTCATACTGATAGAAGAAGCAATATTATTTAAACACCTAGTTATACATATGGACAATTTTAAAAATTTTGTTTTATAGATATCCTTGCATTATTTTTCTCTCATTTTCCATCTGATTTTGCATGGAAAAAAAATTAGTGGGCTCCATACTAATTTTTCCATCCTCAATTTCTTTCCTTCCTTTTCCTCCCACAACCAAACAAGGAAAAATACTTATTTTCCTTCCAATTTCTTTCCATCCCCTCCCCTTCCTCTCATTTTCCACCCTACTAAACGAAGCCTAAATGCAAAGTTTGTGGAGTATAGTTTCTCCACATACAATTTTTTTGTATTTATTTTGTCATTTACATCATTTTAAGCTTTTTATTTCTACATTACTATTAACTCACTAAAATATAATATAATTTTATGTTTCCTTTTTTCAATCCAAAGCTTTTAATTTTCTGCCTATAAATCATCTTTTATTTACAATCACACCAAATACATATGGATAATTTTTATCTCCATTAATTGCATATTTCAGTTATTTACATGCATCTTGATATAATAGTTGTTTGATAAATGGTAACATAATACTTAATAAACTTGGATGCATTTTGTACTTTTGTTAATTTTATATTGTTTACAAACTTTGTATTTCTTCTTTTTTCATAAATTATTCCAACAATCACAATCAAAAAGATACAATAAATTTGTCTAACATTTTTAAAGGAACTACAAAGGGAATTATTATACAATTGATAGCCAAGCGTGTTATAAAAGAGTAATCTATTTAATAAATTGTATCTGTACTGAACGAATTGAAGAGAATTGTCAATTCTTTTTTATTTATTTACTTTTTAGTAATAAAATAATTAAAACTATAGAGCCCAATTAAAAGTACAACTCCTTATTTATAGTTGTAGTATTTTTTTTTTTCATTCAGTGTTCAATTTCAAATCTAACTCTTAATTTGTAAATTACTAAAAGACAATGAATAAATATAATTTACTATCGCTAACTATTTCTATTTTAGTCTTCACATAAAAATAAAGAAACTTAAAACACTAAAGATTTATTCGTACTTTTATAATATACTATATACTATATATATATATAGATATCTATATATATATATATATATATTGTCGTTCCAACAGAAGAAGAATAAGGTCCATTTCAGGTAATAAAAACCATTTTTATACTTAGAAGGTGTTTGGGAAAGCTTCTTGTTTCTGCATTTGAGCTTTTGGCTAGGGGGAAAAAAAGAAGGAAAAAAAAAAAAAGAAAGTGATATCGATTTACCTGCTTCTTCTTTTAAAAGACTTAAAAGAAACTGCAAAGTACAAAAGCTACTGAGCACCGACAAACTTGCTTTTTCAAAAACTCTAAATTTAAGCACTCTATAAAAAACACAAGCTCTTACAAAGACTCTCCTATATTACGTTTGGTTTTAGGATTTTAGGAGGGAAAAGGAAAAGAAAATAGAATGAAAAAAAATTTTTCAATATTTAGTTACTAAGGAAAAAGAAAGAAAATGGTAAGGAAAGGAAAAATGAAAAGAAAATATAACATAAATTGAGAAAAAATATTTTCCTTCCAATTAGGTGAGGAAAATGAAGGAAAAACTTGTTTTCTAAGCTTATGTTACTCTCGCACTTTTCAAGCTCTCACCTCATTTTTTTTTTTTTTTGCTCAAACTAATTGATTGTTTGATATATTTCACGCAAAAAATTTTATTTTTATTTTTATTTTTTTTTATGCAATTAATTAATTGTTTAAATTTTTTTATAGGTGTATTTTAACATTTTTCTTTAATTTACAATAATAAAACAAACAAAATAGAAGACAATTCTTTAAAAAAATCATTTTCCTTTTTAAATTCTTTAACAACCAAACAAGATAGGAAATTTTAAAATTCTTATAATTTTTTTTTTCTTTTCTTAGCATTTTCCTGTCCTCCTCAAATGTTGGAACCAAATCCTTTCCTCCTCAAATCTTGGAATCAAACAAAGCCTTAGTTTTCTCTGGCTTATGGATTATGTTTAGAAGCTTGATACTTGTCAAGCAGTTAAGAGAGATGAAGTTCTAAGTCTCTTGAATTTGTCCATAGCTTTTGGTATTATATATTGTTTGTGGCTATTGGTCACTTGATATATTATTTACTCTGTTTCATGTGTCATGCTAATAACTTATCTCGTTTTGAATTACATACAAGCTATGTGTGTAACATCTCAAAATACACGGTAATCACAGCCTGCAAAAATACAGATTGACTAATCTGCGGGTTTAACCATTGGATTCATCCCCACGTTTTTCACGTTCAATCTCATTATTCTGCAATTTGAAGGTGCAGCTTCATAACCAATAGAAGTTTATACACAATCAGTATGCAGATCAAACACACCACTCAAGGGCACACAAACAGCAAAATCAGAACCTAAATGAGAAATTTACAGCTGATAAAGAAAGAAAAATAATATGTAATTTAGCAAACTATGACCTTATCTGCCTCATCTTACACGCACTGTCCTTCTCTGTGCTGGCAACGGGGATCCCAATGGCGTCACATTCATAGGTGAATGGTGGTGTTTCAATGGTGACATAGTCAAAGAATCCACTTTGTTCTCTGTCTTTAAATGTCTGTTTGCACTTTTTGGAGATTGGAGCTCTTCGAGCGTGGCTAAGACCTCAGCCATGCGAGGCCTAAGCTTTGGTTCAGGGGCTTAAGCACTGCAAAGCAACAGTAGCAGCTGTGAACGCTGCTTTCTGAGGATACTGACCCTCCAGTTTGATATCCATTATCCTGAACAATTTTCTCTTGTCACCCATATATGGTTTCGCCCAATCCACTAGGTTTTGCTCCACGCCAACCTTAGTTTTGTCGACTGCACGTCGCCCAGATAGCAGTTCCAGTAAAACCACCCCAAAGCTGTATACATCGCTTTTTGCTGTCAATCGACCTGTTTATCATTAACAAGGACAAAAATTTGTGTTAATTGTTAGATGTTTCTCTACCTCAGAAGAAAAAAAAAGGATAAAAAATTGAAAATTTTCAAGCAGATGTGCTTTTCTGACTGACCTGTGGCAACATATTCTGGTGCAGCGTAGCCATGTGTACCCATAACTTGAGTGGATACGTGTGTCCTATCACCAGTTGGGCCAGCCTTGGCCAAACCAAAGTCGGACAACTTTGCATTGAATTCCTGCATTCCAAAATGGAATCGTCAGTGTACCCTGCAATGACTAATGCATTTACAGAAACTGTTTTAACTGAAAGACAGTTGAATTTGAGAAACAGTTTTGACCATACCCCATCAAGAAGAATGTTAGAAGCCTTAAAATCTCTATATATAACTTGTTCTTGAGCCTCATGCAAGAAAGAAAGGCCTCTGGCAGCACCTATAGCAACCTTGATTCTAGTAGCCCAAGAAAGCGGTTGAGGGCCTCCTAGAAAACAAAATGCAATTTAAACATCAACACATGTTTTTTTGAACAAATGCCTAAGCAGTGGTAAAATCTCAGAAAAATGCACATGGTGCCGCAAATCACATCAAAACACCATGAACCAAAAATTAACTCCAGAATCAATGTCATGTGAAAATTTTAACAAGCAGCACAAAAATCTCAAAATCATTGATGAACATATGCCCTCTTGAACAGTTTATTTGAAAATCACTAATCAGCTAATAGTTCATTTCAGGGAGACATACTTCTGAACAGATGATTCTCAAGGCTTCCTTTTGGCATGAATTCGTATACCAAAAGCCGATTGTCACCCTCAAAGCAGTAGCCAATAAGTTTAACAAGGTTCAGATGACGTAATTGCCCCAGATAATTAACTTCTGTCTGCAAATCCATCACCGTACCATCAAAAAGTGCCAATAATGATAATTTAATTAAGCCATATGACAGTAAAGAAGAAACATACCAACCACTCCTTGTGGCCTTGGAATCCCTCGGGCTTTAACTTCTTCACAGCAATGACCAATCCAGATCCAGGCTTTGCAGCAGTGAGAGTATTTTCATCAATCCAACCTTTAAAAACATAGCCAAATCCTCCTTCCCCAAGAAGACTGTCAGGGTCGAAAATTTCTGGTTGCATTCTTTAACTCATTAAATGAGAAGGCCTTAACATGAGGGGATGACAGAATTTCAGCCTCTGATCTTGGTGTGGGAAGGCTTTCAGCACTGCTTTTGGCACTGTATGAAGGAACGCTTATGTTGGATGGAGCTGACGAACTGCTGGTTTTGCTGGGAAACCTTGATGCTTCTGAAGCTCACAAATGCAAGATAATAAATTTGTTGCACCACTTACCAACTCGCGATGCATTAAATCTTTTAAAAGCACAAATTAATAACAAATTGGATCCCGAAGACAGAGTGCTAACTGCAACTTTCACTACCTCAGCTCTAGGTACTTTATTGTATCATTTCGATAAAGAAGCCCACCAAAGTGCAATGATTTGTCAGTCATTAATAGAAAACATTCGAGCAAATAATTGAATTACGGGAATTGTAAAAGATTTACTTTTTCAGTAAGAATGATATTCTGGGTGATCTCATCCTTTCACGGGCAACTTAGAGTTCACTTACTTTAACTTGGCATATCCTAATAGCTTAAAATCCATGAAAACTAGCTAGTTGTCCCGATATATTCACACACCGGGTACCCGAGACTAAAGGTCATCAGGTTATCTTCAGACATTTAAATGCATTTTTGACTCTTAAATGTGACATTTGTAGTTGATGAATATAATACTTATTCTATCAAAAAAAAAAATAGTAGTTTCTTCCATTCAATTGTACATTGATTCGGAGATTGCAATTCTTGCTTCTCTAGAAACAAAAGAAAAACTATTTCCATGTAAACAGAACTATAGTTAGATGCCTAAATAACGATAAATTCACACTCATACCAATTATAGTACTTTACCAAACGAAGAGAACTTCTTTTTATTGAACAAACTACCTCAACACAATTTAAAACTGTTCCTTCAACCAATCTAAAATACCAAAAAATTGACAAAAAGCCCAAGAATTCATTATTTTTTAGCCGACCCTCATTAAATAAGTTCACATCAGACTCCAAATTTAGAAAGAACAAAAATTTAGGTCGAAAAGCAACAAATTGTAATTTTACAAGGTAAAAGATTTGAACTTTATCGCTGCAGTGCAGGCTAAAACCTTACCAAATCCAGTTCAAACAAGATCAAATAATTTTCTATCCGTTTTGATTCAAACGAAATCAAAGTCATCAAGAAATAAAACCAAACTCAGACCACTGCTTGATTTCTCCCCACAATTCACAGATTCATGAAAAACAAACATAGACAAAGAAGGAAAAACAAAAAGAGATAAAATTACCAGATGGGGTGCTGAGGGTGGCATCAACTCTTGCCGGGGAACCAACGCAATTTCCCATTATTATCAGCCCCAACAGAGAGCAACAGCAAAAGGGTCCTCAAAACACTCCTTAAAGCCCACAAAAATCAACAATAAATAAATAATCAGCCAAGAAAACCCAAAGGGTCAATAACAGAACCAAGAATGGTGCAGCAAATGAAGCCCCCTTCTAAATATCCAATATTAGCAGGCTTTTCGGTATATATATTTTGATTGCAAGTAGATAACAACAAAGATAGAAAGTAGAAAGTTCACGGGCAACAGAAGAAGAAAAAAGAGGCAGAGAGAGAGAGATATGTGTCAAGAGGGCTTAAAAGGAAACAGAACGGAAAATGCGTAGAAAGACATGAGAAGGTGGCCTTTTTGTTTAGGTTCAGTTTTCAATATTCGTTCATTTCACCAATCTTGTCCCGCTGAGATGGGGCTTTGGTGAAATGAAATGGTGTCCCACCTAAACCCATACGACAAAATTCTCATTTCTCCATGTCCATTTATCGTTAACGTGTTTGCCACTGCCCCAAGACTTTTCAATTTCCTATTTTGACCCTCGCCCACGTTATTACTCTTTATTTAAATTGTTTTATTTGAAACTACTTAATCGAACTCAATAAATCATACAAATATATTATACTTATTAAGTGATTATTCACTCTTTCTAAATTGTTCATTAATTATAAAATAAATATAAAATATTTATCACGTGATTAACACTACTTAAATTTTCTATTTTTATCTGTGTTATTTTCATTTTTTTTTTCTTTAGTTTTTATGGGTCTTTACTTTTTTGTTTGGTGGGTTTGGTGGGATTAAGGTTGTTTTGGCTTAATTTTTGGTACCTTTTTCAAGTTACCTTTTTGTGTTTTTCACTTCATTAGCAAACGTGATCGTCACGGACACTGGTAAAAGAGGTTGTAATAGAAAGGCAAGCTAATTGAATTATTGATTTTCATTAGTGTTGATTTTAAAATAGGGTTACTCACAAAAACAACCGATGAACTTTGATCCGGATTACTCTACTAATGCTTAATTTTTCTATTACGAAATCATGATATTATGATTTTAGATGCATCGATCAATAGATCAAATTATTTAATGTGAATTGCAAGAATTTCTTGTGACCACTGAAATTCGGCTGTGCAAAATTAATTAAAACATTTATTGTTTTCCCATAATTGCTAGATTAATTCTTACTATGCTTTTTTGTTAGGCGCTGCTACACTTCCACTTGACTAGTTCTACTATATATGAGAAGCCAACAAAAAACACTTACTTTAATTCACTCCACTATAATTGCTTTTACACTTGAAAACTAGCTCCGCACTCAACCAGGGCGACACGACAATAGTTTGGATGAGTTTTTTTTTTTTTTTTTGGCAAATAGCAAAACAAAATCGTATTTGATTCAACTTTGTGAAAAAAAACAGAAGTTAGAAAAAAAAAAAAAAAAAAAGTCCAAAAGTATTTTTTGTAACTTCATCGAAACGAGCCCTATAATAATAATAATAATAATAAGTTTCTATATCGAACTTGGATATTGACCTTTTTGGTCATCGGAAAATTAGAAGCACTTTCTTCATTTTCTTGTTTTCTGTCTGAACATAGAAGAAGAAAAAGGACATATCTCGTGAAACATTTCTACAAATCTTGAGATCAAAAATCACTTACAAGAATACTTAAAAGCATTTGTTACTATTTTTATTTCAAAAGTAGGTAAAACCATTTATTCTTTTGGCAAAAGCAAAAGGGCACCCAGACAAAAGAAGTCCCAGCAAATTAATTAATGAAAGAATATTTTTCTTTTGTCTTAATTAATAATAATGAATCATATCCTATGATATTTTTTTTAATTTTCATACACAAGTTGACTTTTTCTGGCATGATGGCTATATTTACACTATATTTTAATAGTATGTGCCTAATCACATATATTCCATAAACAGCCAGGGGGGATTGACAAATAAATTGAATTATTGTTATACAAATAAAATAAAATAAAATGAATTACATCACACATTGCTGTTCTAACGTCATGACTGACGTATGCAATATGTAACATTTATTTTTCTGTATTTATTCATTTTATATTTTCAGGTTCTCTATATATTTTTAATTATTATGTAGTAAATTCTTTTACTTGTTGACAATTGAAATGTGACCGAAATAATTGAGATTGGTTTTGGGCAATATATGACTTTTAGCTTAAGAGGGTCAAGAAGAGGACCTAAACGAGAAAAAAAAAAAAAAAAAGGAAATTGTTCCACTCACTAAGAGTCAATCCAATAACATCTTTAAGATTTTACCTTAGAAATTTTTTCTGGAAAAACAAGCACCGGAAGAAAAAGGAAAAATAACGACGAAATATAAAATATAATATAAATTTTTTTACGGAATATATTCATTTAGTAATAAAAAAATTATTTTGTCACATAAATAATTTTAATACTATTCAATTGTCTCCATAGATAAATTAATAACATCCATGTTATGATATCATAATTTGGTGAAAAAAAAAATTGTCACAACATCATAGTGAAAATTCCTTTGTCATTTGTCATAAATTGTCGCTATAACAGCGTCACTAGTTATCAATAATAATAATTAAAATACATATTATGTTACTATTAAGCCATATTATAACAAAGTATAAGCTTTTGGCAAATGTTTGTTTTTTTTTTTTTTTTTGGTAAGGAGCTTTTGACATGTCTCATTAAATAAATTTAATCGATAACAAAATAAAAGGTGTCATCAATTTGATGCATATTATTCAATATGTTTTTTCCGGTTTCTTAATAATTAATAATGTCCAATTCAGGGCCCATGAGGCATGAATTTATGAGGATTGCAAATGAAAAAGAATATGATTGATATCTTTAGATTATCTCGAGAATTGTATCTAAAAAAAAATAATAATGTCCAGTTTTGTTATGACGGATCAAAATTGAACATAAATAATAACACAATTTTCATGAAATTGCAAAATTTGATGGACATTTTAGTAATAACACCTAGATGAAAACCTTGCTTGCTTGCCGCTGGAGTCTGGACGAATCGAAGAAAAATATGTTGCTAAAGGGC
Organism: Petrea volubilis; assembly: GCA_026212405.1. Classification (NCBI taxonomy): domain Eukaryota; kingdom Viridiplantae; phylum Streptophyta; class Magnoliopsida; order Lamiales; family Verbenaceae; genus Petrea; species Petrea volubilis. The sequence goes on along the minus strand of CM047882.1, from coordinate 8,526,911 downwards.
GAAAGGACAAATATCAGAAAACTTTCAAGATTTGTTTTAAGTAAAAGAATAAAACGCGTCGACCTAATTTCTCAGCATGCGCAGTCCCGTTCACACCATAGTTGACTTGGTTTATGCCCAATTTTTCAAAATTTTAATCAATTGTCACACTTGTACAGTGCTAGTACTGAGTAATATTATTTTTAAGGGATAATTACTCTCACCTCCTCTGAGTTTAGACGAGATTATAAATAATTTCCTCTTATTTTGAAAATTACCAATACTCCCTTGACATATATCAACGTTTACAAAAAAACACCATATTATTAGTGAATTACAGAAAATATCCTCGATCAATTTTTCCATCATTTTTTGAGGATCAAAATACCCTTATTTATTGTAAGATTTTAAAACGTGAAGGGTGTTTATTATAATTTTTCGAATTACATAAGAATATATCTGTAATATTTTCAAAAAAAGACACGCAAAGAAGGGTCGCTCTCGTCGATGTGTTTTTTTAGCGGGATTTGAAAGGATCTTGAACTAATTGCAATGAGCAACACATTGGTGAAACCCATTTTGGGATAAAGCCGATAGTAGTAGAGGAATTAGACATAGGAGATGTAATGGCGAGTTGGGATTTGATGTAGTTTTTGTTCAATTAAATTCAAATAGATGGAGTGTTAACAAAATTTATTAAGGGATTTTGATGGGCTTAAGGAGACGAAAAAATTGGTGTGTAGATTCACCATCCAGATAGTGGCGATATGGCGGCCAAACGAGGTACTATTCATGTTTAAAATAAGAAGGGGTTATTTGTAATTTTGACAAACCTTAGGGGAAGTGAGGGTAAATCTTCTTTGTAAGTATTTAGGGGGAAAAAAGGGTATTATAGTTTTTTTGTTTGATTTAGCAATAAAGGGACAAAACTCAGGGGGTATTGATAATTTTCGAAACAAGAGGAGCTTATTTATAATTTTACCTAAATTCAGGGGAGGGGAGGATAATTATCCTTTATTTTTATGTTACCAAAATTGTGACAAACATAAACGTTAATTTAAATTCATCACATTTGAGCGAAAAAATTCAAAGGTTATTTGACGGGTATTTCTTAAGAGTACAATCTGTCGATAAGCATGTTTGAAAGACTTTAATCATTGTACGCAGTTATCTTAAACATTAAACAATATTAGCAGGAAAACACACACACACACACACAATGTTTCAAAATTTGAACGAGATAATACTTTTAATGTTCTCTGTAATATTCAATCGGCGAAGACTTAGCCTTTTCCCTCGTAAAATTTTAAGAATTTCAATCTCGACATTGATAAACAATTTTAACTGCATTGATCTAGGCACAGAGTATTTCCAAATTAATGTAATTTTAGATTAATTTTGTATAAAAAAAAAGAATCCATAGTAGGGACAAGGTGAAGCTACGGTGGAAAAAAAAAGTGCAAGGTATTAATTGGAATCAAATTCTTCTACGATCCAGTGAATATAGTGGTGGAGCCACAAGGGACAAGTCACCGGTGCGCAGACTTAAGTCCATTGATGCAGATTTATGCTGTTTAAATATAGTCTTATATCAATCGCAGTAATTTCTTTTTCCCTTTGCCTCTCTCTCTCTTACTAACATCACATCGGTAGTATTTTATTTTGAAACGATAATAGTTGTTGTGGAATATACTAAAAATACAGGTGTTTGCTTTATTTACAAAAAGCGTTGGTAGAAATTGCCTGTAAAAGAACCTGCTAGAACCAATGACATTGGATTGCCCATTGAGCAATGTTGCGTGCAGCTTAATTTGAGTTTCTATTTACAAATTTAATTTCTAAACCGCCGTTTAGGCCAAAACCATTTTTTTTCTTTTTTCATATTAATGCTACTTTAAAAATTAAAAAAAAAATTATTGGTTTGTAAAATATAAAAGAGGGATCTGATTTAACTATATTACATTTCAAAGTAAATACTAGCTAGTGCATCTGGTTAATTAATTAGGTGTAGCTAATTTCCTGCGTTTCATATTATTTGGGCATTTATCATCATTCAAGTGATACATGTGTAAATTATGAAAAAGAGGAGAAAAACAAGGTGGCACATGTGTAACTCAATATATTTCTTGTAAGCTTTTGAAAATTTGCTTGACATTTTGTTCGTTTTGGTGGAAAATATGTTTTTGTAGAAAGTATTAGAGGCTTTGGGCCTAACTCAACTCCAAAAGCTAGCTTGTGAAGTGAGGATTGTCCTAAGTCTTTATAAAGTAGACCACATCTCAGTATTTATTCGATATGGATAGTTAACTAGTTTTTCACAAATAGTCCAATTATATATTTTCCCTGCTTCACAAGCTATTTTAATAATTATCTCTATTATCACTTCCCACTTTTTTCAATTTTAGTTACAATTATCCATTTCTTCTTAAGCAAAAGTCTGTAAAGACAAAAAAGATATGCTAAAACACGTCATATATCTAATTTTTGGTACCGTCCGAGTTGTGAATTATGGGATGGGCCAAAGTTGTTTGTGCACAACCTTGTAGATTCAAAGCCCATCCCCAACTTTTTGAGTTGGATCAATTTCCAAAACACCAACCTTGCGACAAAATTAAAGTACCCAAACTTGCCGAAATTATAAAACATGGAGTACTATCCATCCTATAAAAGGCACAAATATATTCTTACATAAGATAAATGAAAAATTTTAGTTGGAATCAAATTTAACTACACTTAATTAATCAGTATATCAAGTATTTTTACACTTTTTTCATATGAATGGTTACTTTTATCGCTAATCATTTGATAAGTGTAATTTGCAATATTCTTCTATACGAATCAAACTTAAACGATATTATCCGCTCCATGGGAGCTACAATTTCTTGGTGAATTGAATTATTGTCTGAAACTGAAATAACTGAACTATGAGATAGAGCATCACCAAGGTAGAACAAAAGTGTGAAACCCACAAAAAGGCTTAAGATTATTGAGACCATAGGTTTTAGCCATAAAAGAGTTAATTTACAAAATTTTATGTGTTAATTACTTAATTCTAATTAACATAAAAAGTTTGTGTTAAAAAATTAATTTAAAACCTCTCATTGTGTTTAAAAACTAGCACACAGTCAAAGAAAAATAGCTTAAAATTGCTATGGATTTTTTTTGCTACGCCTTTTAAAACGTAGTAAAATATAGTAATTTACTACGTAATTTAGACCGTAGTAAATAATTAGATAATAAGACAGTTATTCATTATGAAAGTTAGATCGTAGCAAATGAACACACAATAAGACGGTTATTTACTACGAAATTACAGTCGTAGCAAATGAATGTGGAAAAATCAATTATTTACTACCGAATTCAATCGTAGCAAGTAAAAAAAACAATACAAAAGTGATTTAATATCACATTTCAATTGTAACAAATATAAAAACTAAGAAAACTTACATAATTTATCAAATTTCTTTTTTTTTTCCCTCCAAATTTTTGCACAATTTTTAAACAAAGTCTTAACAAGGAATACAAATAATTTCAACTATCTTTACTTAGTTCACTACGAGAATATGCCACCCCATTCCAAAATATTTGAATTTCACATCTGATCACATGTGGAAAAAGATATGTTTTTTTCTGAAATTTATCATTGAATTGAAGTAATTACATATTAATTGTATATTATCAAATCTATTTAAATGATTATATTTTTGACTAATATAAAATATTTAAATAATAAAGTTATATTGTTTCAAACTTTAGAGCCTTTTACATGTAACACTACCCCCGAAATATGATTCAGGGCTTGTTTACTTTGATACTTTTAGTGTTAGTTAGAACTGCTTATTTGAACAATTAATTTAATAGTAATGATGAAATTATTGAGAAATTTACATGTCGGTCAAATAAACCCCAAGGATCTAATTGAATAATTTTTTTATTTTTCAGTGGAAATTTCGATGAAAATTCCACCGAAAATAAAATATATTAGTTTTTATATTTTTGGCGGAATTTCCTAACAAAATCCAAAAAAAAAAATCTTTATTTTCTTGTGAAACTTCCTCGGGAAAATAAAAAATTATTATTCCTTAATTTTCGACAAAAATTCCGCAGGAAATTCCACTGAAATATGAAGTATAGAAAAGGCATTTTGAAAAAAAATGTTAAATAAATGGACAAAATTTGGTGGATATTCCCTAAAAATTTGGTAAAAAAAATATTAAAATTAACTTAACTTGTTAATGTGTCATTACTATAATATATATACATATATAGTTAAATATGGCAACCCTAAAATAACTTTTGTAGAATCTTCGCATATAAGCATATATTTAGATTAATCAACATATATAGTAATTAAAATTGCGAAAACATCCAATTCGCGTAATAGAATTGTAGGAATAATTTTCAATAGAATCTATTCAATTAGTCAATTATGCTAAATTAAAATAAATAATTTAATAATTTAACTTTAGATTTAATGAAACTAAGGATAAGTAATATCAATTAAATTAATAAATTAATAATTTTCAGAATCATATAATAAGTAAAGAAAAATGTGAATAAATATTACAATGATACAATGGTAAGACTCCTTATTGCGTCCAAGGTGTGGGTTTGAACTCCAACTCACGCAAAAAAAAAACAAAAAAAAATCTCTAAGCTCCCTAGTGCGTGTGTGTGTGCCTTACCATAGTATAGAATTCGGGTTCGATGGTTCGATGGGTGATTAATTTTAATTTAAATAATAAAAATAATAATTTTGTACAAAAAAAGGTGGCCTATTTCTATTTTATTGGCTACGAAAATCATATCGTAGCAAAAACAAAATAAGTTCATAGTAAAAGCTATTTACTACGGTCTGTGTCCGTAGTAAAAATATTTGCTACGGCTGTATTAACTACGATAGTAAATACGTAGTAAAAAGCTTTTTGCTACGAATTTTGGTCTTTTTCTACAATTTTCTTACCGTAGTAAAAAGTTATTTTTCTTGTAGTGACATCATCCCCGGGTTCCTTTTTTAAAAATTTGAGTACGAATTTCTAATTTTATCCCTTTTTAAAAAATTGGATGATAACAATATGCTTTGTCTCTTCGGAAGAGGGAAAAATCTTGTCCAAAAAATAAAAAAGGAAAAAAACTCTGAGAGAACCCGAAACCCTAACTTTCAAAATTTTACATACATTGCCTATGAGACCTAGCTCAACTGGCAAAGTTGAGGCCACAAGATTGCAAGGTCTTGGGTTCGATTCCACACCAAAATGTGTTGATCTTTATTGTACTTTAATAGTAGTGTTTATTCTACTTCCATAGTAGTTTGGTTAGTTATTCATAATTGGTTAATAATTGTTGATGTTGGTTGATATTGATTGATATTTGGGGTGTAACTAATGATAATTGATAATCATGAAATGATATTATAAATGATGTATTCAAAAAAAAAAATTCCACACATATTTACGGTCAATTTGTGAGACATGAGAGTTGTGTTACTCAAATTTTTGAAAAAGGAACGCAAGGGACGGTATGCTAGTTTTTAAAAATATGAGGGGTTCTAATTAATTGTTTTAACACATGATTTTTTGTGCCAATTAAAATTAGCATAGGGGATATTGTAAATTTAACTCAAGATTAAAAGAGTAAATTTGCAAGTCTGAAACACGATCATACATGTAAAACTAGCGTGTGTAAAGGGTATTTGCTGATGGTTTTCACATTTTATAGGATTTTTTATACTAATTTTTATTTTATAGAATTTTTCTAATATAATTGGATTTAATGCACGAGGGCTCCACGATAAAGCCCATTATTGAAAGCATAAAATGAATATTATATTAGCATAAGCACGTATGAATAAACTTGTGTCCGACTCGCAAATGTCCAGAGGTGCTGATGATTGATGAAGGTGAAAATGACGATGATGCAACCCTGTAATATTTTTCTTGGCCGCAAAAAAGGTGTTTGAGCTGGAATTTTGACTCATCATACTTTGTAATTTTATCATGCTATTTGTAAAACAAATTATTATGATTATGATTTATGGTTAACAAGTTTTGCTGTGATTTCAAATCATTTGTAATTTTATAGTATCATAAATTATATGGAATATTACAATATTCGTCTGCAACCTTTAACGTTTTTGGATTTTGATCATGTAAGTATTCAAAATTTAATTTTAGTCATATATATATATTTTTTTAAAATGTTAATTTTAGTCTGATTTGGCCAGACGCTGATGCGGACAACAAATTTGAGGATTTATTATCCACGTTAGTGCAATTCACAGGAGTTCGGTCAAATCGAACCAAAATTGACATTTTTTTTTATAAAAAATATAAAACTAAAATTAAACTTTGAATATTTAAGGAACCAAAAATCAAAACACTATAAATAGCGGATGAAAATTGTAATATCATTTAAATTCTTTGCTGAAATCAATATTAGTTTCTATTCAAATTCTAGCTAATGTAAACTTTGTAAATCTTAAAAAGAAGATTTTGGTAATTTTGTGAGGAAGAGTTGTATTAGAATGTAATTTAACTCTCTCCCGGGGGCGGTTTTCGTAATTAAGTCTAATAATTTTTGATTCAAATAGACATATTTTGGAGTAATATCCAACACAAGATTCCATAAATTGTACAAAAACGAACGTGTTTTTAATATCTCATCGCTCGGCCAAGATCCACATCAAGACCCGACCCGGAACTGCATCCAGTCTTCTTGCGGATCATGTACGCCAGTCAAATGAAGAGTCCGCGTCCTCTCGACCAATGACATTTCACTGCTAACGCACTCCAGCCAATCACAACTATCCACGTGGAAATCCACGTAGCTCCAACCCCACCCCCTTTCTCTTTACAAGACTCTCAGGCTCAGACTCAGTCTCACGCCAACGAACAAATCAGGAAAAGATCCAATATCGCACCGGCAGTGAAAAAATCCGAACAAAAGGAAGAATAAAGGCAAGTATTTGGGTGATCGGCAGAGGCGTTGCACGGCGGCCATCTGGTGGTTCCCGAAAATCTTCCTGCTGGAATGGAGTCTCATAGCGCCGGGCTCCGCCGCGTGTTTCTCCTGGCTTTCTGTGTCGCCGGCATTTGGGCGGCTTATATTTATCAAGGCGTCCTTCAAGAGACTGTGTGAGCATTTCAATTTTGCTTGGGGATTTTTGAGATTTTTGTGCTCTGTGATGTCCAGATTTTAACTCTTAGCACGGCGTCATTACAATGCCCTTGCTTTGTGTCTGTGTATGTATGTTATGTATCGTGTCTGAATATTTAATTTGAATTCTGATGGATGTGTTGATTTAGGTCGACGAAGAGATTTGGTCCTGATAAGAAGAGGTTTGAGCACTTGGCATTTTTGAACCTTGCTCAAAATGTAGTCTGTTTGATATGGTCATTTATAAGTAAGTTTATGAGATACTTTTTGGGTTTGAAATTGTTCTTCCCTGTACACCAATATTAATTAGTGATGTGTGTGTTTTTTTTGGTTAGTGATAAAGATTTGGTCCGATGGTGGAAATGGCGGTGCTCCATGGTGGAGTTATTGGAGTGCTGGTATTACAAATACCATTGGACCGGCTATGGGGATTGAAGCATTAAAGTACATTAGTTATCCTGCTCAGGCATGTTCCTAACCATTCTTGGCTTTTTTGTGCGTTTTGTTTTGTGCATTAATGAAAAGCTGGACATTTTTCACTTGTGCTTCTCTGCTTTTTAGGTAATTTGTCTGTATTGATTTAGACTTGTGTTGTGTGAGGCATGATCTCAGTTTGATCATCAACATGCATTAATATCCTGTTGGACAAGCTTGTGGAATTTTACATAATCATAGTGGAAGTAAAATTTTGGTAATAATTTAAGTGACTGAATTGTGTCATAATGGCATAATCAACATATATATATATATATATATATATAAATGATGCATCTCTAATTATGACCAAGCCTGTTAAAGATAGATAGCTTGGATGGAATTAGCAGCACATTTAGATGTCCTTTTTCAATAGTATGGATGGACTAATGCTGGCATTGTTAATTGTAGGTGCTGGCGAAATCCTCGAAAATGATTCCAGGTGAGTTGTTGATGGAAAATGAATATTCTTTTTCTTTCTTGGATGTCTGTGGCTTTATGCATTCTATAGATTGAAGCAGAAACCCCAGTGTTACTCAGTCATGTATATGATGCTTCAATAAGAAACGAATATAAACTCACTCAGATTCAGACTTACTCCAGATCTGGTTGCAATTGAAAGCTCTGCTTTCTCTGTGAAAGAAATTGAGTTGAATCTGTTTCATCTCTCATCAAGTTGCTCAATATGAAAGAAAACAGATTGTCTTGAGATCTCATTTTCGCAATATAGATTTGGTTTGGTATGTTTATCCAGTATATCTGGTAATACTTGGACAACTAAAAAATGCTAATGGTAATTTAGGGGTAATTAAGATGATTACCTGTCGGTACTTGCTTAGCTCATGGTAATTTTATTTGAGGGATAAAATGAAAAAGTGCGTAGCTGTTGTCTTACTAAATGATATTCTCATTGTGCAGTGATGCTGATGGGTACACTAGTTTATGGGATAAGATATACCTTTCCCGAATATGTTTGCACTTTGCTTGTTGCTGGTGGTGTGTCTGCTTTTGCGCTTTCAAAGGCAAGTATCCTGTCAAACTGTTGCCCTTCTCTGCATTATTTACATTCCTCCGTGGTACAAATCAGTGTTTGATTATAAAACAGAAGCACCTGGCTATCAGTGACTGTTATAATTCCAGTCTAGGGCTTATCAAATATAGATTGGTTTCTCCCAAAAAAGAAACCTCTTTCACATAAGAAAGTGCAAAGTAACAACGGAGTACAGCTAAAGAAGTTACTAATCAAATAAAACAGAAAAAGACCAACTTGCAGTTGCTTTTTTGATGTCCGTTATATTGTTTTCTTCTCGGTTTCCTAGTTCCAGGGTATCAAGGAACAAATTCTATTTAATCTTCACAAATCAAAATATGCAACATTCAACAGCATTTAGTCTGCAATTATGTAGTTGGAATATTGATTCTGATGAGTAACTTGATCATCAGTTTTGACTATGTTATGGCTGTGCTTCTGAATATAATCTTATTTGGTTTTATTCATTTATTTATTTCCTTGCAGACTAGCGCGAAGACAATTAGCAAACTAGCACATCCAAATGCTCCACTTGGATATGGGCTTTGTTTCCTGAACCTTGCTTTTGATGGATTCACCAATGCAACTCAGGATTCAATTACAGCTAGGTAATCAGAAATGACATTTAATAAATTCTTGAGTTATACTGTTAACTGAATCTACCATCTTTGAACCATTGTTGAAGTCTATGTATTTTTGATTTGGCTTGCACCTCTTGAGCCCCTCTGTCTGCCCACCCAAAAACAAAAATTTCACATTTCATAGATTGCATAGTTTACTGAAGTAGATGTATTTACTTTTCAAACTGGCCTCATATGATTAGTTGGAATTATTGATGGAAACCAACTATTATTCAGGTATCCCAAGACAAGTGCGTGGAACATAATGCTCGGAATGAACTTATGGGGCACCATTTACAATATGGTATTCATGTTTGGCTGGCCGACAGCCAGTGGGTACGATGCAGTTCAATTCTGCAAGCAGCATCCTGAAGCAGCATGGGACATTTTTCTCTACTGTCTTTGCGGTGCAGTAGGCCAGAACTTCATATTCTTAACCATTAGTCGGTTTGGTTCATTGACAAACACAACCATAACCACAACTCGGAAATTTGTGAGCATAGTGGTGTCTTCCCTGCTGAGCGGGAATCCCCTCTCTCAAAAGCAATGGGGAAGTGTTGTCATGGTGTTCTCTGGCTTATCGTACCAGATTTACCTAAAATGGAAGAAGCTGAAGAGAACTCAGAAGAAGAGGAAGTCCACATAAGCTAGCTTTTGAATTTTTTCATACCAAGATGTAGCATTTTTGTTCCCCTTCTGATAAGATATCAGTCTAGGAGAATGTATTTGGATAGATTCTTATACAAATACACTATTACCAAAATTTTAGCATACGTCTTTCCTGTTACTTTCTTGAATTTCTCTGCACAAGTTACTTTTAGCTACCATGTGCTCGCAGCGCTAAAAAATGAAAGTACAAGTAATACAAGAACTATGATTTGGATTCAAAAATTGAAACTTTACGTTCACATCCATCTTTTTTCGGTAGTTTCGGATATCTTGAAACCACCCCACTCCCGCAAAACTAAATGAAAATTCAAGGCTTTCAGAAGGCAATTACACAAGATGACAAAAGAATCACTGATTGCTGTATCCTGTAAAAATGTTTATTTTCAAGAAATAAATTCAAATGTTGAATCCATTTCTTTTTAGCAAAACGAAGCAATACATAAGTGTTTTAATGAGGTGGACCACCATCAATAATCTTCCACACTTGGGTTAAAGTTGTCTCAATATGATTGAGGTCCCAAACTTGCCGGCCCTTGTTTTACTAATTTGTCCTCAGGACTCAAAACCCCTTGAAGCTGGCCCTTCAAGATCAGTCCAAGCTTTTCAGTAAATTCAAAAGCTAAAATCTTGAGTGACTACAAGTGAAAGCAAAACTTTATTTTGTACATGTTTCCCTCCCTTCGTTTACCAATAGCTTTTCCCTTTTGATGATGATCACACTTGTCCTCCATCACCCACCTCAGACCAAATTAAATACCAGGCCTCTCGGACCCCCGCACCCCACCCCCCATACAGACAGGGTTATACGTTTCAACAAGAATCAGGCATCGGAGAGAACAGAAGCCACACAGAAAGCATGAAACTTGAACTTGTAAGTATTTTGATTCAATCCAACTTTGTGTATCAATGTTTTGTTTTTGTATGCATTTCTGCGTACAGATTCCTATAAGAGGTCGTCAATGGAGTGTTTTCTGAGACAACTTGTAGAGCAGACAACAGGAACATGTATGCACACCAGTAATCTCTATTACATTCTCCAATCCAATAAGTATCCATTTACAGTCATGTCAATCAAGAAAAAAAAGAATTTTTAGAACACCACCAAAACTTATTACATAGTGCTCTCTGCACACTAAAACATACCAAAACATGTGTGGTAGCAATCCACCTTTGGCCTCTCTGACTTTTTTTTTTTTGAATTTTCTATTCCTATCTTAGTACCTCTCAGAGGGTAACCTTGGCGAGGTGCCGCTGTATAGTTACACTTACGAGCTAATAGTTTTTTTTTTGTAGGGTTGAATCTGTCTGTACATTAGGCTTATCTAGCCCAAAACTTTTTGGAACAGTGGATGGCCGTATCCGAGCTCCATCGAGACAAACAAAAAGAATGACACACCTGCAAGAAAGCACACCGGAAGAAAAGTTGAGGATGCAGATCATAGCAGTTGATCTTCAGAAGAAAATCAGGATGCTCCATAGCAGCCTAGAATATTCCAAAGCAGATCTTCGCAAGCCTATTCGGAAAAAATGAGGTCGAGATGGCTGCAATCCAAGAACAACGAACTCCAAAAAGAATTAAAAAAAGCTCTACACTTTACGAAAGCTCCCGATAGGTAGTTGTGGTGATTCCGATTCATAGACAATGGAGGAGGGACCTCTTGCAGGGTGGAGGTTGGGAAGAATTGGTCATCGGGCTCGGGGATGTCGACTCGAGTCCTAGTGTTTTCATTAAAAAGTGCTTTTCCTGCATCATGGATAGCACAAAAGGTAATAATATGAGAAGTAAACTCAGATAGGGGTCGAGATAGGATATGACAAAATACGTGCTATTTCCAGTAGAGAATATAGATGCTGAAATGCAGGAACTTTCAGAAGCTAAAAAGTAACAATGGTAAAATATTTAAGTATTAGTGATCTTTAAGAAGTTATGTAGCTCTTATTTTAAGCTTGAAGTTAATGCCTAGTAACTTATTATCTAGGGGATATATCATATCCATATGCATAAACAGAATCAGAAAATTCGCATTACTGAGTTTTTGTCATTCTATATACTATGCATTAGGCAGACTGTAGAAGTTATTTACCTCAGGAACTTCTGGACTATTGTACTAAAATGATGAAACTTTCAGAAATGCTAGTTCAATAGGGTCATCATATCTGTGATATAACTCTGTTTTCAGAGTGCTGTCAAATATTTTCAATACACTTCTATTAACATTCAAAATTTCCTTACATGACTGCTTTTGTGGGTGTCACAAAAGCTAAAGTGTCACAATATCTGTTTTTGGTGACGGATTCAGGTGTCAAGATAGTTTTTTTAGTAGGGAACAGAATAGTTCATTGGCCCTAACTAAAGTTCTCTGGTTGACCTTAAATGTTTCCCTATCCAATAATTTTCCTTGTGAGCTAAACTAAGAAAAAAATGATTTTTTGATCGCATTCATATTCCATTAAGTTAAAATGCAATATGCATCAAGTCTTTCTTTCAACAAAAATGTTGTATCACAGGCTTTATAACTTGTATACTCATCTAACTTTATTTGTGGATAGCTTTGAAGAGCCCCTCAAGCTGAGTTACGGCAATGTTAGCCATGGTTGCATCTCTAAATATATAGTGTTGAAACCACACAATTCAGAACCACATATCATCAGGACATAAAATTCTGACTAATATCATGGCCACCTTGACCAGCTTTTTTTATTTTTTATTTTTCTCTTTTTTTAAGAAAATACGCGCACACACCACCACACATGCACATTGTCAAGATTTGAACCCTGGCATTACAATCCCCATGCCTCTAAAGGTGGGATACACCTCTGTTAGGCCTAAGGCTCCCCCACCTTGATCGGCTTTAATAATTCACAAATTCACATCTTGCAGATTGATTGATTATTTGAAGTAACAAAACATTCTTCGTTACCAATGGCATTACCACTAACAATGCTGTATGTAACATCAAAATGCTTTGTACTTTGGATTAATCACAAATACATTGCAAGTTTAGAATTCTTACACTTTCTGAAAATTTTGGGCTGGGAATTGCCGCTGCCAACGATCTGAACAATGGAGTCACGTGAAGAGGGGAACCGAATTCTGTGTTGGAATATTCACATACTACTCCATTGTCATGTTTCATGTCATTACATGTCAACATATTGTTCACTGCATCAAAATACAAATATCATCAACTTGAAACAACAGTTCCTTGAATGAACCTTCACATTAAGATGTTATAGTTTGTACCTTCATTTGTGCTTGAAGTATGGCATATGCCACTTCCCTCAACAAGACAATTCTGATTATCTAATTGATCAGATTGCAATTCATGTCCAGTTTCCTGATGTCGCATGCAGATTTCAGCTTGACATTCTTCTGTTTTATCACCTGGAACATTTGGCAGCAGAGTTGATCCTGTACTGTATTCGGAGCTAGCTGGGGATGACTCGTATATATCAGGTTCCCTGCAAACAACTATTGGTAAGACACTATACAGATAAAGAAGACTCTCAAGTCAAACCCAGTCTGCCATCTAAGTTACCTCCAAGATACTCTACTGCCTTCATTACTGCTCCTTATATCCTCCACCAACTCTTTCAACTTCTCAAGTTCCAAATCAGTATCAGGATTTCTGACTGTGAGCAGATCACTTTCTTTGTTTTGTTTCAGAAAATCCTGAAGGACCTGGACCATGTTTATCTCAGAAACTTAGTGTCTCATAAGAAAATTGCAATCATTGCCATGAAAATGTTGAGAGTAGGACAAAAAGGCAGAGAGGAAGTCATCCTGGGGATTTCAAATTTCTTATTAGCTATGCCCTTTTCAGCTGTGCAGAATATTCTTGTTTAGAGATTTTGACAAGAATCAATCATTTTGATAGTGTGGTTGATAATGGAGAGTACTCAATATGATTTATGCAGCTAGACCTGAAGAGAGATCTAACACTTCCTACTTACCATCCAGGCAGTTTCAAGGCTCTGGTCTGTCTTCTCTGAGTTAACTTTGATTGCAAGTGAACTAAGCAATTCTGCTTGTTGCATCAGCGCAAGCACCTTTGGATCATCCTTCTTTAGAAATGTACCTTGAATTTTGTTATTTTCAGCTGCATCAAGTAAAAGAAAAAATATATCATCTTGCTGTTTGAACTTAAAGCAGACTAGACAGTTTATGTAATATTTTAGCGATTAGCCTGTTTGAACTCACATTCATCAATTGTTGCCTCCTTTACGTGGTTGACATGAACCTGAGTGGGAAAGTTAGTCTCGCAACTATGGACATTTTGAGCTAGTACTGCAAAAGGAGGTCTAAGTAGATGATCTACTGCGACATCACATTCACTGGCTAATTTTTGTTGTTGGTTTTCTGTTGTATTTGAGATATAAGTCCTACATCACCAATAAAATGTTATTTTTTAAGCTACTCATCCCAGCGAACACCTGTCAAAATAATGGATGTCGGCATTTTGTATACCTCATCTTTTTAAGAGGCGCAGCACTTTCGGATCCTCCTTGTGTATTGAGCCCATTTGGGAATATAACCCTTTTGTTGTTTAAGTTGATATAAGAAGTGGTGTTGTTTTCTTTTGCTAAGGCTTCATGCTTGGCTCTCTTCTTGCACAGAGTGGTGAACCGATTCTTCACAGCATTATCAGTTCTGGAAGGAGAAAAGATATTTCATAGAAGTCTAAATTAACATATACGCTTAAACCAACAAGCGGGTGATGGGTGGGAGAGGGGAGGATATTTGCTTAGTATTTTCGATAATTACCTGCCTGATACCACCTTTGCGATCTCAGTCCATCTGTTTCCAAATATCTTCTGTGCCTGAGAGCCGCTTTGATAATTAGATCATATTAAAATACAACATGAAACATAAATTTTTGTTAACTTCCATAATGTAGAAATTTACAGAGTGTCCACCTTATCCTTTAAAATTATGCCATCCAATTATGATAAATGCACTTATAACATAATCATCACTAAAGATGTATAATGAAAAAGCTAAACAGAGAAAAAAAGGAACTAATCAATTCATAAATAGTTCCCCCAAACTCGAAGTACACAGTGATAGAACAGGAAGAGATCAGTTGAGAAACAAAATATTTGCTAGAAAATATTTTTGATAAAAACTCCTATACTGCAATCTTCATAGTGTAGAAAACAAGTTTAGAGTTGG
This sequence comes from Petrea volubilis, assembly GCA_026212405.1. NCBI lineage: Eukaryota > Viridiplantae > Streptophyta > Magnoliopsida > Lamiales > Verbenaceae > Petrea > Petrea volubilis. Next base: position 8,511,811 of record CM047882.1, on the reverse strand, counting down.
ACATAAATTGTTTACCTCACATAAGAGCATGTCTTCCTCAGGTGACCATCCTCCTTTCTTGAAATCAGAATTCAAATAAGTGAACCATCTGCAAAAACAAAAACTAAAGATTAGAAAAGCTGCAAACAGAGGCATTAAAAGGATTCCGTTGTCGAAACAGAGGAAGATGCATACAGCCATTAAACTAATGTCAACCAACCTTCTTCGACATTGCCTTGTCGTTTTATCCTTGAATTTCGATGCAATAATCGCCCAACTATGACAAAAAAAAAAAACACCCCATAAGTTTCACTCATTCCATAACTAAATCAAACCTTTAAAAATAATCCAATGATCGTATTCTTGCACCAAAAAGAAAATCAAACAAAGACCAAGGGATCAAGATTTTACTTTTCAGTCCCATGTACTCTTATCTGCTCCCGCAGAATATCATCCTCCTGAAAAACCAAATATTCTTAGCAAAAAAATCAAGAAATGATATCAAGAAACAATCAAAAGAAAAAAATAAAAAAGTCTTTGACAAAAATGAAAGTATTATAATCTCACCTCCTGAGACCAAGAAACAATATGCCTCTCTTTCTTTGGCACTCCACCATTATTTGCATCAGTGGTATTATTATTCACCTTCTTCTTCATATTCTCTGTAACTTGTAAATTTCTCCCCTTTCTTGCATGCTCAAGGGCAATACTCCTTTTAGGGAGCGTCTATTATATAACAAAGAAACAATAGTCTAGAAAAAGATCAAGTCTTTTAACCCTTTTCTCTTTACAGAAACTGTTTAGCTCCCAAAGATGAGCATCAACAAAAAAAAAATCAAACAGTTGGTCTTTTACCCATCCCCCTTAAACCAAAAATTTTTTGCCTAGGATTCTGAACTTTTTTCTCCCCCTTTGCTTTCTGAAACAAAACAGTGAAAACACTTAATGCCAAGAAAAATCAAAACCCCTCCCTAATTTGGATTCCATTTCAAGATTTTGACAAAGATGGTAAATTTATATATGTAACAAAGGAAACTTATATTTTAAGTACACCTAAAAAATACCTGCCTCGAGATTTGAAAAAGAAGGGGTATAGAACTTGCAATTCAAGAATGTATACCATGAAACAAAAAAGAAAAAAAAATCAAAATTAAAACATGGGACAGTGTTTTTTATGGGGTTCAAAGGACGATGGTTGCTTTCTTGCTGTCCAAAAGTGGGAGCTCTCTCTCTCTCTCTCTCTCTCTCTCTCTCTAAAAATATGGGAATGGAGGGGTGGTGTTGATTTTTTTATATATTTCAAAAAATAATCAACGGGTTCTTGCTTTTGAGCGCGGGTATGAAGGGGAAGTTTGAAATAAAAAAGAAAAATAAATAAATAAAATAACGCTGAAATCCATGAGGGCTATAATTAGTGAAAGGGGCATTAGACTAACCCCACACTCACGCTCACTGTCACTATGTGTGGTGTGAGTGTGGGTGTGGGTGCTGCTATAATTCATACTCATACACCATACATTGATAAGATATGTGGTTTCTTGATGTCTGTTGTGTTAGCCTATTTTTTGAAAATGCTGACTACTTGACAATCTTCGTGACTCAACAACTATAACACACCACCCCGCACTCACTTGGTTTGTGTGTGAATGTACACATACACATGTGTATATATATATATATATATATATATATATATTTTTTTTGGTGAAATGTATATATATATATTATAACACGTGAATACACCACCAATAAATATATATTGTAAAGATTCTAATCGCGGACGATATTTTTCACGTTGTTAAAAATAGGGTGCATACCCATTGGACCAAAATAGCATAATAGTTAGAAACATAAACAGATCATTTTTTTGATAAATGATTTGAAACGTTACGATGAATCATGTGAAGGTTCTGTTTTGATCTTTATGTCGAATAATGTTAAAAATAAGTTTTTTTTTTTAAATTTTATTTCTGGGTAGTTTGGATTTTGGAATTTCAGTTGAAAGTTCGCAACTTTTTTGTGGGGATATTTGGGTAATTGAATATAGGGATGTGTCAATTTGAAATTACTATGTTACAGGTGGGTGTTAAGAATGGTAGGATTACATTACTGTCATCCCCCAAATTTTGGTCACTGGCCAGCCTGGTTTTCAGTTCTGACCAATCTGTTAACAGTAAATGTGATTTGTTTCTTTATGAAAGGGAAAAAAAAAAAAGAAAAATTAAAATTGATGTCTTCTTATTTGTTTTTTTATTTGCTTTTGTCTTTAATTTGATTTTTGTTTTGAAAATAGAGACCCAAGAGTCAAAAATTTCTGTCCTCTTTTGTCCACCGATCGTGGAGTCTGATTAATTAGGTGATTGCCAAATAAAGGTTGCAATGTATCCATGGAATGAATTTTGATTACAAATTAATCAATATAAAATAAAATTTAAAGCCTCGTACTTTTAAAGTTTAAAAATTTAGACATAAGATATGTGTTATACAGGGCACAACTATGTTGACACGGACACATCGTTGCGGGAGTTTTAAAAGTTTTATGATATGATACATCTCCGATATTACATTATTTGTTTAAATATATTCTTATATTACTTCGGGTTAAATATGATGTCATATATATACACTAGAATGCATGAATACTTTTAAAATTATGATTGTGCAATATCAAATTTCATGTTAGATGCGACAATCTTCCAACATTTTCGACATGTGTATGATGTGCTACTTGATGTGTTTATAAATTAAATAAATTTAACACTTTTAATAGTGTTGGACACATTGTTAACTACATGTCCAATAGTTTTTCAACACATGAGTTTTTCCGCATCTTTTGATAAGTATATATAGAAATGATTAAGAATCAATTTTTTTTGTTTAATTTAAAATTTAATTTTTGCAGTATATTTTACTCAAAACGGTCTTTTGTTTCTAGAAGAATAGTTGATAGATCACACCAAAAGAATTTCGATACAAAGATAGGTACTTGTATTGATATATGAGTATCAAACTTACCTAATTATACACATAAATGTAATGTATATTCAAAAAAGTATGCCATTAGATGGTATCAATCTTTTTCAAGTAATATTCAAAAAAAAAAATTAATTGTTTTTTATTTATTTGTATTGTTATAAAAATATGCGGAGCAAAAGATTCTATGTATTAGAAAAATGTTGATTGTGTTGTTAACAGTGTGTTCAACATGCAATTAGAAATTTCGTATTTATTTTATCGTAAATTGACTTTGGATACGTTAAGTGGTACGTTAAATACTTATTGGGGTAGTGTTTATAATTGACACGTGTTCAATATTATACGACTTTAATTTTAGTAGTGTCCCTATATTCTAAGACAAAATCTTGTTGACAAAAGCACAAATATCTTAGAATTTCTATATTTAATTTATACAAGGAAATACTAGCATACCATTTGATTATTTCACAGATCTATCTGGTTTCAAACCGCGACATAATTACTTTGAAATCTTTGCAATTAATATCCAAGAAGGCAAGAAATTAACTGAAGCCATCAACAATGCCATAGTTGACTTAACAAATAAATTACCCAGTACCTCCCGGAAAATTAAATATTTCTTTTATATAAGTTGACCAATCAAATTTTATATTTTCAATGAAGTGATGAATATATATATATATATATATATATATTTAAAACAGATAAATATTTGTATATTTAATAGCAGAACTTTTATTAAGATTAAATAAAGGCTAGAATTTAGGTTATTGTATTATCAAAGAATTAAAAGAAAAAAAAACAATTCTATTAATTAATAGCAAATACTTAGTCCTATTACTTTGTGATTGAGATATATTTACTGTCTTGCCCTTTGTTTGTAAGGATAAACCCAATGCATTTTGGGATTAAAGTGGTAAAAAAAATATTAACTTTTAGTAAAAACGGTTCCTTTTTTTTTTCTGTTAAAACCAAGTAAAAGTCAACATTTTTGTCTGCCGCGTAAGAAAAATATTCCGGAACTTAAGGGTGTCCCAAATTTGTTTAATTTTAAAATAAAATGCACTTTGCTTGTTTGACGAACTAATTACTCTATCCACTCATTAATAATTCTTTATGCTTATATATATATATATATATATATATGCCAAAATCGCACACACACACACACACACACACAAAATGAAATAGTTTTTCATGCCATAATACTTGATTATTTTCTACGACAAAGCTAAATAAACTAAACAATCCTCTTATTTAACATTGATCATATTTGGTTCGTGAAATGTTCAATTTTCACTCTGATCCAATTCATAACATGAAAAAAAACAATAATAATAATTTATAAGAGACGAGTCATGAAACAAAACAAAAATATAAAAGTAATTAAAGAATGAAAATTTTTCAAACGTAGGCATATTTTTCAAACCACCCACCAATGGATGAGGGCTCTCACTCTCAATATTATTCATTGATTTAAGATAACAGGAGAGTAAGTACAATTGGACTTGTCACATTATGTAATGAACATAGAAAATTAAAAATGTTAGATTAAAAAAAAAGTGACCCAAACCTAACCGGTGCGTCTCTATCTAAGCACTCTAATTCAATTTGAAAACTAGAAAAAAAAATATATGGTATGTTATGTGGGGTACGCCATAGCCGGCCAATAGGGTATAAAATTCAAAGACAAATAATAAAAGCTAAAGTTATATATTACTTCATGTTAGACATTTCATCAATAAGACAGGCCCCCCACTCCATGAAAAATCCATGTTTTTAAAATATTTCAAAAAACTTATATAAGATATATATATATATATATATATATCACTGATTGAGGAGGCTAATTAAAATGACATTTCACTTTCAATATTTAAGTCGTTGGAGATAATTATGCTATCAACATAGGCTACTCATATGTAGCATATGGGATCCTAGACCTTTTTAGGGGGAAGCCATTTATAGTCTTATTATTTTTAATCTTTTTTTTTACTGCAAGATCACTTATACCACTTCTTGGTTTTATGTCTTAAGTGTTGTATTGATGCACTTAATAATGATCATTTGCTAACTAATCTCGGCAAAATTTCTCACTACTTAATTAGAACCGATAAACTAATGAAGAGATCTCATTACAAGAAAAAGAATAAAATCACAACTTCATAAATGGAGTATTATCTCCAAAAAGCTAGCAAAAAACTAAAAATAATATTAAGTATTGGAGGAGTGGGGGCTCCAACAGGTACGAAGAGCATTTATATATTATTATTATTATTATTGGAAATATTAATTTAAAAAAAAAGAAAATTATTGGAAATATATGGAAGAACCAAGATAAGTTGCAGAATTTTGTACTCTTTGAAATTCCAGATTGACCAATCAAAAACGGATGCGTTGCCATGTGGACTGAAAAAGATGAGGGCTGCTTATATATATATATATATATATATATATGTATATATATATATGTTGTCTTGTCAATCTTTAGGAGTGGTGGGAGCCATTGCTATGGCAATGTGACAATTTAAAGGACTGTATAATATGTATGTGGCCGTCTCATTCGTCTATTCGCTTATACTGATCATTCCCGCCAAAAGGGGAATAATGGATTGTTTGCTTATAATCAACCCAAAGACAACACACACACAAAGAACGATAAAATAATAGAAATTAACCTTCATATTAATCTATGTAACTCATGTTGGAGATGTGGAACCTCAATTGGTGAGATTGTGCACTTCACTGAATTAGCACAATGGTCTTGCTAATAGGTAGGGAGTAGGGGTACTCAAGGACAATGACGGAACCACATATAACTCAAAGGGTGTACTTGTACCCTCTAACTTTAAAATTACCACATGTGTCTTTTGTAAAATTTTGAGTGTCCACCTTAATTATCTTCTAATGCACTTTGTGATTGTCCTCTAGTACACCCTATGATTATCTTTTAATATAATGATTTGTATTAGCAGTAACTTATAAGTGATAGGTGCTTAACCTTAGGATTCTAACTCTACCACTGGTCAAGGGGGCAACACGGCAAGGCCCCTTGTGGGAGCTAGAGGGCAAATCATCCCGAAAGCTAAACACATCAGATGGCTAATTTTATTTTGAAGTGTTGTCCTAGCTAGTTATCTTATAAAAATTATGATATAAGTACTCCTTGTAATTTTGTAATTGAATAGAGCAATAAAATATATATTTCTAATACAGTCGTGGATGTAGGCATTAATTTTTGTTGAATAACATGAATCTTGTATTGTGTGATTGTTTTTCTTTTTCTTTTTATTTGATTCATTCCTAATAACTTATTCATCCTATGATTTTTTTGTCCACTTGAACTGACGCATGCATGCTATTAATATATCCTGTTTTTATGTGTTTGAGGGATTTGCATGTATATAACTATGTTTTCAGATCATTTAAAAAAAAAAAAACTACGTCTTCGGATTAATTAAAAATATTCAGTACCATGTTGCTTTTGTTGTTAGGCTTTATTTTTTATTTTTTTTATTCTTTTAAGAGTTTGATACGATGAATATGTAGGAGCAAATAAGGTATATATATGCACAAGGAATGAAAATTAATACTAATTAGCAATTCTGGTACACATATAAGGAGTTGGGTGTAAAAATTTAACATAATATGCTTTCCAGAGAAGGAATATAATTGGCAAGCACATTAAAAGGAAGTGTGCAAGATATGATTTACTGAGAGGTCGGTGGTGGTTTGTCCCACCAAGCCAGCCTTCAAATCTAAAGACTTTGAACATGAGTAGTATATATTCAACACACACACACACACACACACACAAGACCAATTTCCATGGAACCCTATGCAAATTAAAGCTTTGCTGTTTTCTACAACTCACTATTTCAACTTTTCAAAGTTGATCTGTAGAGAAAACTACCCTACTTTAATTTGCTCCTACAAAATTCACAAAATATATTTGCTCTTTGTTTTCATTAGCTTTCCAATCACAATTATGTCTTAAACAGAACATGTTTTGTCATTTTTCCAATCTCTGGAGTGATCATTAAACATTACTCATATATTTTTGTCAAACACTGCATTACTTTTTGGTGTGAAGACAATATTAGTCTCCTAAGTACTATTACCCAATTAGCAAGATAATTGGAGGTTAATTTTGTTCTAGTCCAAGATGCCCAAATTTTTTGTTCAAAGTACTCATTATCGGAGCTGAATGCCCTAATGATGAATTTGAACGCAGTTATTTGTAGTTTGGTTGTTTGATGTCACGGCCATATGTAACAACTGTGTAAACCATGTAAGAAACACAAAAAGATGAATCTTTGTACTTGCATGGTCTTTCTAATTATGTAGACATGGGGTACACATATTTTTTGATAGGAGAAAGAGAGAGCGAGAGCTTGGAATGCATCATGAAAATGAATATTGATTTGATATATGAGAATGATAATCATTTTTTGGAGGAGCCTCTGATCAACTGGCTAACAAAAAGAAAAGCAAAAAAATCTGCATAAACATCATTTGAGCTTCACAGAATGTAGGGCAACAATTAAAGTAGCTAGTAGAGATATGCTATCATTTTGATTCAATACTAATTAGCTATATTATTTGGGGGGGAAAAAATTAGTGCTACTGGCCTTAGATAGGCTCCTCTATTCCCCACGAACCTTAATGAAATTTATTATGCAACTTTATTTTTCTTTTGTAATCATAGCCCATTTTCCCAATGTTTTTTCTTTCTTGATGATCAATTATTTATCAATCGGTCTAGAAAAATCTCCATTTTGCAAGAAATTAAATATACATAGTTTTTTTTATTTAAAACTAATAAAAAAAGATTATACAGTGACCTAGGTAGCTCCTACATATCCACCCGCAAATATTTATTTTTGCAAACTTCACGCTTCAGGTTTTCTGCATGTATTTGATCCTAGGCATTAGTGGGTGCGTTAAATGCCTCACATTAATAAAATACAATAATGTGGTACAGTTCATAATGGCTTCAACAATTTTAATTTTTATTTTTTGAGTTTCAACCATTCAGTTTCCGACCCACTGGCCGAGTAGTCCGCAGTTTGATACTGTAGAGATCAGTATGACGATGACCCTTCCAAACCACTAGCTTAATTTTGAGGGTGAGTTAAGCCCAAATCCATTTTTTAAAAACATATTTCTTTTATTTGGCGTCCAATGTTTTAGTATTATTAATTTATTCAGATTTCAAAGGTAATATTAATTAAATAGATTGTTAATTTGATGGAATGTATATGATGTATGAAATAATCATATATATATACACACATAGGCATCCGATTAATTGCTTCCTTTTACAAATGTTGAACACCATGATTATGTGCAAGAAAGGTTAGTGTGAGGGTGGAGCTTGGTGAGGCCCAAGTTCCCAAAGAGATCCACGCATTTATCTAAGGTGGGGACTTAATGCTACTATTAATTTCCTTCTTTAATTTATCTAAGTTCAATTGATCATCATGTCAATTAGCGCGTCCTCTCCACTAATAAGGATGTGCCAAGTGTCCCCAGTTTCGGGATTAAAACATGTGATCAAGCTTTTTATTCGTGGCATCCATTAAGAAATAATTAAGAGATTATTTGTTATGATCATTCATAAACTATAAATATTCAACATATAAGGACGTTATAATTATAATGTAATACTTTCGATTTGATTATGTGCTTTGAGTGATTAGGGATGTTGGGCTCTAGGTAATCCTTTATTCTTAAATATTATATGCATAACTATAGTCTTTGGCTTAATGATGATCATAAGAGCATTTAAAATAAAATCACACAACTATAGGTCTTTCCATCTTGAATTTCCTCTGTCAATAGGTGTTTAGAAAACGATTTTACCTTTTGTAAAAAGAAAATCTTGATATATGTATGTATGTATGTGTGTGTGTGTATATATATATGTGTGTGTGTGTGTGTGTTTGATCACTTTGTACCCGTTAATTGAGTCCATTCATAATCTTCGTGATCACTTAATTTCAAAGGGGAGAAAGTGAGATAAGAAAAGAGACCAAAAGAGACGTAAAGAAGGAAGTGAAAGTACGTAGACGAAAAAAAACAAAAAGCAGATAAGAAAAGTTTTTAACTTTTATTTGTTTCTATCTAATGCAAAGATTAGCTTTATATTTTTTTTGAATCAAAGTTAATCACCACGCAAAAAACTTCCACATCAAATATCTCAACAGCTTTGAACGTGCCAACATCCGAAATATTTAAATTTCTTTAGAGGCTCTCATCTACTGTGTTGTCTAATAAAGTCCTAGTTGCCAGAGCATCTAATGGTTAAATTCTGTTACTTTTGTCTTAAATTCTATGTTCCAACCTTATTGAGTACATAAAATTTATTAATTATTTGGAGCATTTTGGCCAGGTCTAATCCAATGAGGGATATGACTTATTTCTTTAGTGTGTTTGTGGAACTGTGATAATTAAATTGGAAAAATTCTTATTTGTATTGGATTTGGTCACATCGGGACTAATCATATGATGAATATTTTACACTTGTTATGTGATGTGATTAGTGTACAATTTAGGGGGGGTCATCAAACACTTGCTATATGATTGGTTGAGTATAGCCAAATCTAATCTCCCGACCTGACTTTTTTATTTATCAAAACAAGAAAAAAGTACTAGTTGAAAATGCATATATATATATATATATATGGCTATAGCAAAGAATATGCTAATATTTGATTAGCACAATTAGTTTTATTATTATTAAACTTATAAAAATCATTATTACAAAAAAAGAAAGTATCATATAATACATGCATATCAGTGTTAATCATATAATGAATGTTTTACACTTATTTTATGATTGGTAAATAATTTAAATAGTGTGATCAATCACTTGACAAATGCAATATATTTGCCATAAGATTTGTGGATTCAACCAAACAAGGTCGGGGTAAGAATTCCTTTCCCCCCCCCCCGCCCAATTTATGCCATTCTTATAAAAATAATATAGATATACATGTATTATTTAAAACAATATAAATATACATGTGTTATTTAACTTTTATTTAAGACTTCATATCGAATGAAATTGAATGGTTTAAATAGATGGGATGGAGTAATAACTTTTGTAAGGGTGGCACGTGAAACGAGAATTTTGCCCGATTAAGGCAGCTTAATTAAGCAGAACAACACTTTCGGAAAAGCAAATCAAGCAAATGTTGCCTAATTCTCTAATAAGTGCGTGTTTTAAGTTCTTTGTTGTTTGTGCATTACCTTGTCAAAACAACAAATCACGAAAAGTGCAATAACGCTTTTTCATCCCCCAAATAAAAAGGGACCCATCAAAAACTAACGCTCCTCTCCTCTCTCTTTAGTCTTTACACTAAATTAAGTTGGACCTTTCAGAGGCAAAATAATGATGAAGAGCAAAGAAAGTGAAGGGAATTTTGCCCAACAATTTGACAAACCTTGTTGAGTAGCAAACATATATGTATGTATGTATAGCATTAAATGACTGGAGTGCAATTCCACTTTCTTATTTTCTTTTTTTTTAATGACATTTCTATTCTACTTTTCTATATATTTAATTAGCATAATTTAAAATTAATATGTGCATTTTCATAAGCCCAACTACACATATGTATCTCTGAGATAAGGACTAGGATGACACTATAATAAACCAAAGAACTTATAAGACACATGCAAGTATAGGGACAGAACCCTAACATCTTATATAGGTGGACGAGTTTGAATTAATTTTTATAAAGGGTACTGATATTATTATTATTATTATTATTAATCTTTTTTTTCTTTGGAGATTTGGGGGTTCGGACGGATGGAGTAGAAAATTTTAAATTCTAATAAAAATACACAATGTATGATTATTGTGTATATATAATTTGAGGGATGGCTGCACCTTCTAATCCCCTCTCAACGAGGCGTACAACATCGAATGATCCGTACATATATACATGCATGCATGTGATGGAACAATAGCATTGATTAACCTCAACCTCTTGTAACTCACCTCCAATTTGCAGACAATTTCTTTTGGCTTTATCTCGAGAATATGCAATGCATCGTTGTAAAATGAAAAAACCTAAATATCCCACCTCAAAGGCACAAAGCAAGCCAAGAAAGACCCCACGTGGGGATTTAAAGTGGGGCTTATTTGTATTTTAGTGCAATCCTATATTTATCTTTATGTGGGTTGTGGGGGGCTAAATGCTAAATATTTGATGTGTGTGTGCTTGGGATTCCTTACATTCGTGTGGGTACCCCTCTTTAATTTTGTGAACCTTTTTTAAGCTCATAAATTTTCACCTTCTATCACCTCGCTTTCTCCACTATGTATCTTTTTCTTCAAAGCACGCTCTCGTAAAAGAGGGTTTATAGGAATCCTATGCCTCCGTTCATACTCGTAAATGTATTTCACTTGGTCTTGGGAGGGCCCTTGTTTGATTAGTTTATCATAACCTTTGTTTTGATTTGTTTGTGTGGTAGTTATATACTGCATTTTTATACATATTATCATGTAGAAGCTTCTGCAGTAAAGTGGAATTATAGGTCCTCAAAAGAATATAACAAGAAACGTGACACACCTTGATTTGATCATACATGTACACACTAAAACAGTATGTTTGTATTCTATAAAATTGTAGTTCGATTATGGTTGATTAACATTGGTTTTTTTTTATTGGTGAGGACTTAATTATGGATTGAATTTGATGAAATATTTTGTATTATATTTGATTTATTGATGTGATCGATTGAAGTATACTTTATTTTGCTCCTTGCTCGTAGATAGGGCTCATCTATAAATATAAGAAATGAAATAAACAGAGGATATGGTTTTTAAAGTTTGAATGTTTGATTAATGGATATAATAATGTGCCCAACTTAATTAAAAAAGAAATACATGTATACATTCCGGTGAGGCGCGCGCCTGCATGATTACGTAGCTAGTATCATTCAACCCTGCATTTCTTCAATTCCCGCCAACATCAGAGGACTGTTAACTTAGAATAGTCTAGAATTAACAAAAATAATCCACCCCATTATATTTTAACACGTCACACATTTTGTGGGCTTAAAGTTTCAATAATTAATTAGTCGAAATTTGATTAGGTTCCATCTAATGTAGAGCCTTTTGATTTTTCTTTTTTTTTTTTTTTCTTTTTAGGAGAGAATCACTTATTTTGTTTTTAAAAAAATACTTCAGTGAGACAAAAACCTATTTCGTTGGGCTTTTGAAATAAGCAGAAGTCGGGGGGGGGGGGGGGTGGAAAACCAAAATTAATATTATTGTTTTTTAAAAGTTATCAGAGTAGCTTTCAGAGAAAAAACATTTTTAAATTTCTCCATCTAATGCAAAACTGTTAAGCTTAAATAAAAGCTCTACTGTATATGAAAAGCATTAATAGACAAACTCATTTTTTTTAATGCTATCCAAACGGGCTTATAATCTTCTATTATAATTATGTTTGATTTAATCCTCTAACCTTATATTCGACATCGGATTTGGTGGCACTAATTAAAACCATTTATAAGGTGAAAGATTTAGAGATGTCCTTTTTTATCTTATTTTTAGGCAATACAGGTGATGTCCAGTTTATTTTTCATTTCAAATTTTCGAGACAAATATAATTATATTTATTATTATGATGATCTAGTGGTTTGGCTTATTATTTTTATTTTGAATAACTAAGTTCAAATTTTATTACAGACGAAGAATTTGGCAATTATTTAAGAACATTATCAATGATGTGATGAAGAATATGACTTAATTCACTGTTATTTTAGGTTTATCACCTAATTGGTGTGGCATATGATTTGATACAAATAGTACTCTACAATGAATGTACATTACTTTTTGAACATCTTTCAATAAAGATGCGCTAGTTATAGACAGAACTAACACCACATTTTGTTCTCCAAAATTCCAAGTGCCTTGGCTTTTTCCTTGGAACTAATTGTATGTACAAGAATAAATAAAGAATGGCAGTTGAGACTTGAGAGAGTATATCAAGAACATCTTGGAGAATGAACCTGTTGCCCCACTTACCACTTAGGCCAACTTATTATTCTTTTAACCAAACGGGTCCATTTAGATGACCCATGGAGCAGCCTTATCAAAAGACTGGATAATTTAACTTGTGCAGAAATAAATCCCTTTTGGGCCAATCTATTCTGGGTAGCGGTGGCAAATGGGATGGATGGGTTGGGTTGGGTTGGGTTGGATTTGGATTGGTTCCATATAAGTTGGATTTGAAATGAGTTCGGTACAAAATGAGTTTAAATATATGGGTTCAAGATGGGTTGGGTTAAACCCAAATGAGTCCAAAAATATATTGCATGAAAATAAAGACAGTGGTATATTTACAAATTTATAATCTATACAGATGGAATAACTATACATATAGCGAGATATATATTGTGTATACAACGCCTCCCTCTCGCACAATAGATTTCTAGGGAGAGAAAGAGAGTTTTTTAATTTTTTTTTATGATTAATAAAATGAGAGAGAAAGAGAGAGAAAGAGAGAGAGAGAGAGAGAGAGAGAGAGAGAGAGAGACGGTTTAGTCGAGCAATTGGTGTGATGGAAAATATAAGAGTGAAAAAGGCACAAGCAAAGTGCCACCTAGAGTTGTCAAATGGCCCGGGCTGGGTTGGCCAGGCCCAGGCCCGCTCAAGCCCTATTATTGTAGTAGAATGGTTTGGGCATATCTTGAGGTGGGCTGGACCTGAGCCGGGCTTGGAAGGGTGGGGCTAGGCCTAGCTCGGCCCATGAACCCAGGTTTGGTGGGCCTGGCGGGCCTAACAAGCTGGGCTTGGCAAGCTGGGCTCGGTGGGCTTACCGTTTTTCTTTTTTTTTTGTTTCACTTTAAAATATATATATATATATATATATATATTTTCATATTTTATGTCCTATATCTAAATATTAACTAGTATTTTTTTTTAAAACTTATTCAAGTATTTATTACTTTTTTGTTATAGTTTTCAATAATATAATGAAAATTAACTTTACTATATATAAAAAAAAAACCCTAATAACTTTTATTAACTTCAAAATATTGGAGTGTAAATATGAGAATTAAAAAAAATATTACATAAAGATTTAATAAAAAGAACTATTTACTACATCAAGAACTAATACAACTTTAATCCAAAATCATCTGCCAACTTCTCCATATATATGGTATTAGATATATATATGTCAAGTATATATATCATATACATGTATATATATATATATCAATATATGTACGTCAATATGTATCTGTTATATATATGTCCAAGTATATATATCATATATATATATATGTATCAATATATGTATGTCAATATGTATCTATTATACATATGTCAATTATATATATCATATATATATATATGGGTTAATTACATCTACGCCCCCTGGGAGTTTATGAAATTCCCAACACTAACCCTCTTAGATGAAAAAATTCACATACACCTACTGTGAAATTTTAAAATTACAGATGCCCCACTCCATTAGGGTTTCGGTCAAAATAAATATTGATTGACCGATTTGCCCCTTGCTTTTTTGTTTAAAAAATGAAAAAAAACTAAAATAAATCTAAAGGCTGAAATGACCTTTATGCCCCTATTTCTTGAACTAAGTGTTTTTCCCTTGGTTTCTTTCACATACATAAAGAAGAAAACAAGGGTTTTCTCCTTAAAACCCTTGAAGAGAAATCAAAAGAAAATGGAAAAATAGTAAAATTTTTGCTAATTTTTTCAGTTTTTCTTCCAAACCAGACAACAATATTCATATTTTGGTCATCCTCAACAACTTCACTGAACGATTTGGAGGATTTTGGAGGCTATTGTGAGGATTAAAGGTAAGAACTCGAACCCATTTCATGATTTTAGCTCAAAATGATGATTTTTAGTTGTTTTTTTGTTTGAGATGTGTTCATTTTGATTTATGAGGAAAATGGGTTGTAGTGGAGGAATTTGTGGGTATTTTGCTAGGGTATTTTAGATTGTTTCTTTTGTTAATATTTGGGATTGAATAGTCTTAGTAATGTATGCATATTTGGTGATTTTTCCACTGAGTTGAAGTTGCTGCTCTGTTCATCCCTGCTTCGATAGCTCGTACTGCATGTTTGAAGTTTAAAAACTATAATGGATGTTTTTGCTTATTAATTTGCTGATTATACATAAGCTGAAACGGTGAAGTCCAAAGTATATATATTCTGCCATTGTCTTTTTTTTTTTATTTGCTAAGGGAAGGAATTTCCATCTATGATATTCTGCCATTGTTATTCTAATTCCTTCCCCTTTCAAGTCATTGGCGTTATTGCCTTTGTGATACTAAAAAAAAATTGGTGATAATTCTTGCCCAAGTGCATACTTTTAATACCAAGTTGAAGTGAATAGAGACTCATTTATTAGCCAAATATAATGCTCACTCCTAATGAGGAAAGTAAAAACTCAAGTATTTCACGTCAAATGAGTTTTGTTCAGTTGTCTGCTGTTGGTGTTTTTATTTGACTTTTTATTAGGAAAAGGCAAGATAATGAATCTATTATGACTTATGCTTTACATTAGACTATGGTTATTTCAAGAACTTATATTACACTCACCTCTATTAAGCATGATGAAATGCTTATCAAATGCATATGAAAGCATGATGCATTCTTTGTTACTTCCTAATAATGTGAAATTGTTTCATTTGAGTAACATAGTTATTGTTATTTTGATCATGCAGAAATGGAAAATCACGCGACACACAACCTGATAGTACAATACCAAAATGATTTAAGGATGGTTAAAGGTGTAAAAGCTCAGAATTATAGAACTAAAAATCTAAAGAAAGACATTATGGAGAGAGCTTTTCCCAACAAGCCTGAATTGAGGAGTTCAGTACTATTCATCTCATACGACGTTTATCATCTTGATGCGGTGAATCGATATAGCATATATTTGGATGAAGACATAAGAAGGATGTTCGCAAGAAGTCCAAAGGAAATTAGAATTTATGTGGAAGCTATGAGCATTGTAAATGATATTAATGCTGAGGATGACAATAATGCCACCACCGATAGTACTACAGCTCCAGTTGAGAATGATAGGCTAAATGTTATTGAGGGTTCGGATGGTGATGACGAGAATGAATTAGAGGGTGAAGTATGCCTCTTTGATGACGATGGCACACTCCTTAGTAACAATGACTCATTCTGGCTCGACAATGATATTAAAGATGGGTTTGTATATGAGAATGAGGGGCACACCCCAGCTACAGAACCTGATAAAGAGAAGAACCAAGTTGATCTGAATGCTCCAAATGGAAATCCAGGTGGTCATAACACAGATTCATCCCTTAATGTAGATCGTGGCCCAGAGAGTGAGAAAGAGCTGCCGACAGATTCTAGTGACTCACTCATGTCAGGATATGAGTCGAACGATGAATGCGAGGCGATCAATGAAAGTGATGATGAATTTCAAGAGGATCCTCTTGGTGGTTGGTCAAGTGTGAAAGAGGCATCAGTGCTAAAAAAATCCTAGTGCACGTTTCAAGTTCGAAGCTAAGGACGTGTTTCTTAATGTTGATAAATTCAAAGAGACTCTTAACGACTACTGTATTAGAGAGGGTGTGAACATTATCCGGGAGAAGAATGAGAGAAGAAGAGTAAGAGTTCGTTGTGCGGCAAACGGATGTCCTTAGCGTCTATATGCCTCTTGTATGCCAGATGGCATTTCATTTATGATTAAGAGTGCATTTCCAGACCACACTTGTGTAAGAGTGGATAAGATTAAAGAAGCTAATGCAAACTGGATTGCAATTAAACTTGTAGACATAATCAAAACTCACTCGGACATAAAGACTAGTGGTTTGCGGAATGAATTGAAGAAAATAGGCATTGACCCTGTGTATATGCAGCTTTATAAGGCTAAATGTAAAGCTGTGGATATTATTCAAAGCAATATAAGTGAGTCATACGCCATTCTCCAGAAGTATGCCGCTATGGTGGAGAAAACAAACCCGAGCAGTTTAATATTTTTCCAATACGATTTGGAGGACAATGAAGTCATACCCCTCGAACATGTGTTCAAGAGATACTTCATAGGGTTGGAGGCTCTAAAAAGTGGCTTCTTAGAAGGATGCCAACCATTTATTGAACTTGATGGTTGTCATTTAAAAGGAAAGTACGGGGGTATACTTTTATCAGCAGTTTCCATTGATGGAAACATGGGTTTATATTCGCTTGCATTTGCTGTGGTTGAAGTGGAAACGAAGGATTCCTGGGGTTTCTTTATTCATTGTCTTTCTATGCTACTCGGTGGGTTCAATGATGAAAAGCAATGGACATTCATGACAAATCGTCAAAAAGTATGTCATTTATCATTTTTATTTTAGATTATGTTATTTGTTTTGAAGTGTTTGTTTTGTTTTTTTATTAGATTAATTTGTTTGTCTGTTTTGAAGGGTTTGGTCGAAGCTTTGAATGGTGTGGCTCCCTCGGCTGTTCATAGGAAGTGTTGCAAACATATTTACGCCAACATGAGGCAGTCACACCTTGGTATATTAGTCAATAAGTTATTTTGGGCTGCTGCAAAGGCGTGCACTGAAGCTGATTTTAGGAGTGCTTTTGAGAAGCTTGAAGAGGTCAAGCCAGCTACAACGTAGTGGGTGAGGGGCATTAGGAGCCCTGAAATTTGAGCGCGGCATGCATTTAGGACAGATTTGAAGAATAATTATGTCACAAACAACGTTTGTGAATCTTTCAATCACTAGATTGGGAAAATTAGACTGAAACCAATTCAGAAGCTACTTGATGGTTTGAATGCAAAGATAATGGACATAATTGAAACAAGATCTAGAAAGGGGGAGCGTTGGACAGGTGCTTTATGTGGAAGAATTGTCGACAAAGTCAATATTGTAAAAGAGGCGGCGGCGAATTGTGATATTCTTGTTGGTGGAACTTATGAGTTTCAAGTAAATGACGGTCCGCGCCACTACTTAGTTGATGTGATGTATAAGCATTGTGATTGTAGGGTGTGGGACTTGACAGGGATTCTGTGTAAACATGCAGCTGCAACTATAAAATACAAGAGACAGAACATGGAGACTTATGTTTACTGCAGCTATTTCAAGGCATTCTTTGTTGCAGCCTATAATCACAAGATCAAAGTGATTTTTGACCTGAGTTTTTGGCCTCATATGGAAAACCTCACCCCACAAAAAATCCTTCCACCAATCATAAAGAGACAACCGGAAAGGCCGAAAAAGCACAGAAGAAGAGAGTCCGGTGAACTTCCAAAAGTAATACCATCAAAAAGGAGAGGAAATGTGAAGTGTGCCATTTGTGGCCACCCCAATCACAATAAACGATCATGCATGCCCAATACTAAAGTGGTAATGTATTATTTGTCTTTTAACCAATATTTATTGATATTATAGTGATGTACTTAGATTTTTTACTTGTTTTTTGTAGACTGCTACTAAAGGTGAGAGTTCAAGGATGGGTACTGTTAGGAGAAATATTTTTATTTACTTATTTGCAGGATGCTCTTATACGTGAGACTTCAAGAAAGGGTGTTTTAAGGAGGATAGTTTCTGAGGTACAACTTTCGTTACTTTTGTTGTGTTATCTATAATTTTGAATGTGTACATTTTATTTCAGCTTCCGTTATGATCTCTTATATTGGAATATGCAACCAAAGGGGAGACTTCAAAGAAGAGACTTGCAAAGAGGACAGTTTCGGAGGTGACAATTCCATAGGTTTTTGGTTAATTTTGGAATATGTGATATTAACTGACTTCCTACATGTGTTCTATTTTCATCTTTTGTTGTCAATGTTGGGTGTAGGTTGTAACAAATGCTAGGCAAACCAGAAATAGAAGAGTGAGACTTTCTCAAACTGATACTCAGGCAACTAAACCACCTTCTGCTCCTACACAATAGTCACAAGCCCTATGACAGTGATAAAGAAGTCTCAAGCTGCATTTCTTGTTTTTTGGTGAATGATTGTCCATATTTTTGTGTTGTTGCTTCATGGACAGTTCAAATACTATGATTTGTTTGGTGAATTTGAATGTACTTATTTATGTTGATCGGGTTGTCAATTTGATCATGTCATTATTACTATTTTGGTTATTATTTTGGCTAACAAGACATAATAGTGATGTAGTTATTCATGTTGATCGGGTTGTAATAGGACATGATGGTGATTTTGTCCAACACAACTTGTGGTCTTGTGAAAAGCTTTTGGATGTTAGAAGGTTAGATGTTGTAATATTTTGGGATATCTTTTTTCATTTCAAGGTTATGTTAACAAGGTTATAGCTTCTTTGGTATAATTATCCAAGTTTTGTTTTCGTTTCACGTTGGTTGCTATCATTACTCATTACATCAATGACAACAAACAAAAAAGATACTACGTCATTGACAACAAAAGAAAAGATTTAATATCATTGACAACAAAAGAAAAGATACTACATCAATAACAACATATTAGAATAGAAAAGATACTACATCATTATAACAAAAGGTACAACAATAACACTAGTTAGCGATAGACTTAACAATTTGACAAAATAAGAAGATAGCAAGCAAGATGAGATTAAGTGTCACGAGCTTTTGCACAACGCTGCCCCTATAAATATCTTTGAGGGAATCTTCTTGACGATTAGATCTTGCAGTGTGGTGTCACGTGAAACCTCTTTTTCTTCTTCTTCACCCGAGTAGGGTAGGCACCAATGAGAGAATCTAGGGCTGTAAACGGATACTAAACGGAGCGGATATGCTATATCCGTATCCGTATCCGATTAAATTTTACCGTATCCGTATCCGAATCCGAATCCGTCGGATATTCGCACCCTATATCCGAATCCGCATCCGACGGATATTTTGCGAATTCGGATATATCCGAATCCGTTTAGTATTTTTTAAAATATAACATAATTATGAATTTTTGGATATCCGAATATCCGAATCCGCTAACAATTATCGGAATATCTGTTTAGATATCCGAATCCGTTTATCCGAAATTCGCAATATCTTCTTCACAGATCTGCAGGAACCACAAAATCAGAAATTCATATCTTCTGCAGATCTCTTCACAGATATTGCTTAAAATTCATTAAATATCACAAGCTTAAGTGTAAACAGCTTATAAATACAAACTTTAGAGAACTCTTTCTTCCAAGAATCACCTGGAACATAAAACCCAATTAACCCCTTCTCTCCAACAGAGTAGAAAAAAAGTAAAAAGAAAGAAAGACAAAAGATCGAGAGAAAATGAAAAGACCCAGAAGATTAGACCCAGTAAACAAAACCTCAAACTGAAACAATTAAGGTTTTTTCAAAATTTTCAAATTAACCAAAAAGTCCCAAAAATGGAAAGATTTGTTAAATGCAAATGGAGCATTGACTTCAAGCAGAAAGGCATCCACACTTTACCATGAAGAATTGAAGGTGAAGAAAATGAGATCAGAGATCTAACTAAAAAGGGGCACAAGATAAAAATAAAATAAAAAAAAAGAAGAAGAAGAAGATGAAATTCACACAACTTTTCAAACAAAGAAGAAGCAGATCAAGAAGAAGATAAACAGTTCCAAACCTTAGACAATATATATGTATACATACATACAGTATATATATCACCTTCTCTTTCACACACACACGCGGACAAAGAAAAAATGGCCTCATCCGCCCGTCGCCTCTCCGCCTCGCATAGATGAGAGAAGACGATGAGAGATCGAGAGAGAAGAAAGCAAGAGAGACAGAGAGAGAGAGGAGAATTCTTGAGAGAGAGAGAAACGAAATATCTGGAAAAAAGAGAACGAGAGAGAAAGAAAGAGAGAGAAGAAGAGAGGGAGTGACAGAAAAGAAAATTCTGGGGAAAAGAGAACGATAGAGAAAGAAAGAGAGAGAAGAAGAAGAGAGAGAGAGAGAGAGAGAGAGAGAGAGAGAAGAAAAATCTAGAAAAAAGAGAAAGAGAGAGAAGAAGAGAAAATTCTGGGAAAAAGAGAAAGAGAGAGAAAGAAAGAGAGAGAAGAAATCAACTATTTGAATATGTTGTTGGATTTTCTCATTTTCTCTAATTTTAATATAATGTTAGATTTTCTTTAATTTTTTTTAATATAATATATATTTTATCTAATTTTTAATGTTTGAATGTTAATAATTTTAATGGAGTTGTATTTTAATAATAATAATTTAATATAATTTATCGAATACGGATAACGGATATAAGTAAACGGATATATCCAACGGATATACAATCGGAGCGGATATTAAACGGAGCGGATATCTAATTACCATATCCGTATCCGTTTATTACTCGGATGCCTATAATCGGATACGGATATATCCACTTTAAACGGATGCGGATAATATACCTCGTAAACGGATACGGATGCGGACGGTAATCGAATTTTCGGTTTTCCGTTTACAGCCCTAAGAGAATCCATGAGTTGGGCAACAATAACACAATCTACCACGATTTTCATCCGTATCCGCTATCATAATACTCATTTTCAAGCCGCATTGTCTTTTCAAGCATCTCTCTTTTTTGTATTTTAGCCTCATACCACTAGAAGAATAGCTAGAAGAAGCCATATTTGTGTAATCTAAACTAAAAGTATGTCAAATGATGTTGCAAAAGTGCATATATATAGAGAAAATAGCTCCAACAGTCAGAAAACGGTCATCAACAACTATTTTTTAAATTTCTAATGGACAAAAAATGGCTATAAACGATCACGAAGAGTCTATTTCACAAATTTAAAAAAAAAAAATCACATGCACCCCCTCTTAAGTTACGAAATTACATGCAGACCCCCACTAAGTTTATAAAATTACCAAGGGCATCCTCGGGAATAAATTTTGTTTGAACCCTAACCAGGGGCAAAATAGTCAACTCACTCAAAATTTAGAGTGACGTCATCATATTTTGACCGGAACCCTAATGGAGGAGGGGGGCATCTGTAATTTTAAAATTTCACAGTGAGTGTATGTGAAATTTTTCATCTAAGAGAGTTACTGTTGGGAATTTCATAAACTCCTAAGCAATGTAGATATAATTAACCCGATATACATATATATATCAATATATGTATGTCAATATGTATCTATTATATATATTATATATATATATATATATCTAAACATATATATAATATGCTATATATATGTACTTATATATCTTATATATATTAATATATTATATATCTAATCCTCTATAATCTATATGAGATAACTATATATCTATATATCTAATTATATATATTATATATCAATCATCTATATGAAATAACATACATTAGTATATTATATATTTGATATATGTTATACATGTACATATATATATCTGATATATATACATTTAATTATATATACATAAACACATATATATATAAGTATATCTAATTTTATATATATATAATATATTTAATCATTTATTATATATATCAATATATATAATATACAAATATTAGTATATATATAAAAAATATATTCTAAATTAAGATAATTGGCCCTTTATAAAACCAAATAGGGGCCCACAATTAGGAATGACAACGGGTCGGGTCTGGTACGGGTTTGGCCAAACCCGAGACCCGACCGGCCAGAAAATTTTGGACTCGAGACTCGTCCCAAACCCGACCCGGCCCGCCAAAGACCCGAACCCGGCGGGTTGGACCCGTTGAACCCGCCGGGTTCATAAACCCGTCTCAACCCACCAAACCCGACCCGTAAATCCGTTCCAATAACTAAAATTTTTATTTTTTAACAAATTTTTTGAGACAATAATTTTTAAATTATACAAAAAATTTAATAAAAGAAAACATTCAAATTGTACATCAAATCTAATAAAACATATTCAAATGAAATAATAATTTTTAAGATTTTTTTAATTGTATTTATTTATATATTTATATTATATATATTAAATATATTTATATATATATACGGGTCGGGTTCACTTGAACCCGAGACCCGACCCGAACCCGTGCGGTTCTAGAATTCTAGACCCGCAACCCGTTCCGAACCCGATTATACGGGTCCAAACCAGCCCCGAGCGGGTCGGGTCAGGGTCGGGGACCCGCGAAACCCGACCCATTGCCATCCCTACCCACAATGCCACCTTTGAACTGGCCCAGCCCGCCTATTAATGTTTATGGGCCGAGTGAAACCGTGTTGGGCCACTGGGTTCGTGGTCCGGCGTAGCCCAATTGATATATCTAGCGCCACCCATCAATCCCTCACCACTTACATAGTCAACCCTCCCTCTCTCTCTCTCTCGAGACATATATCATATTTTCTCTCTCTTTAATCACTTATAAAAAAAATTGTTGGTTAGTATTATAAAAAAATGTATGTTTATTTATATATTTATTTAATTAGGCTTTATCTTATGTTTCTAACCTACTGATCCACTCATTTGAATTCGAATACTTCAGAAGCTCAATATGAAAATGACTTTTTTCAATCCAATTGCTTGTTAGATGCTATATATTGCATTTCACTCTATTACATTATATTATTATTATCTAGTAATTTATAATTAAGTTGAATATAAACACGTTGATTGATATCTTATTTTCCTTTTTTTTTTTTTTGATAATTAATCTTATTTTCCTTTTCAATAATATCATTTGCCGTCTATAAAACTTTGACAAAAATAGAAGAATTTTGACAATGTGCCAATATGATGGAATGTTCAATGTCGTTTTGGACATATGAGCTTATATATATTTTAAAAACTATACAAATGATAAGAGAATAATAAAAAATAATTTGTGTGAAAAAAGTGCTTGAGAAAACATTTAACTTCCTTTACCTCGTCTTTTTATTCTATTATGATTGGAAAAATAATCCTTTTTTTTAAATAATAATAATAATCCCACACTGCATCCAAGTTTCTGTGAATTTTTTTATCAATTACATGCATACAAATGCATTTATATATATATATATATATATATATATAATATGATTACTTTATATATATATATATATATTATAAATCTATAAATATACTTGCTTTTTAAAAATAAATATTAATAAAATCATTTAGCTAATATACATCGACACATGGATCCATTTGTATACAACAATAATAAATTAGGAAATGGAGATAGTTTGAAAGGGATTCATTATTAGGATTGCTTAGAAGGCAACGCAACATACAATTTTTTGAGACATAGATACTTGGAAATTTATTTTTGGATCAAACATTCAAACCCATTTCAAACTCATTCCAAAACTAGTTGAACCTATTTTAAATTCAATGTCAACCCAAAACCATCTAAACACAAGTAGAATCAAATCCAACCCAACGCAACCCATTATAATTTTTTTAAACCCAACCCAACCCAAAACCAGTTCAGTCAGGTTGAACGCATGGGTTTTAGCCTATTTCGCCACCCCTTATTTTGGGAAATACTCCATTCGAGCCCACCTAACCCACCAGATGACGCTCGGCAGGACTAATTCGGGTCAGACATTTATGACCCACACCCTCACATAACTAATTCGAATTGGGTATTGCAGAGGTCCATTGTGAGGGTGACCTTCCAACCCAATTACTTCATTTACAATTTTAGAATTCAAACTCTCAATGCTACTTAAGGGATCTAAGGTACCATCCTATAAGACCAACTAATAATTGATATATATGTATAAATATCTATCTAAGATATTACTAACACGACTATATGTGTGTATATATATTGAGAGTGACAATCTCCCAAGCCTAAGATACGCGAGCATGCTTCATATTAGATTGGTACAATGTTTATGTCGAACACTGTGGTGAACACAACTCTCCAACATATGTTCGAAGCACCACTTATCGTGTTCATAAATTAAAGGGCGAATTACGCTGACCACCCCTAAGGTTTGACTAATTTATGAAAAACCCCCTACTTTTTAAGAAATTACCAAAAACCCCCTAAGGTTATATCAATATTATAAACTTATTTTAATTTTCGAAAATACCCCTTCCCTCTTTTTGGGTGATTTACACGGACCACCCCTAGATTAGGTTAATTTACGAGAAACCCCCTGCGGTTTCAAAAATTACCAAAAATCCCTTGAGGTTATACCAATATTACAACTAGCACCTACTTAAGTTGATTTATCAACAATATTAATTCTTTTTTTTCCCTCTGTAATATTGTTATCATAAAATTTTCATGTAGTAGATTTGAAAAAAAAATGTGATTATTTATTCAAATAAATATTCTGAATTTAATACATTAAAAGTATCTACCAACACATCAAGCATGTCATATTATCGTTAATACAGAGTAAATTTTAAGTGAAATGAGTTAGAGTCCTCAAGCTAAATAAAGTTTTCAAGTGCATTATTTAATTTCAATTTTTTATTTCAATCAATGTTTATATTTCTCATTTCACATTATGGAT
The DNA here is from genome assembly GCA_026212405.1 of Petrea volubilis. Classification (NCBI taxonomy): domain Eukaryota; kingdom Viridiplantae; phylum Streptophyta; class Magnoliopsida; order Lamiales; family Verbenaceae; genus Petrea; species Petrea volubilis. The sequence goes on along the minus strand of CM047882.1, from coordinate 8,486,470 downwards.
ATATACGATGCATATAATTATATTTTTTTCAAATATAAATTTAGCACATATTACGTATATTTAGTATAAATTCATAATATTGAATTCAGAATATTTATTGAATACGTAATCATATTTTTTTTTCAAATCTATTACATGAAAATTTTATTATAACAATATTATAGAGGGAAAAAAAATTAATATTGTTGATAAGTCAACCTAAGTAGGTGCTAGTTGTAATATTGGTATAACCTCAGGGGAGTTTTGGTAATTTTTGAAACTACAGGGGGTTTCTTGTAAATTAACTTAATCTTAGGGTGGTCAGTGTAAATCACCCAAAAAAGGGGAAGGGGTATTTTCGAAAATTGAATAAGTTTGTAATATAGATAGAATCTTAGGGGAGTTTTGGTAATTTTTGAAAAAATAGGGGGTTTTTTATAAATTGGTCAAACCTCAGGGGTAGTCAGTATAATTTTTTCTAAATTAAATTAAATTAAATCAGCTGCTTTTGATGACATGTTAGATACACTATCCATAATGTGCTTGATATTTTTCAAACACTATGAATTTTTTCACATATTCTCATAAAAAAAGAATAAATAAAAAATTCTAAAACTACTCAACAATGATTGTTGTGTCATTCAATTATTTATTTCTCTCATTATGTTTTGACACAAAAGTTGGATTTTTTTTAAGAAAAAGTGGATAGTAAATTGATCACACAAATATAATTTTGATACGATTATTGGTAAGAACTATACATATATATATATATACATATTGATATGTACCTATGAATTTTATATTATTATTAAAAATGTATAGACAGGTATATATAAATGTAGAAATATACATATTATATTAGATTAACACATAAGTAATGCAGAAATATTTATATAAACACGGAAACAAATTGTGTCGTAAAATTTTTTATCGTTTCGTATTGTCGGATTTTAGTATAATGTCCCTTTTTTTTTTTTGAAATATCATATCATGTCAGTATTAATGTATCCATACTTATGCACCATAGCCGGTACACAAACCAAAAACATTATTCGAACACAAACACAAATAACTAAGTAAGGTTTGAGTGAAAAGTTTTAGAATTTGGGTGAGAAATGTGAACGGGTTTTTTCAAAATGCGAATGGGTTTTTTCAACGCAAAACCCAAAAACTTGTTTTGGTGACCCATCAATCTAGTTCATTTCAAATTTTCAAAATATTTTGTTTCATGTTATTAAGTGTTTCGGATATTGGATATTGTTTATGTTATATGTTTTTAAGGGAATTTTTAATTTGGAATTCCAATTAGTGTGTATGAATTTATAGTATTTTTATGTACCGTTGAGCTTCGAAACTATGGAAGTTGTGTTGAAAATCTCCAATAGAAGCGGCCTTAGAAGTTCGTTTCTTGGAGTGGGTTTTTTATTTTCTAAATTGATGACTTCATATGAAATGACCAATGAGCCCTTGACACATTAATTAGTTACGTCTAACTTGAAGAGGGAATTTTCAAATGGGCACAAATACCCCTTAGGAAAGTTTGTTCCAAGTTATTTTTGCGGAGTTGAAATTCAAGCACTTAAAATACAAACTGTGACAAATAAAATAATTTTGTATATGTAATTGAAGGTGTTGAATACCACAAATAAACAAATCAAAAGTGTCCATAACTTTATAAGTGCATGTAATACAAATTCAGAGCGTTTAGTTTTTTTTTTTTTTTTTCTCCAAAAGATTAGGTTGGTGAGTCAACGTAATGAATGGGGGTTGGCTTAATCTTTATAAGGTCTGATTTATGGTTGATAAGTATTTGGTTTTCATCCATCTAATTGAGTTTGATTGTTAGAAAAATTCATATTAAATCCTCGCTCCAGTCCAACTCAAAATCACCCAATCCACCCAAGATGCAATTCAGATCCTCTGTTATAAAACGGTGCTAAATCTCTTCCTATACTCATCAATACACGTTACATGTGCGTATATTGGTGAGCGATTGAGATAAAAAAAAAAAAAAATCCTCAAAATTTTTTCTATTTATCTCAATCGCTCATCAAGACATATTTTGATGAATGTAGGAGGAGATGTAGCACAATTTTATAGTAGAGGATCCAAACTGCCCAAGATGCAATCCTTCAATCTGGGAGTCCACTAATTAATATTTGCTCATCAACTACACCTAGAGTTCATTGCTTATGCTATTTAGCAGCAAATAAACACGAGAGCAAATGCTTTAATCATAATTCATATCTAAAAACAAAAAAGAATTGACAATCTCCAAATTCACAGACAAAAGCACTCATCTGAACAAACAAAAACTATATTGATCTCATATAAATACCTTAATTTTACATACCTTTTTTTTTCCCCCAAAAAAACCACAATCAAATCCCATTCCTCAGAACCCTTTTGGCCCAGTCTCCTTCAAAACCAGAGGCTTCTCCGCCATAGACAGACAATACTTTGCAATCTCCCTAAACTTGGGCACACTCCTCAAATCCACCTTTGTCCCATCTTTCAGGGTGATGATAACATCACCCCACTCCCCTATAAACCTCGGCACCACCTGAACATCCTTGATCACATCGTACGCGAAATCACTCCTGTCCTGTCCCGTCAGCCCCGATATCACCGTCACCCTCAGGTTAGTGAACCTGTACCTCAGGTAAAATGCCCTAAAAACGGCCGCCAGAGTCAGCGGCAGCCATAGGAGAGTGAACCCCAGGAGCAGGTTCGCCAAGAGGTCGCCGTAGTGGGCGCCGCCGTCAAAAAAGATGGTTTCTTCCTTTTTCTTGGTGGCGGGGGCGGTGGATATGGGCTTCGAGGAGGACACGTGGAGCTTGGTGAGTGGGCGGGGCGGTTTGGAGGTGGGCCCGGTGAAGGGCAGTTTGGCAATTGCGTAGAAGGACTGGTGGTGGGCGTTGGCGGAGAAGGGTGTGCAGGTGGTGGAGGTGGTGGTGGGAGTGGGAGTGGTGGCCATGGCCGTGGTTTATCCGTTTGAGATTAATAGTTGGATAAGTTGAAGAGATGCTTTACGGAGTATTCAGTGGCTGAGAGTGGTTGACGTGGCAGGTTTTGAGCTTATGATTGGTGGGAGTTTTTGTAAGACTCTCACCCTCAAATATTAGTTTAGAAGTTACGAGTTTTGGTAATTTTCTCTTTTCGGGAAATTTATTTATTTATTTAAAAAAAAAATGACTTATTTGGCCCATGCAGGTCTCGAACCTGCGACCTTCGCGTTATTAGCACGACGCTCTAACCAACTGAGCTAATAGGCCATGTTGTTGATTTGCGTATCTTGTAAAATATAGATTAAATTTTGTGCGTTGAAATGTAGGCTTTATATGATAATTGATATTTTATGTTCTTTTATGGGCCTATTCCACATGATTAAGTGAGTAAATTGACAGTTTGGGCCTTTGGGCTTAGCTTTAAATGGGTCGTAGTGTTTCGGACCGTGAATTTTTGTTTCCGTTAAAGTGGTTTAGACTTCAGACCAAACTTCATCCAACCTATCTCATTATGTGACACTGGACTTATATGAGAATAACATAGGACCATTCGTTTTCAGTCTCAATAATGAAGCCTTTATACGGAAAGCCTAAAGCAATTGGTGGAGTATAATCAGTCGAACAGCTTATGAAAATAAATACAATGTGATGTGTGGGGAAATTGCAAATACTGTCCCACAGCATACGTCTTTTTCTAATTATACTCCAACAATTAAAATTTTCTCATATTATATTTTATAAAATACAATTATTCTCATATTGTGTCCCGCAAATCAATTTTCATTAAATTTATAATAGAAACACCACGTGACTTGTACGTGGCCGTTGATAGAAATCGTTGTTGGGATGAGACGTGGCATTTTCTGTTAAAGATTTGACGAAAATTGACTCACAAGACGTAATGTGGGAAATTTGTACTTTACAGAACACAATATAAAAAATCGGAATAGTTGAGATACCATTGTAAAAATGCATTCATTATGGGCCAAATTTGACAATTTTTCCCGTGACTTGAATTAAGCACACTTGTATGGGGCGTGCAACCATGGTCTTGTTAATACTACCAATCGACTATACTGAAGTTCAATTTAGATTTTTTGCTATAAAATTGTACTACATCTTCTTCCTCACTTATCAATATACAACATGTGTATAGATGGACCGTTATGATAAAGAAAAAGAATCTTTAAAAAAAAATTTCATATCACATGTGATGTTTATTGATGAATGAAAGAGAAGATATAGTACAGTTTTATAGCAATGAACTAAAAAAAAAAAAAAAAACGAACTCTCAATATTTTGCCTACGTATTGAAAATTAATATCACCTCGTCAAAGTATTGAGTAAACAACTTTAAACCAGAAAAAATATAATTATATTAGTGTAGAGAAGTAACCTCGAAGTCAACTAAGAACTCTTTGCACTATATGTAATTAATTCAGAGAATCTCAACAAATTCAAATAAAAATTAATCCATTATCGTCCAAGAGAATAATTATTTAGATTCGTTGACATAGACTTCAATCCATGATCTTAAACAGCCATAATTAGAAAAATGTAGATTTTAGAGCCACCACAGGCCCTCTTCATGTTGGCCATGCTAACCCTAACATGCTTCTTTAACGTGTGTGTGTGTGTGTGTGTGTGTGTGTGAGAGAGAGAGAGAGAGAGAGAGAAAGAGAGAGAGATGCACAACAGCCACATAACAAATAACGATACACTCTAGACAAGCACAAGTAATACTTGTATTTACCTAATAACTAGCTCCTATATTTATTAACATAGTAAAAGAGCCGCGTACATATAAATATCCAGAACATTTTTTCTCCGAAACCAATGATTTAGATAAAGTGGAATTGTTTATTTCTGGCACGGTGCAGAATGCATGTGGCCACTTGAGAAGCTTTACTTAGCCAAAGAATTTTGATTTACCCACTATAACGTTACATACATATATATGTATATATATGTGTGTGTGTGTGTGTGTAGGATGGCATCTCAAATCTGTCATGAAAAGCCAAAGTCTTCCAGCCATGCATTTTCTATACGTTGTGCACATGATCCCAGATTGATCCAGCCTTTTCTCCGCCTTGTATATCACTAATTATTTGCTGTCCTTTTATATTTATTACGCAAATAGCCTCTAGGTTTGAAAATAAACTACAACGCCTGTAATAATAAAGGAAAATTTTATTTTTTTGTCCCATAAATCAGATCTTGTCAACATTGCATAGTTTCATCTTTTATCCGATAACTTCCATTTTTTCTCAATATTGTTTGTCTATCATCAAACTTTCGTTAAGTTTCTTTTTTTTTTCAAAACACACACACACACACACACACACACACATATGTACTCATCGTGCACGTTAAATTTGAGAACGACCACAGAAGCGTGTGTGGACTTTTGGTTCATCTGATCTCCTTCAAGAAATATGAGTGGAGATATAATTTCAAATTGCTTAACGTTTAGCTAGCTAGCTCCCATACCTTTTTTTTCATCTCATTATAATTTCATGATCATACATAACAATGATTTTGACATGCAGATTAATCAAAAGTAGCAACTAGCAGGATTAATTATAAGTCAAGTCCCTGGAAGAAATTAAAAAAGCTGGTGTTGGAAGGTGGGGAGTGGGTGACAGAAAAGTGTGTAACATGAAATACTGTTGCAATTGAAATGAAAAGAAGAGAAAAGAGTAGAAAAAACTCCAACCCATTGTCAAAAAGTGGAAAGTGGTGCTAGCTTGCATTCTCTTTTTATTTTTCTTAGATTCCATGGATGACCCCTTCGCCACAATCAAATAACCATTCTGCAATCTACCTCCTTGTTTTCTTCCATCTCTTTGTCCTCTTCCTCTCCTTGGGATGCGTGCATCACGCTCTCTCTCTCTCTCTCTAGAAAAACAGTTTTCAAAAAATTTACGGTACGGGAACGAATTTCTTCCCCATTTGGAGCTCATTAATTGATTGGTTGGTCTGTTCATCATTAGTCCGGATCATCCACTACAAAATGGTGCTATATTTTCTCATCCACTCATCAATACACGTCACGTGTATTAATGAGTGATTAAGATAAGTAAAGAAAATTATACATCAATTACGTAGTAAATATAAAATACTCATTGCATAATTAATATTAATTCAATCAAATTAAATCTAAACTACAACTTCTTGTTAGGGCAATAACTATTTATTTATTTTGGAGTAAAGATAAAATACAAAAAAAAACATGGCTATAATTAATACATAAGCAAGCGATAGATGATAACGTCAACTAATTATTACCCTCAAGAAACTCAGCATTAATTTTACAACGTCTCAAATCAAATAATACATTAACCATGCATGCATGATGATATTTTAATTAACTTCTAATTTGTACACCAAGCCTAGAATATCAGAAACAAAGTAATTTTACTCATCAATCATATAACAAATATATTCGCTCACTCGATCATCCATCAACGATGGTCTCATATCCAAAAGGGCTATATATAATACATAGCTTTATGCATTCGTATTAAGTAATTTCTGATTACTTTTAATTGAAATTTTGTTGGTCTAGCCATGGCCAAAATCCCGTCTGATCATCCATGCCGCAGAACATGTTGCACATCAAGCTTTCTTCCTTAACAGTACTTTGATTATTATCCATTTCGGGCCTGGAATGAATTTCGGGCCTGGAAGGATTCATCTGGAAGAGCTGAGCCACTGATCCGTTAGGCCTGGCGAGTGGGAATAAGGGCCTGCTTGCTGTGGCCGCGGGATGGGTCGATAACGGGCTGTCGATGGCTGGATTTGCTGTCGAAATGTTGAGCTTTATTTCTGAGGTGTTTTCGCTTCTGTTGCTGCATGAACCTTCTGTTTCTTTGTTCAGATTTATCGACTCCGTTGGCTCCCTGTTCTTCAGTGCCACTATCTGTAAAACAACATTGAATTTGCTAAATTCTACTGTCTATAACAAGAATTTCCTACTTTTTCTTTACAGGCGAAGGTAGTTTTGCTGCGTAAGGCCAAACATGTAAGAATTTTCCTGTTGTGAAGCCAGTTCTTATCAAACTTGAACAAGAGCCAAAGTCTAATCAAGAAAGTGTACCATAACGAACAAACAATTATTCAATCTCAAATAACTTGAGCTGAAAATTCTTTTCTAATCAGTGCACTTTAGATCGGAAAAAATGACAAAATCTTCATCAATTGCACAAATTTCATAACCATCACTTCTTAATAATTAATTTGTCATGATTTACAAGATTCCTATGCCAATGGCCCAATACGCACATAAATGATGATCAAGATTCAAGCTTCTCTGTAAACCATTAACTTCTCTTCATCAGAAAACGAAGATTTTTGTTCCTTAAGCAGCAACTTGCAAGCATCTGTTTTGACCATTTATATATATATATATATATATATAGAGAGAGAGAGAGAGAGAGAGAGAGAGATTTCATGTAAAATTACCTCGGCGTGGAGTTTATGGTTCTGTGCCCGAAGAGCATCATTTTCTGCCTTAACAGCTTCAAACTGTCTCTTGAGAATATCATAATCTTTCTCCAATTGCTTCGTCTTCCACCGGGCCCTCCTGTTTTGGAACCAAATGGCTATCTGTCTGGGCTGCAGCCCGAGGGCCCGGGCCAGCTGCATTTTCCTTTCGGGCTCGAGCTTGTTGCCCAGTTCAAAGTGTTTTTCCAGTGTTTTAACTTGCTCCATGTTGAGCCTCCTTTTCTTCTCCCCGACTTGTGATCCATCGTCCGATAACTCGTCCTCGCCATGATTGATATCATGACTATTATTATTGTTCATCTCTGAGAAAGACATGGGTGATCTCTTCTTTAGCAGTGATCCCACTCCTACAATATTAATATTGTTAAATCGCAAAAACATTCAAGAACAAAAGTTTTTCGTTTACAGTGAAATCACTGAGTAAAAGAATGAAAGAAACAGCTTTTGTACCTCCTTTACAAAAAGTAGAAATCAGATTTTCAAGATTCATCAGTATGGTCAAAAAGTTGAGCAAGTGAAGGCAAAAAAACATCTTACGTACTCATTCAATTAAATTTATGTTTATTTAACCAAAAAAGAAAAGAAGAAAAAGAAAATCCCTTTTGAAAATCAAATGTAAGAGGAATGGAAGCTACAACCTCTCTGCATGCCCTGTTCCCTCCTATTTACACACACACACACACTCTATATATTTATACAAGTACCATGAAATTCTTGGGGATTGCAAGAGGGGAGAATTTGATTGAGAGAAGTAGAGGGGTGATTGAGATCATCTTGATGAGGAGTTTGGAGCATGAAATTGGAGTGGAAGAAGGCCATTCGAGACTCATGAATAATGTGACCTATACCAACACTTCCCTTGTTTTCACCTCCAGCAGATTTTCAGTGTCTCTGTTGCTGATCCACCAATCATCATTTTTTTTTCCAGAAGGAGACTGAAACACTAGGGATCATAAACCAAGAGGGCCCCTAACCAAAAATAAAAAATAAACCAAGAGAGCCTAATAAAAAACCAATCACATATAATTTATTTTTCCCCTAAGTTCACGTCAGAGAGAGAGAGAGAGAAATATATGGTCAGTTGGAAGTAGAGTAGATGCATTTGTGTTGATTGATATGGCTTTATATACCTTATCAAGAAAACGAGAAAAGTTTTGTGTGTGTGTGTGTGCGTGTGTGTTTTGGGGGACGGCTATTGTCAATTGTGGGAAGTTGCATTTTTATATATATGTATTAATTTACTTTGGTTACAAGTTAGATGAATTTATACGGTAGCTAGTAATTAACTTTAAATTAAAACAACTTTATTTCCTTTTTTTTTTTTTTAAATGTGTTGAGTGTTTGATGGGGTGAAGTGGGCTAGCTTGCATATTTTTCTACATGGACAGTTGTCATTGAAATTGCTAGCAGGTTTTTGCAGGGTTTAGATTCTCTCGTTGGGATTTAAAAGGAGAAGTTGGTGACTTGAGAGAAAATACACACACACACACACACATATATATATATATAGATTGATTGATTAATTAATCAATCTATATGCCTCGAGCCTGGTTAAAAAGTTCATTGGTGGTGGCCAGTATTAATTCATCATGCACCTACGGTTTAGAAAAAAAATCAATTTTCCATCAAATACTAAATTCATCTACAAAACTACACTTAAAAGTGTTCCTTTAATTGCATGTTTAATTTCTATTAATTATTATATTACTTATGTATATTACAGTAATCACACTAGTAATATAAGTTTCATGTAGAATCTTTCTAAGTTCACACGTCAAACAGTCGTTGTAATGTTTAAAGTGAATCGTCAAATTAACAAACTTCAAACCATTATTGCTTTTGAGAAAACTTCAAATGCGTTAGTTTTAAACGCGAATGTATTACAAGAACTACAACATTATTATGCTAATATAGGTATCATTAAAATTGGTAAAATTCAAATTTATTTCAGATTTCTCACCTTAAAAGTAAAATAATTATTGTTTTTTTAATTTTCTCTAATTTCGACTGCTATTTTCTTCCCCCCCCCCCCCCCCAAAAGCATGTCATATTTTCAATCTGACCATCGCTTTTTATCAAGAGTGGAGTGCGGCATTTATAAACTTAACAAAAAAAAAAAAAAAAAAGAAAGTTGGATCCCTCCAATAGTAAAATCCATTAGAAGAAAAATTTAGCAACAAGTAATCGATCCCTAATTAGGGCTGTAAAATTTTGAGAGATTGAACTCAACTACTTTTAAGTGAGTTCGAACTCAACGAATTTGTATTTTAAAGCTTGAGCTCGAATCAAAAAATGGAATTCAAACTCAATTCATTGCTTCGTTTAAAAGTCAAATTCGAACTCGATTCGTGCTCATCTTTTCTTATATATTATATTTTTTGTATATTACTATTTTATCTCATTTTTTTTATAATAAAATTTGTGAATCATATAATCTTTTTTTTTTATAATATATAACTTACACATTTAATCCATACAAAACACTAATTTATTTATTTTTTTCTTTTACAGATCCATTATGATGCGGGGTCTTTTTGGGTTGACCACATGACGGAGCTTTGTGGCTCCAGTAATAATACTGGTGGCCCACTTGTCAAATAGAGGAGCAAATGTGAGACTAACCAATTTTGTCCCGACCTAGGCTCTTTGTTGACGCTCAAGTTAGTAGCCTAAGCTAAAGAGAAATATTAGGAGCAAGAAGAAGATGAATAGTAAATTCTCTTTTATGTTGGGATTAGTGAATTACCCTTTTTGGAGGTCTGGAGGCCTTTTTATATGCGAATGTCTTGATGTGACGTGATTGATGGGGCTTGGCCACTTGATTGACATACAAAGTACATATGAACATACTTTTTGTTCTTCTTAGGACCCCCCCCCCCATGGCGGGTTTGTCACACTTTTATTAATGAGATTTGATTTTGATAATTAATGCATATCCTAACATGAAATGCTTAGGGTTGCTTCTAAAAGAGAGTATTAAATGGAACCTGGGACTGAGAGAAATGGTCCATACCTTGTCAGTACTTGTTTGGTGGCCAGGGTAGGGATCCTTGCTAGCACACCAACAGCTATTGACTCCAAAGGACCAAGCATCTCATGCTCTTGAATGGGATGTTTTCCTTCTATGGTGCTCTGTCTTGTGGACTTCTTTGAGGTGATCCATTGCACCTAGGCATTGACCTAGTAAGCTGAACCCCTTGAGGATCCAATCAGACCCTCTATCGAGGAAATTCTGCTCGGACTTGAGTAGGGTAGACTTAGGGAACGTCTCCCTCTCGCGGGTCTTATCACGCTCAAGGGCCTCCCTTAATTGGTATGGCTTTATTCAAGGACATCATTTGATTTCGAGGCCACCTATCCCCATACTTATCGTTATCCCCCATGTAAAAATAATAGCGTGGCTATCTTGAGGGAGTGTGTGCCACATCACATTAGTAATATTACGTTTTTGTTTATTATTTCTATATTTACAAAAAAATAAAACATAAAAAAGGGCTCGTGAGCTTCACACAGTCATAGGTTCTCGAGCTTAGCTCAAGTTGAGTCGTCTCATTTTATTCATGAGCCACCTCCACTCATCTTACACCCCTATTCCTTATTATAAGAGAAAAGAAAATTATCAATAATATATCAAGAAATAATGTAGAAGTTATTATTAATTATCTACATTTAGTTATCAAAGAAGTAATTTTAACAATATCAATTGTGACAAAACTTGCATATGTTGCCATTGATAATTAGGAGCTTGTTTGAATGGGCCTTTTTTAGAAGAGAAGCACTTATTTTTTGAAGGAAAAAAAAAAGTACTTTAGTGGGAAAAATTTTTTTATTTAGTTGGACTTTTCAAAAAGGCAGAAGTTAGAAAAAAAAAACTCACAAGTGGCTTTAATTTTTTAGAAGTTATCCAAAGTAGTTTTAAATAAAAATAAATTTTAAAGCACTTTTAATTACAACATCCAAACATAGAACTATTTGTCTTTAAAAAAATCCTATTATAAAAAATACAACGCTATGAGCATGGTTTAAAAACTATCCAAATCGGCTATAGGATTCCATAATGACGACAATTTAGTCACAAGAATTTTGTCACAAGTTCACGGCTTTTGGTCTGATGGACACGTACCCGGCCTTTAGAGGTGTGGAGAGATTAACGTTAAGGATTGAATCCTGACAGTGGTGTGTGCCCACGTGTATTATTAAAAAAAATTGTCACAAATTATAGCTGTATATATACATGTGCTAAATCATTACTATGGGAATTTTACTAATAACAACTTAAAATATTGAATCTTGTCACCTTTAAACTACTTAGAGGGTGTTTGGTTGAAATTATAAGTTACTCAAAACATCTTATAAAATATTTAAGAATGGGTTAATTGTAATTTTGATTTCATAAGTATGTCTTGATTCAATTTTAGTCCCATTCGTTTCACTTTTCTCAATTTTGATCTAATAAGTTCTTATTTTTAGCAATTTTAAGACTTGTTTCCACTTCCCGTCAATTGTTTAATAGTCAAAGCACATGCGAGGCATGCCGCCGTTAAACCTATTTCGGTAAGCAATGTATTGCGTCCCTTTCTTTAGCCATTAATCTGTGGGATTTAGCAGCCAAAAAAGAATCCCAATTTTTTTTTTTTTGCCCTAATTTTCCCTTTTTAAGTATATTTTCCCTCCAAAATGATATATAGTCACAATACACATCATTCATTCCCTCCAAAATCAACCGTAATTTGATATTTAACAGTCAAGTGACTCGTGTGCACTTTCTGCGTTAAATAATTAACGAAAAGTGAAAAAAGTTTCAAAATTGCTAAAAGAACTTATGGGATTAAAATTGAGAAAAACGAAACGAATGGATTAAAATTGAACTAAGGCATACTTGTGGGACCAAAATTGCAATTAGACCGTTTAAGAACTCATAAATGTCATAAAGAGTTAGAAAAACTTTTTAGAGAAAGACCTTATAAGTTATTAAAATAAGATGTTTTCAACTTATAAACTTTTTTTTAAAAAAAAAAAGTAAAGAGTTGCTAATTTCTTTTGATACATTTGAAAAGTTCCTTTGATTTTTAACAAATTTAATTAAAAATTCATGGGCTTGTGGCCGAATAAACATGTACGCTGCCCTTAAAGGCTTAACAAATTCAATGTCAAGGGTTCGAATACCGATAGCATGCGAGTGTGGGTTCTTTTTTTAAATACTCTCACACACGCATGCTGCCAGGATTCGAACCTCTGTCAATAAACTCATCACGCCTCTAAAATTGGATACATGTTCATTAGGCTAAAGGCTCACAAACTTTTGATGGTAGATGTGCGTATTAACAAAAATATTAAAAACAAAATCAAATTATATTACAATTAGCATTACCAATGTCTTATAAGCTGCTATTGAGGCATTGCTTCAATGATAAGATGAGGACCGCACAAATGAACTACATATAAGGTATTGTCAATTAATATATATAATTAACAATAATTTTAACATTATTATTTTATTTTATATCATTAATATTTTTTTTTCTTATAGTGCCTGAGTTCCAGTTATTATTTTATAATTAACTAAATTGCAATTGGTATGGAAACGAAAATTATAATTGGTATGGAAATTTGATGACGATTTTGAATCATTATACATATGGAAAAGGCTTGTTTGAGGACATTTTTCTCTGATTTGTATTTTTTGCCATCTTATACAAATAAAAAGCTGCCCACATTGAAGAAAATCATAATTAAGGTAAATCATGACAAACTCCCCAACATTTACGGCAAACTGCATTTCACCCCCAATATTTGCGTTTGAGCAAAAATATACTTTTACATTTTTAAGATGTGCACTAACACACCTTGAGAGCAATTCCAAATCTAATCAAATATGCCGGCAAGTTTTATGCAAGTGAGATTCGCATACCTTTCTGAAGGGTAGAATTCAATTTTTGTCTAATTAGTTTAAGGATAGGATTTGACACTTTCCCTTTAACCGGCTGAAACCACAATGATTTTCACCCTCTTCTTATAGTCCCTTTTAAACCTAATCTCGTATTAAAAAATTCAATAGTAGCTTGAAGACAATGGAAGGAATGTGTAATTGTAGGAGGCCGATCGTGCAAAGAACTTCCTAGACCGAAATGAATCCCGACAAAAGATACAATAACTATAGTAATTTTCAGGTAAAAATTTATATTTTTTTTCAAATTTTATCTATTTTTCCCCTTTAAATATGTCAAAGGGAAATTATAATTTTGTTTATGGAGTATCATGGATATTGGAGGTTACAACTTCTTCGTTTGGATTGATCCTTCCATGTATGAACGATCTCGTCAAATAATATCCGGATTATTGTGTAGAATTAACATGCTAGAAGCTGAAACTGGAAGAAGACTTTCAAGGAAAAGGTCATTTTGTGTGGCTCTGCTTGCTTCTTTGGTTTTTATTTACTACATTGTATTAGTTTAAAATGTTTTATATCCAACCAGCATAAAACATTATACAAACACAATAACACAAAAATCGAAAAAATACAACACAAATATACATATTTTGAAACAAAAAAAAAAAAAAATGAGCCTCCAGAATCTTGGTTGTTTCTTCTTCCATTAGGGATCGAGTCACATTTTTCTCTTAATTTTCAAGGTATTTAATTTGCCCAAATCAATTGAGAGAATTATAAGGTTGGGGGTAACATGGTTCGCCGGAACACTGCGATAACGGCCAAAACAGAACTGGAACGCCGGCCTCCGTTCTACTGTTTTGGTGTTTGTCGTGGCGTTATAACGCCCGTTCTACCGTGTTTTTGCGTTGTCACGGCAACGGAACGGAACGTTGTGATGCTCGGACCGATTGAAAAATTGGGAAACAAAATATGGTCGGACCTGATTGTTGAATGGAAAGGAACAAAAGAAAAAGATTAACACTTGAGTAACCATAGAAATGAATAAAAGAAAAGGGACTAAGAGATTATCTGCTAAAGATGGAAGAAGTACACTTATTGTGGCTTACAATATTGAAATGTGTGGAATGACCGCGACCGTTCCATGACATTGCTATGGAACTAAAACAGTAGCCTCCGTTCCGTTCCCCGTGATCGTTTTTTACGACGAATCATGAGGGGTAAAGTATTATGACAAGCCCTAGTTTTTACTATATGCTATTTACTAAGCTTTTCTTTTCTTTTTTTCCCCCTAAAGCGGGAAAGGTGTTTTAACGAAACAAAAACTCATTCTACCCTTTAGAAAGGCACGCACATCTCATGTGGACAAAAAATGCTAGAATTCTAGGTCAAATACAACGCACACAACTTAAAATCGTTAGGAATAGGGTGTGTCTTGCTCAAATACAAACATTAAGGGTAAAGTGAATTAACCCCAAACAAAGGAGAGTTTAACGAAATTTACCCTTAAAATTAACTATTTGTTTTTTAAGTGAAAACTTGAGAACCAACTTGAAAGTTTGGCGATGAAAATACAAAGTATCTAGCCCCTCGTTTTTGTTTGGTGTTAGTGAAAAATGAGAGAGAGAGGGTGAGGAATCTTAGGGAAGAATATGGGTCCAATCAAAGGGGGGGCAGGCTTTGCTACCTAACCCACCAACACGCATCGTGCACCAGTACCCTCGCTCCTTTATCTTCTACAACTCTGCAACTGACGACTCACTAAAACACAGAAACCGATTTCATTTTTTTTTTAGAGAGAGAGAGAGAGAGTAGAAGAAAGAACCCAAAGCAATCTCTTTCAATATTACCCTACCAAACTGTTCATTTTGTTGTCTTGGTGACCCCCTCCCCCCATCCTTCTGTGACACTGTCTATTTCTTTTCCAGTGTCCATCTTTATCTATATATACAGCCACAAATATCCCTCTCTCAAATATCCTTTCTTTGATGGTTTTGATATTTCATTTCCCTCCCCTGTCAAGTATACATATTAAAATTTTGAATCTCTATTCAAATTTCTTCTTAATTACATGATTAAAAGATAATGAAGAATGTTTTGATTGTATGTCTATTTGCATGATGAATTGTTCTTTGAATTGCATAGTTTTGCATGGAGAGAACGTGATAACTGATATCTATCTTATTAATGAATATTCAAATCCTCCTTGTTTTCATGTTAACTTATGATCCCATTTCCACTTTGAAATGACTATTCCATTTTCTGGGCTTGAAAAACATGCTCTTATCTTGTTCTGCGTGTTTAAAGACAACAATAACAACTATGTCGTAGTATTAGGTAACTTTATCACGTGGAGTGGAGATGAAAAATCAACAAGTTTGACAACAAACATCCCTTGATATAGTAGAGTATTCTTTAAGGGGAAAAAACGTAATTAAACCCCAGAATTATGGTCCATTTTTTACACTTTGATTACAATCTTTTTCTTTTTATTACACTTTAGATAAAATATATATAAGAGATTTGCAGTTTGCCCTGAGTTCATTTTCAGCAAAAATTAGTCAAGGAAAGTGATCGTGGCACAGCAATTGGTGATATTAAAAGTAAAATCGAACAACAAAGAGTCGTTAAAATTTTGATACATTTTGGGTTAAATGGGGAAGTTTGTTTTGTGATAGCGGTGCGGCAATCCAGCGATTTTTCTTACTAGAAAATAGATACGAGACCAATGTGCAAATATTATATAATTTGTGTGGTAACGTATAACTAAAAAAATCTAGTGACGCAAGTGCAATTTATAATTTGGTGCTAAGTGTTCTATTTTCAGTGGCATTTGTTTTATAGCTCCCAAATGGTGCAAAATGACTGACTACGTGATAACTAACTAAAGTTGTAATATTTTGATGTAAAAGCATGCACTAGAGTTAGAATTTAAGGTAAGAAATTCCAATCAAGTCCACGGAGAGATGAATATATATATGCATGAGGATTAATTTAGCAGAGATCAAATGTTCCTTTCCATAAAGAAAGCATTACTTAATTGCTACAAAACTAAAACCATAGACCTAAATGAATATATGTATATGTATATATATATATATATGCACACTATGAGATACGAATAGTGGGACCCACCCACCTGTGAATTGGGTGATAATTTAAGACGGGACCCACTTTTGCTAATTGTCAATCGAGGCCAGATTAAGACTGTAGGATTGGATCTTTATTAGTTGGAGAAGCTCAAATTAAAGGGCTTCCCCATTGGAATGGGGTGGATCCATGTCCCCACCTCTCTCTCTCTCTCTCTCTCTCTCTCTCTCACACACACACACACACACACACATACACACACACACAACTAAATTACTATTCTTGTAATTAGTCTCGGTTGCGTTTTATTAGGAAGATTACATTTATAAGTAAAATAATGATATGATCTTCAAGTCCACATGCCTTCATGCTTCTGCTGCATTCAGTATAACTGAAAGCCATGTTCGCCCTTTCTTCCTCTTGAAAGTTATTTGTCAACGACTTCACACACACATGTGTGTGTGTGTGTTCTTTTTCTTTTTTTTTTTTTTCTTTTTTCTCTCTTTGGCAATTTGTTATCATGGTTGGACAAGCTGAAACAAATAATATTTAATTATGTAATTAAGGAATCGGGAGATCGTGGGCAAACTCACGTGTATTTGTGATATTGAGCACTATTATCGATGTTAGTTTTTGTTGATGGTTAGTAGAACATTAAATCAGACACGTACGAATAATTGACGTGTTTACTTTTGGGAAATTTTGAGAACTGCTAAAATCTACCTGAATTGAAACCGTCACGCCAAATAAAGTCATATAGTCTTGATTTTGTCATATAAGCCTTTGCTTGAATATTAAGTTAAAAACCCCCCTTTAGTGATTTGGTATTCATTACCATCGAGCCACGCTACATTTGTGCAGTGGCGAAATTACATATAATTCAATGGGTGTATGTATATTTTTTGATTTTCAAATTATTTTATATATATATATATAATTAAATTTGAGTGGCCATTGTTTTTCAAAATATTCTTTTCAGCGCACACCTAATTTTTTTGATTTAATTATTTGTATTGTTTGTAACCTATAATTAGTGGACGCACCCCTTTAATCTAAGGTTCTAGCTCCGCCATTGTTTGTATATGTACAGACTAGCATGTGCCCCATGTTATGCACGTATATCATAATTTATTATACTATATAAAAAACACAAAATAAAACATTCTATTTATGTAAAATAATATTTACTCTAAATAATTTTCAATGCAGTTCAATAGTTAAATAAATAATATTTTACTCATATTTGAAGCTTTTAATTATTTTAAAAAGAAAAATATTGTCATGCCAAAAAAACTCATATAAAAAATAAAACAAAATAAAATCTAAATATGTGATCAAAAATAAAGTAATAAATAAAACTTTTAGATATATTAAAGTTATGAATGATAAATTGTGAGCTACTCTAAAGTAATAGATCGCGAAATAATGAATTATTATCCACATTGGAATACATAACACTATATTTTTTTCGTACATAAACATATATGAATGTGAATCATTGTCAAATAAATTAAAATTAAAAAAAAATTAGTTTACAAAAAACAATAATAATAATAATAACAACAACAACAACATATAAATAAAATAATAATTAAATTATGAAACACAAAGTACCATTGATGTCATTTGAATGTTGTGAATCTTCTTCCACAATCTCCGAAGAAACATTTCGCTCTAAACTTGTATCAGATGTATTTTAGATTATTTGAATATTTTGAATTTCCTTTCATATATCAATTCATCTTTCGATGAATATTTTAATTACAAAATCTCTTACTTAGTGTAAATAAAAAATCATAGAAAAATGGAAGGACGTAATTGGATATATTAATGGGTAAGTAAGTGGATGAATGGGATGAGAAAGTTTTTAATTTTTGTTTTTATTATTATTTAAAAGACCTAGCCAATTAATTTTTTTAATTAAAAAATTTAAAAATTTGGAAAAATTCTATTTGGTCAGAATTAACCAAATTGCATCAAAAGACACTGTCAAAATTATTTTATGGTTTATTAGATGATTTTGGTCAAAAATCGCTATCAAAATCAATTTGTTGTTTATTATATGTACATTTTGTGGTTTATTAGATGTAAATATTTTATAATGTACATATAAGAAGTTTATACATCTAATGAACCACAAAATGATATAATGCAATCCAAAAAGAAGCAAATAACAATAAATAAATAAAATTTGAATATGTCAATAATTTAATACCAAAAAGCTTGAAGATAAAAATACGACAATGAACAAAAAAAAGTTGGATAATAAAACTTCAACAACGTTAAACTATATAAAAAGAAATGATAGAGATAAAAAGACGAAAAAATAAATTGTAGATAATATTGTGTCCACAGTTTAATTTTTTTTAATCCTTTTAAAATTATAAATTAATTTTGGTGATATGATATATCATATTAAAAATATTTTTTCATGTTTGAGCTATATAAGTTTTATCTGAATGCTTTTTTCTAATTTTTGAGTAGAAATTTACCATAAATGACATTGTATTGATATTTACATTTCTAATATTTCTTAAATCATAACTAATTTGATGGCATTACATAATATTTTAATTAGAATTTTCAGTATCTATATACATTTTTATTGGAAGTTACTATTATATCTTTATGTCCTTTTATGTGTGTGTGTGTGTGTGTGAGAGAGAGAGAGTGAGAGAGAGTTAAATATGGATAGTTGGTGGAATTGAATGATTAGGAGAAAAAAATTAATAATTAATGGAAACCAATCAAATAATTTATCCTTAACAATTAAAATTAATTCAAAATTTTAAAAATTGAGAATTTGATCAAAATTACACATTTTGGTGAAAAAGCCCTCTTCAAATATATAATACTAGTGTATGCCCCGTGCTATGCACGGAAGCAATTAAAAATTACAATAAATCAACTTTGATCAACTTATATATAAAAGCTTTAAAATTTAAAATCGAAAAGGAGAGAGTATGACAAATTTTAGTAATAATTAAAGGAAAAAAATAGAATTGTAAATACAATATCCCTTTAAAATAAGAAAATAAAACAAAAATAAGAACATATTTAAAATCTAAAAAACTATATCAAACAAATAAATATAAAAAAATTATAATCGTTGGCCTTCTATAATCATAAATAATTTAAAATTAAAATAAGTTTTGGATGCCAAAATGATAAAATAAAAATTAAATGATTGATATTTTACAAAGTGTGAATAAAAACAAAATGAAATAACTTGTTGAATAAAAGCAAATGGCTTTAGGAAATAATGAAAATTATAAATCATAGGAGTTTTAATACATAAAATCTACTACACTAATAAAAATGGTACAAAGATCTCATAACTAAGCAGATAAAATAGTTTATCTAAATCTTAAATAAATTAAATTGAAGGTTATAAATGAATAATTGGTAAAAATCTAAAATGAAAAATAAAGTCAAATAAACTATTACTTAAAGATGAAAATTACCCAAGAAAGGATATCAAAGGTTTGAAGACAGAGATTTAGATGAAGACAAAAGTTAAATGATCAACTTTATTAATTTTTGGGGTAATAAAGAAAGTAATGTAGCAATCCAAAACCAAAAGGATCCCTAAAATCAATAGAAAAAACAAAATTAAAATCTAAAAGAAAAAATAATCAAAATAAATAAATAACCCAAAGAATAAAGTAATTACAAATAAGAAAACACACAAAAGGTGTAGACTTTTAACAAATATATCTATCAAAGTATGATTGTAGAAATTAAATACGAATATCAAGAATTAGATGGGCCACAAAAGGGAACAATGAACAAATAAGTGAGGAAAAGAACTATAAAGATGAAGAGAAACACTTCACAACAAAAATGACACAAAAATCTCTTAATTGAATAGATAAAATGAATTTATCTAAATTTTAAATAAGTTCAAAGTTATAAATGAATAATAGATAAAACTTTGAAATGGGCATAGCGATTGTCCATGCAGACCCATTGAAGGCTTAAGCAACATTTTATCATAAGTAAAAATAACAAACTAAAATCCATTTTGTTTAGAAAACCAAAAAAAAATTGAAACAGGAAAAAGGATGACTTGATATATATTTATGTATATATATGTATATGTATAATAGAATTATATACTTTTTGAACAATGAATCTGAAAAAGAATAGGAAAATTGTAATGAAAAAACCAAACCATTGTACAGGAAAAAAAATAGGAAACGTTAAAAGGGAAAAAAAATAGAAAACGTAAAAATGGCTTGGAAACTTACCTCAAAAGGTACCAATATGCACAACTATAAAAAATAGGAAACATGAAAATGACTTGAAGTTACTCTAGTTCTTTTTAATATCTTTGAAATTCTAATTTAATACCATTTTTATACTATTATATCTTTTGAAGATATATTTGATGGTATTGTAGTCTAAAAGGTTAAAAAAAATCATTAAGTTTTTTTTTGTTATCTTTTGAAGATGTGCTTGTTGGTATTGTAGTCCAAAAGGTCAAAAAAAAAATCATTAGGCTTTTTTTTTATTGTGTGTCTTTTCCAAAAGGTTAAAAAAAATCATTACGTGTTTTTTTTATTGTGTGTGCCTTTTGAGAATATTTTATTTAATTAAGTGTCATAATAATTTCACTGTGTCTTTTCCAAAAGGTAAAAAAAATCATCAGGTTTTTTTTTTTGATTGCATGTCTTTTGAGAATGTTGTATTAAATTAAATATTATAATAATTTCATTGAAAATAAATTTTTTGTTTTAAAAAAAATTCAAAATTCTAGAAAATTAGAATTTGATCAAAATTAGAGGAATTTGAGTCAAATACCTCCTTCAAATATATAATAGTATAACTATGAACATATATATATATATATATATATATATATATTATCCTTTTAGAAATTACATATTTAATGCACTACTAATTGATTATGATATCCATTAATTCGTATATCAAATGATCAGCAAATTAACCTAGTTGGTACAAGTGGTTAATTTAATAGGAATTCATAACAACAAAGAATTAATTTGTAAACAATCAGAGAATTAAACGACGTACGTTTGAAAATTCTATAATCTTCTAATTCGTTATTGATCAATTAAAAATGATTCGACTGTCCTAAAACCACACCTGCAATAACAGCTTGTCATCTGATGATCGAGTTGCATTTGTTCGTAAATCTCTGACAGGTATGGCATGGCCCAGTCTTTTTCGAACAATACAAGCCAGTGAATTATGTAAACTGCAAATCACAAACAAAAAATGTTTTAAAAATATGCACACCATCTGCGCACCCATATTCTTCAGTTTCCAATGCAATTACGAATGACAAGATTGATAATAAATCATTTAATCCGAGCAGATCGATCCGTTGCACAATAGCAGGAGCTTCGTGCGTCTAAAAGCTTAAAAACTATCTAAAACAACATACAATGTTCAACTTCTATAATTATAATGGATCAACTGAGTTGGAAGAATCGTAACATATTAGACCTCTACAATACTCAAATCTAAATTAGCCGACTAGTGGATTAAAAACCAAATGATTAAAAGCAGAAAAATACACCCTCAGTCCAAAAAAAGCTACTTCAATTGAATAATAATTCATTCACTATATTTCAAGCAAAAAACGAAAGAAAATCGAATAAGAGACAAAAGAAAATCCTCCACAGGCACATTGAGTGCAAGCAAGAAACCAACATTTTGGACAGATATCTGCCTCACGAAAGTGAAGGCACCATAAGATTCTCTTAAAAGTACTGTTTACAGATATTGAGCCATAGTTGGGCATTTGAAATAAACATAGAAAGATGCTCAATAATGTTGCCTAAAATAGTACAATATCGGAGGTAGCGTCTGCCAAAGATGTCAAACTATTTTGCATGAAATAACGACTAGGTCAGAAACTGCTATTAAAGTTGCCTGTTCAAACACCACTCATACAGGGTATATTTTGAACACGAAGATTTGGCAAACCTAACAGCCAAGTCATCCTCAAGAGCATTTGTCGTGATTATTCCACACAAGTAATCAATAGTAGGCATCTGTATTAATCACATTTTCGGGTTCCTTAAGTGTTCCAACAGTGATACATAGAGGGGGGCCTGCGAAAGGACAAATGACTAAACTAAATTGTGTTTGCCAAAAGTATTGTGGATGTTTCACCACCAAGGGTAGTTCACTATTATTACATCCGTACAATGTAAAACAATTTGACTTGACTAAATTTTGTGAGCTACAATAAGAACCTATATCAGACCTATCAGTTTGGTATATACTTCTCGAGTGTGTACCGGCATACATAATACTTTCGATAAATGCCCCCTCCAGGGGAAAAAAAAATGAATGAATGTGTGGAATCTCGTATCTCTGAGAGGAATAATATGTGCATGCTCAGGCCCCATGTTGAATCGTCATCATATACAAGCAGCCCAGTCATTGTTTCCTCTGGGAACAATTGGTGATTTGAATCATCGAGGAATTTGATCAACCAAAATGGAGCCCAGTTGACTGATAGGAGTTGCTTGCAAGATATGGAAGCTTGCGAACTGCAATAACGCCAGCCGCCAGTGCAGCAACTGATGCTAAGGCAAATGCTGGTACGTTACTGCCACCAAATAAAGCATCCCATGGACCGGCACCGAGGGACACAATCATCTAAAAAGGAGACAAGCTTCATCAAGCTTAACATACTTGAAGGAGAAAAAGTTGAAGGCATGCAAAATAGATATCAGTACATGAATCTTTCGGTTAGCAAGATAGCATGTTGTTGGTTATCAGGAGAACAATTCAGCACTACAATAAGCATTTGCCAATATAGAAGCATAACCGTAACTACCTGAGGTATCACAATGGCAAGATTTAGAACTCCGATTGCCAGACCTGAACAAAAACAGCATTTGCAATCAAAAAAGTTTTTCAAATAGCAGAGAAAAGACAAGTAGACAGAAGATGTACCTTGTCCTCCTCCTGAATCAGCAGTTAACTCAGCCGTGACAGAAAAGGGTACACTGTAAGTGATCTACAAAGCAAGTTAAAAGCATCAACCGCAAAATTTTGGACAGCAATATCATGTCTTTAAAATGGAACAAGAGGAAGGGCAAAGTATAGCTTTAAAACACTTACTGCAAGAGGAAGGCCAAGAAGAGAAAAAACAACCAAAGAGGCAATCTTAGTACTTTGACTTGCACCAATGACACGTTGAACCTCATCAGAATATTGTCTCAAAGAGACCAAGGTAATAAAAGCGGTTCCAGCCATGCAGACAAACACGATAAAATTGCTAGTGGCCCAAACTAGTCTAGATCCAATCCACCGGCACAGAGGTTCAATAAGGAAGGAGCTTATGCCCAGAACAACCTGCAATCATGAAAAATTTGCAAAAAAATGTAACACAGGGCCTCAAAATAGTAGCAATTACGAGATGAATTAACCTGCCGGATACTAAGCATAATTCTTGTGACTCTCCTAGTGCTTGCCACTAGTATCTATAGAAAGTAAAACCAATGGTCTAACGGTGCTTGTTTTTGAGTTCTTACAGAATTCAATAGCAAACCAAATGCACCTTCTCTGACACCTTGATTGTAAGCTTGAACTTCGGCAGGCTCTCCTTTAGGGTCGCCATGAAAAACTTCTCTCCCCATCCAATCAGTGTCAAACAGAAAAAAGGGGAACCAGGACAACTAATTGGGACAGGAAAATATCAGCATTAGACAACAGGCAAATCATAAAAGCTACAAGCATAAAAGGCAATTTGTTAGATGCAGCTGCATAACCAAACTTGAGAAAAGAAAAAAATACCCCCTAAGAAAGCACATACCCAAGTCAAAGCCATGACTGCCAGCACTGAATGCATATCTGGAGGTAAATGGCGTAAGCTGGTTAGCAAATTAACCAAAACTGCCCCAGGGCTGTCACTAAAACCATCAGTGGCATCTTCCTGATTCTTTTGTTCTTCAGTCTTGTGACCATCATCCATTGTGTGATGCCCCTCAGACTTGACGTCTGATGCATAGTCGTGGAATGTAGTATCATTCTTTGATTTTGAAACATCAGACCCGTTTAGCTGAAGATCATTCAGGAGAGGAGCAGAGTCCGATAGAGGGTGTGTTTGCTTCGCCATCAACGGTACCTCCTTCGCAAAGTAGAGGGTCACAACGGTACACAAAGCAAGGAAAGCCTGCATAGGATTCATAAATTAGAATTGTATACTGCTAAATCTACAGCTTATGAGAGTAATATGCATTCCTGTTAAGCATCTTTCATGTAAGAAGTACCAAAAACAAAAGTGTTCTACTGAATAACTACACTGCAAACAATGAAAACCAAACACCACTTCAGACATCCTTTGTCATACTAACTGGCTGATAAAGGTAAAGCAACATACAAGTTCTGCTCATATATAGCCTAGAATAGACCATGCTGGAATACAGCAGGTGACGTAAAACAAACAATTCTCTTAGCAGCAAGAAAAAGTGAGTTGAATAATTTCCACTATAATAGTTCAACCGAAAACTTTAGGGGCTGGTTTGACCAGATATCCAAATTTATAAACGCACTCAGTCCCAAATTTTTTGCTTTTATATCCTTTTTGGGGTGTCCCAACTAAGACTCAATTTCCTAAATTGATATTCCAAACTATATTCACATATGAACTTTTAACCACTACTTTTAAGGGCAGCAGTGTAAAAATATACAAAAACTCAAATATTATGTGACACCCAACACCTCTCAACCACCTCTTTTTTAGGCAATAGTGTAAAAGGACACAGAACTTAAAACATTTTCAACTCGTCTAAAAACATGCCAGATCAAATAGCCCCACGATTTTGTGGCGGGGTAGAAAGAAATAAAAAGTTAATTAAAGGTGGCGTGGGATTTTCTTGCATCAACTACAAGTCAACAACATCTGGAAATAAGTGGTTTTAAAACATCATACACAAAAGCATAGGCTCCTACCAACCAAACTACTCACCACTGCAACTAAAAATGCTGCTTTGAGATTCCCACACGGTTCACAACAAGCTCTGCTAGTCAAAAAAGGAAACCATCTGCTCAAACACAAGTAAATGTATTAAATCAGTAAAAGACTAGCTTACAATATAAGGGTTTATATATTTAATGGATAATGTTATATAGTAGTATAAATTTTGAATGAGATTCACCGCGATGTTTGCTAATTATATCATCTAACAGGTACAACGGAAGTCTGAACTAGTATGTCGAATTAACATCAAACAGTATACGGACATTATTAGTGAATATCACCTGTGCCATTTTCCACTAGCACCAGCAGAAAATCCTAGAATGTTTCCAACAGCCATCCAAGAGCAAAATATAGCATTTGCCGAATTTCTTTGATCAGGCCCTACAATTGGATATTGAAGATATTATGACTATCCATTAAAAAGGGACTGGAAGTTGATGGAATGTTGTGTTCAAAGGAAAATATTTGTCATGGACTAAGTAATTCAATAAATAGAAAAGCCTTGATGTTCTTCCCCACGTTCTCTTTATCATGGATCAAAATCAATGGGTGTTGTAAATGTGACAGCTTAAAAGCAAGGAAAAGGAGCTTAAAAGAGTGATGTCAAAGAAAAGGGAATGATGGTGAAATAATATTGCCTATTTTCCAGTTATCATGACAATGCAAATTCTAGAATCCTTGGTTAACTATTCAGTGGGATTATTGGGGTTTTACACATTTAAGAAATCAAAATTGATGTTGATCTTAAAAATGTTGGCCCCAAAATGATCAGGCGGAGCAAAAGAGAAGAAAATAGATATTGGTACTTTGGCAGTGACAAAAATGATCTGCTGGGAATAGAATAGGTTATTTTTCTTTTTTCTTTTTTTTTTTTTAATTTTCGAAGCCCAAATAACTGCAGATTCACAAAAATGGACAAATTTAAAGTGTTATCACTCTCCCAATAACAGTGTGTGCAACTGAAGAAAAGTATTCCCATATGCCGTTTTAGTGCATCTCATTGAAAGATGTAAACTAGCTGTGCTCACAAGATTATTGTGTTTAACTGATAAAATTAACTTACTGAAGGTCCAATTTATGCCTCTAAATATTTCTGTGGCCAAAAATAAATTAGCCTCCTTAAATGCTCGGGTGAGAAACAGGAACAGGGGAAGCCATACCTGATAAATCAGCCAGGAGAGCTCGAGCTGGACCCTACAGACAATTAAAACAGTTATTTTTCTGTTTGCAGAGAATACTGTAGTAACTGAGAGTTCTTTCACATGTAGTATGAAATGAACTTCAAGAAATTCACCTGCACGGTGTTGTTTGCAAGGTCCAGCATCCAAAACCCAAATATAAAGACAATAGCTGCCCTAGTGCGAGTACCTTTAAATGTGCTGCATTTCGAAAAGTAATTTAAACAATTTTTTTGCATTGGACGGAAGACAAATGAAAAGGAAAAAGATCGAGAAGAAGGAAAAACCTGCAATGCTCTTTAGTATCCCCTAAAATGTAACCAATGTCTGCAGAATACCCGATTAATATGACCTATATTACAAAACTTAGTTTAGCTGGTATGACCTGTAGCCCTAGGCCGCAAAACCAGAAACATGAGGATCACAAAATACATACAGCGATAGAGATCATTAGAGCTCCAACAAAAATAAATGGTCTCCGTCTACCATATTTTGAATAGCATTTATCACTCCATATGCCAACACAAGGTTGAACCTGAAAAGCAAACATTGATTAAATTATCCAAGCAATGGATACTAACACTCTAGGTTGCAATTACGAGCACATCTCAATTTAAACAGTTCGAGTTTTTTGGCCAAACAAGTTGGTCTTTTTGTTCCCTAATTCTTCACATCTTCCTCGGCCCTTCATACTCACTAAATCTGAATTGACTGTTCTTATCGAGTGAAAATAAATATAAATTGAACTGTCCAAATTGTTCTTCAGCAATCAAATCTACAATGGACAGCCTGAAATTTGAATATGCCACTGTGACACCTTATTATAGTAGAAAATGTTGCCCCTCAATTTCTCTGTTCCTATGAGTCAAGAATAACAACAATAAAGCCCAACAGGCAGTAGGCCTCCTTTTTTGATCAAAAACAAAGTACGCCTCCTTTCTTTCCAAACAACCACATAACATCGTAATGATGCACCAAATGTTCCCCTAACATTATAATCATCTATCATCATTTAGAAGGCAAATCCATGGTACTTTACAGTCCAGGAAAATTGCAGCTTAAAGATTGTTCAGTTAAGAGACTAATATACAAGCCACGGTAAGTAGTTAATTATGCCACGCCACACCCAGAGCAAAATATGTATTAATTAATCAATCAATCTTTCAGGGGGAAATAAGGCGGGTATCTTAAGTTGGACCTATTGTCTAGTACTGGAGATGTCTCACTTTGTTGAGATCCAATATTGCTATTTCAATAGCAAGCCCTCAATCTAGCATAACGTATCAATGAACATGAGGGATAGAGAGTACAGATTACTTAAAGAAATACTTGGGTAAGCCAAATGTAATGCCGGCGGTGGCATTACACGAAAAGAAAAGTATGCTCGATTCCAGAACAAGAACTACAAGGGCTTCTTTCTTGGTCCAAGTGGCATAAAGCAGGCAAAAAGATCAATGATGCCAAGAGTTTACAATAAGAAGAAGGTGTAAGTCCATAGTTCCATGCATCATCAAAATTTCTCCATCTTAAAATTCCATCTACCATGCGGAGCAATTTCTCACGCCGAGATCAATATGGAAAGGCTCAAGAATTTGTCATTGCTAACCTCAAAATCATTCACACAGGCTTCATGTGTATTAGTTTGCAAAAGCAGTCAATTATCAGAGTCCACCAATTAATTCATGAAATACCATCACAATGTGCAAATGTTCCAATAATCAGGATATCTGTTAGTAGAGAAGAATGACATCTCGTATAAATCGACTAACAAAGAGGAGAATACACATAAGAAACAAGGAAAGAGCTCAGCAATCAAATTCTCTATTAATCAAATGCTAGTTGCGCATTTGTTTTCGTACAACTCTATTAAACTTTTTTGGCTACATTAAACATACATATAAAAGAAATAAGAAAAAAGGAACCTTAAAAGTTGAAACAAAATAGTGTTACCACATACCACAAGGCCGGTTATTGGACCACAGAGCCATATAAAAGAAGAAAACGCATGCCCTATACCAAGTGTCTGCAAGAGCCAGAAACGAAAGTCAACCAAAGTTAAAAAGGGAAAGCACAAACCTAGAGAAACGATTTCTTGTGTATGCACAAACTGATAACCTGATGGACATCCAGTGCAAACACCTTCAAACAGTGCATAAATGTTTAACCGAACACAGTTTATTTTGGAAAACATCCTTCCGCAGTAAATGCGTTAAAGTATCAGATAGTGAAAAGAAATCAAATATGCGAAGTTAAAAAAATGGATCTATCATAAAAAGTTTTGAAATATTACACAAGGAATTTATAAACAATATTTGGATAAGAGGAGATTCACATACATAAGTGCTCTGTAATTGCTAATATATGAAGTATACCTATTAGCTACAAGTTCTTCATTGAAACAAGGGATATGCAGTAAGGTGATAAATTAGACAAGATAGAGAAAAATAAATAGATAATAAATAACAACAACAATAATAATAATAAGGTGAGAAACAATATAAACACTATTCTGCATTCATTTTCTGCATGAACTATTTTTGGTCTTAAGTTGTCATGTGTTGCTTATGTGTCTGCTGAATATGGATTAGTAACTGAAACACAGAAAAATCTTACTTGAATTCACCTTTGAGCTCGTTTAGCTCAACCAAATTAACAAACACTTGCCACAAGTTACTGAAATTTGTGGCAATTTCGGGCTTTAGCACAAAATTTGGTGCTCCCAAATATCTCAGTCCATTATGCAGTAAGCAACATTCATCACTTTTTCTAATGCAGTAGGAAACATTCATCACTTGTTCTAATGCAGTAGGCAACATTCATCGCTTGTTCTAATGCAGTAGGCAACATTCATCGCTTGTTCTAATGCAGTAGCCAACATTCACCGCTTGTTTTAATGCAGTAGCCAACATTCATCACTTGTTTTAATGCAGTAGGCAACATTCATCGCTTGTTTTAATGCAGTAGGCAACATTCATCGCTTGTTTTAATGCAGTAGGCAACATTCATCACTTGTTTGAGTAGAAGACAAGATCAATCACTGCTAGAATTTCAGCATGCAATACAGGTCCATATTTAATTTTGAACGAGTACAAAACACAATTAATTAAAAGTACTTCTTGAACTTTCCAACTAAATTGAACATGTAAGCCGGAGCAGACCAAGTACGGAGACCAAATTCTGTACGGAGCCCTTAGTCTATGTCTTCAAACATAGAGTAATTCAGCAATGCTTTTATCCCACCACGACCGCCCTAAGTTGGTAGTAACCAATGCCCTTCTCCAATAGGGACTGTGAAATCCGACAATAAACTTAGGGGCATATATTCATTTTACATCACTTGAATTCAAACAATCCAATAACGCCACAATTTTCCTATATTTTCTTTACTTAATTCTCATAAAAAAACTCAGGGTTTAGCATCTCAGGAACAGCATCATGCATCTACTCAATATATATCGTGGCATCAAGTTATGCGCTTACAATAGCAAGGTTAAACTTGAATCACCTGAATATAAGGCGTGAGAAGGGACAACTGAAGGGCCCAACCGAACTGCACTCCGGCTGCCACCGCACAACTGAGGATCAGCGTCGTTAAGCTGCAGTGAATCGGTGGCGGCGGACTCTGGTCAGAATCCGCCGGCGGAGATACCGGTGGCGGCGGCGACGATTCCTGGATCTGAAAAGGGTGGCGCTGCCCCGATTCCCCGGCGGCTACTAATTCGACTTCCTGCTTCAGGGTCTTGTATGGCACTCGGATCGACACCGCATCCATTTTTGTTTTTTTTTTGTTTTTTTCTGTGAAATTACTGTGGATTTACATAAGCGAATCAAAAACTGAGTACGATCTGATGAATTTGAGAGGGTTTTGGGAATGTAATGTACAGTAATTTCTGAAAGATTTGGGTAAAAAAATGGAAATGAAAGGGCAAAAAACATATGAAATAAAAAAATTGGGCGGGGGACTCGGGAGTGACGATAAATTTTTGTCAAAATTTAGCGTGTGAATTGTGGTATCACCGTATCAGGTGTGGGAGTTAGTACGGTGTGTCGCGGATGCATGTTAAGAAATACGGTTTTGGACTGCAAATGGATCGGGTTAAACGATAGACCCTAAACTTTTAAGCTTTTTTTTTTTTTTCTGCTTAACTAAAAACTAAAATAAGCAGTTATTCATTTCCTCCTACTATAAAATTTCTGGTATCGAACCCAAGTACTTAATTCTTTGGATTCTTACTCAAATCGAAAAATATTTATGATTAATATGCAGGATGATTCGAAAAGATTCGAATAAAGACAAAAAGTATAATTTTTATATTATTCAGTTGCTCAATTATATTAATCTCGTTTGACTTTAGTAAATACTAGTAATTTTTGAACAAATTAACGTATTTATCAATTTTTAGATTAAACAAGAAGCATATGGATGGATTACGGATTAGGCTAAATTTGGCTCATATAAATCAATACTACAAAAGTGATTGTTTTATTTATTTATGAATAAAATAATTAGATTCAACTTATGAGAATCAAACAAAGAATGTTGGATAGGATAGGGGCGAGTTCCGGATTTCACTGAACCTGCCCCGTAAACATAACGGTAGCTAACAAGCTTTTATTGCTTGGCAAGAAGAATGATGGGTGTTGTTGAGTGGGTTGATTGGCGATTGCAAGCAAGGGATCTTGAAGAGAGGCGAAGGACATTAAACCAGGAAATTTCCAAATGAAAGCTATGTTTGACTAGTTATTTTATGTGAAGTCGCGTTTGTTGTCTGTGAATGCGTAAATGGTGGGCGTGGCTTAATCACAAAGGCAGCGTGAGGGCACCGACAGACAGGGGGACACGAGGATGTCTAGATGAACTTTCATGGGATATTTATTTAATTTGATAATAGTAATAATAAAACCTGGAAGAATTAATAATCGTGTTGTCCGTTAATGAGGATGGTTTGATTTTGATTTTTATGTTGATTTTGATACGCTCTATTTAATGAGTTCGGTGGCGAGTAAGGTTACTTGTCTTGATTTTTCTTAAATGAGAATAAGCAACTATTTCCTTTTTTCGGACGTCGATACCCTGAATCGGATGATCTAACCAATAATAAGGCTGTGATAAGTCGTGCTCGTTGTGTATTTATTATTTACTTTGAGAGTGTTTGGCTAAGCTTATTTAAAATATCTTATAAACTCCTATATTTTATAAAATATTTTAAGAGTCTATATTTTATAAGATATTTTAAGAGCTTATAAGTTATTGGATCTTATTTTAAAAATAAATTATTAAAGTATTTGGATAAATAAGAAGGAATATAACTTATAAGATGTTAA
The DNA here is from genome assembly GCA_026212405.1 of Petrea volubilis. Taxonomy (NCBI): domain Eukaryota; kingdom Viridiplantae; phylum Streptophyta; class Magnoliopsida; order Lamiales; family Verbenaceae; genus Petrea; species Petrea volubilis. The sequence continues at coordinate 8,454,526 of CM047882.1, read as the reverse complement.
TAATGACAATATTATAATTAATTTGGTTGAAAATAAAGGAACTTGGTAGATCTTAAAAAATAAGTTGCCACCTCATTACTTTTTTAAAAAGAACTCATAAGCTCTTAAACATCTTATTTGAGAAGCTTATAAACTCCCCCTCTAAAATTTTTACCAAACACTTTGCATTATCTTATAAGTTCTCAAATATCTTATAAAATATTTTAAAGAACTTATAAACTCAGCCAAACCCCCTCTTTATCCAGTTTCAATGATCTTTTATATATATTTCATCAGTCAAATATGCTAGTAACTTTTTTCAATTATACGTTGAAGAGAACAATAGTTATTAAATCTGTAAAGAATTGCTATTAAATTTGTTAGGAACTGCATTATCTCGAAAGGATAAAAATGATATTGTTTAATTAATTGACATTTTTTATTTTTTAAAACTAACAAAACTTGAAATTTAGTGATTTTTTTTTTTTCAAAAGTGAAATAAATAACCATTCCAGTTTTTTTTTAGCTTTCTTTTTTGGCTAAAACTGCTCGTCCTTAGAATGTAAGCTGAGTTGAGCTTGCCAACAAACTCGCTCAACTCGGCTCATTTAGAACCCTAGCTTAAGACATAGGGTTCCCGACGGACCCAGAACATAAATGTAAACCATTTGTTAAGTTGCCTGAAAGAGGAAAACCTAAGTATAACCAAAGTTCATGAATCCTTCGTTTCTGGTACAGAAGTTTATGAAACCTAAGTACAGCCACAACTCTGCAAGAGAGGAACACAATTGCATATGATCGCCAGATATATCACATACAGGCACCATTTGCATACACGAGGAAGCTTTAACTATACCAGCAACAGTCAATGTCATGTCGCGAAGAAATAAAACCTAGATAGGCCAAAATCTTCAATTGTGTACACCACGGCTACCCATATCGGCAGCAGCTTGAGCGGCCTTGCTTAAAGCACCCGATACCCAAAGAGCTCCCTTCGAGAAGTAACTACTGTTAACAACAGCGCTGGCAGCAGAAACTGCAGTCCTTCCAGTAGCCGAGACAGCTGATCTTGTAGTATCAGTGATATGATACCGTTGATCCACAGATCTGGCTGCTTCGACCCCAGCAAATATCTTATCAGTCAGCCCGATTCTTTCGCTCAACTCTGCAACCTTGGCAACTGCAGTTGCCGACACCTGATGAGATTCATCGAAGGCTTTTGCTTTGCCCAATGCATCTTTTCCCAATACATATCCTTTAGCAACCATTGTTTTGACCACATCTTGAGCCAACGACACAGCTTCTCCAGCTGAAGGAACAGCCCGTGGGCCTTCAGACTGCTCAAGTGTCGATATCAGCAAATGATTATGTCAAGTAACCATAGAGCAACATTTCAGATATTCAACACAATAAAACAGATATGATAACTGAAAGAAAAAGGAAATTACACTTGTACTGCTCTCATCTTCGATCTTCCACGAAGAATGATTCCAAAGATCATAGTCCTCTTCATTATGTCCCCATCGGGCTATGCAAACAGGTTGATCCATAATGATAGCTCCCTAATATAAGCATCCAACATACAAAATTTCAGAGGAAAACAGATGACTGAAACCAAAGCATGTGAAATAGATAAATTAACTGCATAAATGTAGACTGGATATTCACAAAACTATGGGATGTCAGCACTGATCCCAAAACTGATTGCAGGCATGATACTTATCATTACAACCAACCTCAATTTTGGCCATTTTCAGTGGCGATAAACATAGCAGAATATGATGCTACTAGAAAAAAATCACACTGCATATATTAACTTCTAATTTTATTATATTGAGTCAGAATCAAAGTATCTTGAGTAAGAAATACATGTACAGGCATCAGGTTAGGCCTTTAGATTCCATATTGCCAGCATAGCAACATTGCAACCTAATTAATAGCTGCAACAAAACAATCAACGAAGCTCTTAGTATGATAGGCTGTACCGATATTTGCTTCTTTCAGATTTTGATGATTTCCCATTAGTTACCAATGCCTCTTACCCTCATGGCAAAGAATACTGATGTCTGTTTTGGAAAGACACGGGCTTCATAGTGAATGGAAGTTAAAGAGGGTACCCTTAGGTTTCAGTTACTAGGCTTTACAGGCATCAGATATCAGATCTTGTAGCAATTCTGGATTATTAACGAGGCATTAGAAGCAAGATAAAGAAACTTACACTGAGCAGGACAGCAGTTTCGAGAGCATGAGGATTTTTGAATGTCACGTAGGCTGTGCATGCATATTCACCAGCTCTGTTTTCCATCACCATGAAAAGCAAATCCAATAAGATAACGGCAACTCGAGACAAAACATGACATTTGAAAGTTACAATACTTGCCAAAACTTTAAGAAATAATTCAAAGGAATTCAAGTAAGAGATATGAGTTTTTGCCATGCATTGGAAAAAGGTTCAGAGAACATGCATATGTTGCTCCCTCACTTCATTTGCACGTTCAGAAAGTCTATGGATCTAATTAAACATCAGCAAAAAGTCCAGCAGCTACTTTACTCAAATCTCCAAAATTAAATGTCCAGATTAAATAGAAATTGATGCACTTCTAATCTTATTAGTAATTAAGCTGTTCCATTTTAGCTTATTTTCCATAATCTTGTTGCTTTTGTTCCCAGAAAAAATAGATGAATTGACGAATGGAAGTAAGAGAAAAACATGGTTGTTGGTAAACATATGAAACAATCATTTGGTACCTGAAATTTTGCAAAGAAATAAACATGGCAGTTCAGTAAGCTACTTTTTCTTCACCCTTTCAATGAAAGAGGTGATTGTGTGTGTTACAGCATTGGTACGAGAGGGGCTCTAGGCGTTGTTTAAGAAGGAACACAAAATGCCTATATTATACGTACCAGAGAAATTCAACTTTGATGGAAAACATTCCAGAAATAACTGATAAATTTTTTTCATCTTATATAAATAAGTTAACTGGGAAGACAGTCCAAAAAATATTACCTGTAAAAGGTACAAACGATAAAGTAGAATTAAATTTAGATTACCTCATTATTTCTACATGGTCAATTGCACCACAGAGAGCAAAAAAATCATAGACATCCTTCTCAGTCACATTAGGAGACAAATTTGTAACTTCTGCAATATAACCACTTGGACTCATTTGAGTCAAAGTAAGTGTCCTGGAAATAGAAAGCAATTAAGAAATTGTCTTACGAAAACATTCTTAGAAACATTTGCTTCTGACTACTGAAAAGAGAAACCATCTAAAACCATCTCACAACAAAAATAAGGGATATTGTATGCTTCGTTGTTGCATGAAATTAGGCTGATGTAGCTCTGAGCTCCAACATAAAGCTAATATTAACCCTTAGAAACATATAGTTCTCCAGGAATCACAGACTAAGGTAGAGTGCATGGAAGTTGGAGGTTGGGACCATGTTTTATCAGTCAATCAGCATATGATATGTTTGGAAGACCTCCAGACAAGGGTAACAAATATGTAATATTATTTTCTCAGTCAATTATTTTGGCAAAAAAACTATTAATGAGTTAATATATATATATTTGCACACCAAATATTTGAACTATACAACAAATATTCTGTGGTTCCACACTTAGCTACCAGGCATGCATGCCTTGATTGCAACAATAATCAAAAAGGGTCACCCCAAAACCTTATCGCAACTGATACATGTTCTTCCAACAGATTTTTTAACCAATCACAGCCGATAAACAGGACATTAATGATTAAGTTAATTCCTGGTCCATGGTAATATTTTTCTTCAACTACATTGAATTGCATCGTCAAATATACAGTCTTCATCAGCGGGTCAAATAATTTCAGATTACTCATGGCCTCTGCCACTTTTTTCGTACTTCTATTTCTTCATCTTTTTTCTAACAACTAAAAAAAGAATTAACAAGAATAAGATTAAATGGGATCCTTAGAATAATACTAACAACTTCCACATAGTACCTCAATAAATAGATACAAACAACCCACCAAACAAACAAATATCTTAAAACTCCGATGCACCCAACTCAATTTCTCGACAAAATACCGATCAATTACAAAAAAAATCCCCAACTCACAACTGGAGAAAAAAAAAAACCTAATTCAAAGAATTCAAGCAATTCATACCAATAATCTAATCAAAAACACAAAACTGTCATCTGAATTTAAGCAAAAAAAACAAGGAACATGTTCAGTAACTGACATATGAATACCTGGCAACTGAAGGGGGAAATATTGATGGTCGAAAAAGCTAGAAGCTGCAATTCGAACCTGAGAATATCAAAATCAAACATTTCATGATCAAGAATCAGTGAGTTATTGTGCTTAGCTTTAACTCTCCGATCACCAAATTTACCAAATCAGATGAGAATTCGGGGAGGACCGAAGATGAAGCTTCGGGAAGAAAAAGACAGTATGAGCTATGAACTGTAGCTCAACGAATTTAATTTGCAGATAATTATATACAGAGTAGTCTAAATATTTTCATTTTAGTCCCCTGAATTTGGTTTATTGTTTTATTGGCCTCAAAATTTATTAATGGCAATTATTGAAACTTCAAAACTTTATATATATATATTTTTAGGAAACTTGAGAAACGAACGACAAGTTTTCCATTATCTGCGACGGATCTATTTGGATATTTTTCTATCATTATATTCAAATTTTAACATTTTTAAAAGTTTAGTTTGTTACGATAGATATCCATATGAGAATAACAAAATGTTTGGATTATTTTGATAAAAATATTGATTTATAGGTACTAAAATAAAAATATATTTGATTTATTTAGGAATAATTATATACGAATCCCATTAACCAAATTAATTTTACAGATTTAATAAATGTGAGCAAAAATGAAAAAATAAATAAATTAAAATAAATGGTTTTTGACAATGAAAGAATTGAAAATTCAAAAACTTTTTACAAAATAAAACAAAATTCCCTTGTTTTCAAAGTAAAAGCAACATTTAAATAGATATATATATATATATATATCCCATTCGAATTAATTTTTTTTATGTGAATTAGGTGTATGGGCCTCATCCATGTATTATACTAGTCATCTTTAGTCACATGTTACATATATTTTATAAAAAAATTAATATATAACGCATGACTGAATTTGAACCGCGTGATACATACATCCGATCCATAAAAAAAAATTCCATTTGAATTGATCAATTTGAAATTATAAATTTCAAAAATGTTATAATAATAAATTAAATGTGGAGGGTGAACTGCAAAAAAAACAATCCATTTAATAATAAAAATTTTGTGACGAATAGATCATGTCACAATTCTAAAGTATTTGTAATGAAATAATAACAAAATTTAATGTAAAATGAACTAAACAAAATATTTATTAACAGAGTTGTTATAAACGAAATCCATCACAAATACTAAATTTATGATTGATTGATTTGTCAATGAATAGATTCATTTTTTTATTTTTTATAGTGTTGTTTTGAATATTTTCATATATACCACAACAACTTTTAAATTATTAAAATCTCATTTCTCTCTTTCAATCTCACCCCCCCTCCATTTTGGAACTAACATGGTTGATTACAATTTAATTTAATAAAAAGCTATCAAATTTCTTGGAAGTGCCTGGAAAGTTTCAATTATTTCTTCAAACACAAATTATGGCACACTAGACGGGACCCAGTGAAGACAAATCATGACTTCAGATGGAGGCAATCAAAATCCATGACATCGAACATATGAAATTTGGGGGCCAATGACTAATTAAACATAAAATTCCAAAAATTAGTCATTTAACTTGGGGGATTGTAGTCCTAGTCCTGGTGTTATCCTACCTATTGATAATTATATCATGTAACTTAAGAGTTAAGACATTAGCTTATTTAGCGGTCAGGTGTGCGACTAATTACCACTATATTCGAGAGTTGAAAAAACAACTTAAAATATGGATATTGAAACAGGTCGAATCACTCAATGATCTGATACTCGGACCATAATAAGGGTCAAATCGTATGAAATAGTTCTACACTTTGAAATTTTTGTTGAGCCTTTGGAAACTACAAATAGTCTATTGGTGGAGATAGCTACGATGACTCGAGGGTTATTGGACACGTTCGCCAACAACCGTTTGAAAACATTGAAGTTAACCCAACATAGTTGGGGACTTCTAATAAAAGGTAGCTTTGTACTACCTAATATTAGGTATGGTCTTAATTAATTATCACGTGTACTTAAATTTATTTTTAACATATTTATATATTTTATTTTAACCTATAACCAGCTATATAAGTCACAATTATTTATTTTGAATTATTAAAAATATGGTAAACATCTTTTCAAATCTCCTCAATTTAAGGGATTAATGAGAAGAGAATCCTAATAAGTAGGAAAGTTAATCAACGCTAATTAATTCTCTCATCTCTCTCTCTCTCATCCCCCCCCCCCCCCCATCTAACACATATAAAGGTTAATTATATAATAGAAAATGAGTGGTAAATATGTACATATATCAATTATATTATAATGAAATTTATAAGTAAGTAGAGTATCAAATTAAATAATAGTAATACCTTATGTTAATAATTTTATTTTCTAAATTAAAAATTGAAAGATTTTTTTTATTAGTATAAATTCATAGTTATCATTTGTATCAAAAACAAATTCATAGTTATCATTATAAAATATTTATTTACTCAGTTAAATAAATTAAGTAATTATTATAAAAATTATTGATTTATGGGAGTTATGGAATTTTAATTATAATTTTAGCAAATTGATATAAATTAACTAATGATGAATAGTGATCTGGAACATTGATCAAAAATAAAATAAACTAAGAAGATAGATAAATATTGTTAAATTTATAATTAAGAGATGGATATATCATTTTAAGCATCAATTTAATTTCGAATTTAAAATACATTTTAAGCGCCAATTTAATATTTTAAGAAGCAATCAAATTTTTGTTGTTATATTCAATAAAAAAATATATTTCAAAAAAATTAATAACACATTGCCATAAGAAATTTGTTGAAATTAATATAAATTATAATATTTTTTTATTAAAATTTGTATGATAAAATGCTCTACATGTTATTATGTTTGGTGATAGATCAAATACTAAAAAATATCTAATAAAAATTAATAAAAAAAGCTAAATGATAAATGGATAAAATAGATTTAATATAATGGACCTCACACATATAAATACTATTTAAATTTATAGGTAAACAACAAGTAGCAAGTCATGGCAACCTGCATACTAAGTTACAGGTAAACGTAACCTGTAAAACAGGTAACAGGTACTCTAATAAAATAAGGGTACCTAACATTAAACTTTTTCTATCCTACCTAACAATAGACAAACCCAACATAGTTAAGAAAAAGAATAAGAGAAACTAAAGTGAAAGTTATGACTTGTTAATATTATTTTTCTAAATTGAGGTGTGAGATATTTTTATAGCAGTAACTTTAACGAGAGGTATGTGACATAATTTTGTAGACCCAATTTCAGATTAATTGGGCCATGAAAGGGCTTTAAGCCTTACTAAACTAGATTAAGTTGATCTATTGGGCCTGTTTCTCTTCCAGCTGGGTCTTAATATTGTTTGGCCCATATCATTCACACTCTTCTAGGAAGGCAAAAAAATAAAATTGAGAGGAAAAAAATACGAAAAAATACAAACGACGACTCCACTGGGGATCGAACCCAGAATCTCTGGTTCCGTAGACCAGCGCCTTATCCATTGGGCCATGGAGTCTTGCTGATGAAGGCTCCTGTACATTAATATTTATACAAAATATATTGAGCCTTGCTGATAAAAAAGGGCCCTACCAGGTTCGAACCGGTGACCTCTTGATCTGCAGTCAAATGCTCTACCACTGAGCTAAGGACCCAGATGTTTCCTGCTGCTAAGTTCTTTTTATTCAACAATAGCTGATACTTCATCACCTTCAATAAAATTTCTCTATTTCAGTATTTTCTTCTAATTTGGCAGCTCTTTTAATTTTTCTATATTCAACGAGTAAAAAGAAGATATTAATTTATAAAAGCACAAAAACTATTACTACTAGCTATTTACATATATTGAATAATTAATAAGATTATTTTTTTTTAATGATATAACGACTATTATGAGCTTAGCTAGGACAAATTAATATTTAAATTATATTATCATTAATATTTAACACGTGGTAGCTAGTGAAAAAACAAAATAAGTATTTAAAATATAAATAGACGATCTTCTCATACTGTAACAATTAATATATATATATATATATATATATATATATAAATGTATACTATAGTTATACTCGTATTATACTCGTATGTACAAATAATTTTTCTATTTTTGTACGTATTCTAAACTTAAAAATTAATCATACTTACGATATATCATGTTTGATACATATATTACATGTATTCCATATAACACTCGACGAATGATATTTCATTAGATGAAAATATTTATTTTATATTAATATCTATTTATAATTATTAATCGAATATCATCTAAATAATAAGTTTGTAATATTTTTATTAAATTATTATTATATAAATAATTATATATAATTTATACTGGGACTATAAATTAAATAATTTAATGATTAAATTTAGATAAGTTTTCATTATTTAAATTACTTAAAGAACATGAGTAATGTAAAGATAATATCAAAATAATTAGTTGTATATATTTTTATTCATAGATATCTTTTGCACATGTGTATTATACTTGTACTTTTACAAATCCATATATAATTAGTTGTTTTTATATTATTGAACCGAATTTTCACTGTAACTTTGAAAAAAAATTATAAAATGTACGTACATATTAAATGTTGAATATTACATGTCCTGCGTTTAACTAACTAATGACACTGATTGGGTTTTTATCATTTTTGGTCCCATAAGTTGGGTCTTTTTTATTTGGGTCCCATTCATTTAATTTTTCCCACATTTGGTCCGACATCTCACAAAAGTTATCAATTTGAGTCTTCTACTATCTTTTCCGTTAAATTTTTAATGGCAGAAGTCACGTGCTCTCCGTTAACTTCAGCATTTGGAGAAAAAAATTATACTAACGCCCTTGCAAGTTGCCTACAAAACAACAATAATCACCCAAAAAAAATTTCAAACCTTACACTTGTCCCCCTAAATTTATAGAATTCTTTCATACATAACAACATTGATCCATAATGCATCATAATTGCGCATAAGATATTTATCATTCGTTAATCAAAATAAGGAGTCGTTTCACATTTTACAAACACCTCGACCCAATCGAATGTGCTTGGGTTCATTCATTCATCAAGAGAATATCAAAATTGGCAATCTTAATCGGACATAAATATTACACATAAGCTACTAAAAATTGGCAATATTTCATGCAATATCGATTTGTTAGAGAAACTAAGAAATTTTCTGCTGGTAGACTAGGAATTTTGATCGTGACACAATAATTTTTCCATTTGAATATGGTGCTCGAAGTAACTTCCTAAAATATTCATATGAATTTTGGTGTACATTTTTTGCTTTATTTTGGTGTGAACAAGTTATATGTATTTATAATATTAAAGTGAATGCACCGTTGTCAGTTTTTGAAAGTGACTGTAGAACAAATTATAGTACTTTGCTTTTAGGTTGCTTTTTCTTTTTTCCCTTTTGGGTGTGTGTTGTTATCTAAGATCATTAAAAATGGTGTGTGGACTTGATGTTTACATCAACACTAAATACTCATTATCTCCTCATGCTGCCAATTTATGTTGATTGGAGAGGAGTATCTAAGTCCATTGCTGTTATATTCAAGTTATGTGTAAGAAATCTATGGATGTAGGGGGTAAGTGTAACGTGTGAAAATTTTAGGGAGGTCATTATTATTTGTAGGCAACTGGAAGGGGGTTGGTGTAATTTTTCCCTTCAAACGCAAGAGATAACGGCCAAGTGACATTAACTGTTAAAAATTGGACAGAAATGGTGACAGAGAACTCAAATTAATAACTTTTGTAAGATGTGGGACCAAATATAAAAAAAAACTTAAACGAATGCGATCAAAATTGAAAAGTACTCAAATTATGAGGCCAAAAATGATAAAATCCCATCATTGATCATCAATGCTACTAATTTAATGTTTTCAAATATCAGCAATGCACTTAAATGCAATATTATTGAACTCAGTGATCAATATCATATTCAGTGCAAAAACAATAGTATTAATTATCACTTACCATATTACAGTGGAAACTTTACGACGATATCATTGATATTTTTTTTGGTCTGTAGGCTGTTACATGATCTCATTTTTTTCCTAGCTCCTTGACATTTAAAATAAATTCAAGTCCTCCCCTGCATACATTTTTTATTCCTACTTTTTCTGCCTTTAGGTCTCCACAGCAAAAATCCCTGGCACGCTTTAAGGACCTAGCACTTTAAAAACCGCAGACAGAAATATTAAACACAAAAATTTTTTGGTCCTTTTATTTCTCAATGTCACCTTTGATTATTTCAAAGCATATATATATATATATATAATGTTCAACATTTGACAATTAGTCAAATAAGACTAGAACGACGAGAATTGAGTGATATTTTACATATTATTAGTCCATAAATGTGGACCTTGCACATCTCAATCCAATAAACAATATATCACTTATTGACCAGAAAATTTTTATTTGAATTAAATTTGGTTATATATCAATCACATAACTAGTGTAGTATACTTACTACCTAATTAGTATTGATTCGGCAAATTTGGCGTAGCTAGAATTTGTCCTAGTTCACCTAATGATCATTTTCTCTCAAATGTAAAGAAAATTAATGGAGCAACTCTCTTTCTGTCTCACACACACACACACAAACACAAACACATAAGAATGTGCACATATATATATGTATATATATTTCTGTAAATGGCATATCCCCGCAAGTTTGGAACTGGAGAAGAGACCTCTATAGCAAGTAGGGGTGCAAGCCCATTTTTATTTTTATATATATGACTTTAAAAACGGCAAACAAGTCTAATACAATAATATCTATAAATAGGGATACCATATATATATATAGCAACCAAAATGGCTAAAAAGTCCCTAAAGTTGGCCTAATATAATATAATGACCAAACCCTAGACAACAACAATGGAAGTGTTAACGGAAAACAAAAAACATAGAAAGCACAACGTCTACGACATCACATTAGCAAGCTCCTAATAATGGCTGCCTGAGCACTCTCGCTGTCCGTCGACTCCAAAAGCTCCGACAATCGATCGTTGAGATCGTCCACCTCCCGGTGCAAGCTCCTGATGTAGTTGCAAGTCTCTTGCAGCACCTTTGAAGCTGAAACCTGTCGCAAAATAATATTTATTTATAAGTTAGAATTCACATAATTAATTATTTATCATGATTGAATTTCAGGGCACGCCTAGCTAGAAACATACACGGACACTCTCCGTAGTTTCGATTGAGTGTCCAAGTCATCTAGAAGGTAATATTAAGAGAGAGAGAGAGAGAGAGAGAGAGAGAGAGAGATATGTAGGAATAAATATGGATGCGAGTAGCTGGGGAACATGGAAGTCCCACAGAACATATTTTATATGAATTAATTGAGGGATGTCTTATCCCTTCAAAATTAAAGTAACTCAAGGCCACACAAAGAGCAAGTTGAATGCAACAGAAACGTTTAGCTTCTTTGACAAAAATCCACACACACACATATATATTCATAGAATACTGTGTGTGTGTGTGTGTGTGTTTGTGAATATGTGTAGCAGCATATATAGACGATTACGTACCTTGTCGGAACGACGAGAAGTGTTGCGGATCTCCGGGATAAGTCTTTGCAATTTGGAGACGAGATCGGCGATCTGATCGTCGCTTATCCTGGAAACATGACCTGATGACTGCCTGCTGGAGCGCGATCTTCTGCTAGACATTATTGTCAGCTAAAAAAGAAACTTGCTGCGACGAAGACAAGTATTTAGAGACTAAGAATAACAATAATAAGAATGTTACAATTGCAGCCGGCTAGGTTGTCAGAGAGTTTCTTTGTTTTTCGGTTATAGTTATAATCTGAGAAGATATATGTTGACAGGGAATGGGATCAGATCCTGGGAGTTAAATGAATGAGGGATTGATGAGGAAGATAAGTGTTGAGAGACAAGTTATGGACAGAGGGATAAGGGAGTGATACGCTAAGTATGAAAAAAAAACATTAAAGGAGCAGTGTTGGAGATGATGAAGACAAATGCATGGGAGAAAGCAGTGGGCTATACCTATGAATTATGATATGCCTGTTTTTAAATAGGGAGTTTGGACTTTGAACACTGTGTGTCTTGTGCGTGTTCTCTCTCTAGATCTCTCTCTCACAAACACACAGAGGAGAGAGAGAGAGAGAGAGAGTGGGGGCAATTTGCCCATACTGTCCTTCTCTGAGTGTTCCCCGAACTGCCAAACTGGGGTTAAGAGTTCAAGTGGGTTAAGCCAGATTTGCTCATTTATCAACCAACTTTGAGGGCCTCTTTGTGTCAGTCCCACCACACAAGCCCATGTTATCTTATTATCTCTTCTCATTTAAATAGTTATTAAGTACAATATAACTTACTGTAATGGCGTATTGACTAGAAATTGAACTGGAAATTCTAATTAATTTTGAAGAGAAAATAGTAGATATTTGTAACATATCGAAAAATGCTTTGGAACTTGTACAAGGCAAAATTTTCAAATGCAATATATACATGAAATCATACATGTATACGTACAGCTTTAAACTAACAAGACGATTGCTCCTACCGATACTCTCTTTCTCTCATCCGTATATTTGAAATAGAGAACAAATACAACCGCACATTTTGAAATAATTAATGCTATTTACTTGATATGTGATAGATTAATCTTTCTAAAAGATGCATTCACCACATGATTAATGCTACCTTTTGATATGTGGTTAATTTTTTTTTAAGATACACATTAATTTTATAATAAGTAGGTTTAATTATATTTTTAGTCCGATAACTTATGCCTTCTGGCACATTTGATCCTATATGTTTGTCTTTTATACATTTAGTCCTGTATGTTTTCAATTTTTGACACATTTGGCCCTGGAGTGACAAATTTAGTCCTGAACTCCTACAAATGTAGTCCTAGACTGACCAATATAATCTTTTTACACATATTTTTGGCCAAATTAATGATTTTTCAGCCACATTTTTTCTTAATATTTAGCCGCGTGAGTTGAAATTCGTATAATTATGTTATAAAGAATTCATTAATTTTGCCCAAAAAATCATTAATTTGGCCGAAGAAATAAGGGGTGGAGGGGCCAAAAGTACAAACATAAAGGACTATATTTGTCAGTTCAGGACCACATTTTTAGGGACTTAAAACTAAATTTGTTACCCTAGGACCAAATGTATCAAAAATTAAAAATATACCAGATTAAATGTGTAAAAGTCGAACATACAGGACCAAATATGCTAGAAGGCCTAAGTTATAGGACTAAAAGTGTAATTAAACCTAATAAGTATAATTCACTCTATAGCTGATTAATATTAACTTGATTAATTAATCTCCTATTCCTAGCTTGGGGTGGATGCATTAGGGCATTGTTGACCATTAGGTGTGATTAATTATAAGCCAGATTACATTACAATTACATGCGCATTAATCAAAAAAATTGTGTCAGACAAACACGTGGTGTCTAGTAAACTCTGCACGACATTGACTCGAATCCTCTTCTAATTGCTCCTAAATTAATAAAGCATGTACATACACTTTTAATAATGATTTTTTTTAAAAAAAACTAGTGAAGATGCCATTTTATTTACCAAAATAGCAACAAGCCGAGCCAGTTCCGTAGGTCACCAAAAGAAAGCCGGGGGATTAAAAATAAACTGTTATTAATGACTTAATAATTAAAATAACGAGATTCACAGCGTTGATTTACTCTTTAGCTAGCTAAAGGACAAATTACGAAGCAAAATATGAAAATCCGATGATGCGCTCGAATTTTTTTTTTTTTTTTTGAATACAATCATTTTGGAACATCTTATAGATATTAACTGGAAAACACTCCACACATATGCACACACTCACTCAAAGAAAAATAATAGAGAACAAGAGGGTTCAAATTCATGACCTCCCTGATACAACTTTCGAACTCCCACCACTCGACTTCGAGCCCAACGATATTATACGCTCGAAGTTAATATAGGAGAGATTTGTATAATATACGGAGACTTGAACATTTACATGTATTGTGTTTGCTATATTTATATTAGACATTGTATGTAGCACTCTTCTGATATGTGTTGAACACCATCTAGCATGTTTATAAATTTTATTTAATAAAAAAACTTTTTTCAGCTTTCAAATTGTCTCCATATATAATTTTTAAAAGCAAATTATAAGATCTAAAGGTATAATTAAATTTTCCTCTAAAAAATTGTCAATCCCTATAAAGAATATTAAAAAAAAAATTAAAAGGGTATATACATTTATATCAGTATTAAATTAATGTAAATATATTTTATACATACGGTGCTATTTAAAGGCGTGTCATATCATAAAATTTGTACAAATATCATATTATTATTTTCATGTTATATGTATCCATATCGACGTATCCGTATTAATGTAAGACAAGGAGAGATTGACCCCATCGATGCTAGATAACTTATTTAATTAATTAATAGGAGTTTAGCAAAATAGAGGTGATTATAATTTCTATGCGGTGAGCGTCGATTTCTGAGAGATCTCGTTCCTCACGTCGAGCTAGTCCCGAAAATGACCCTGTTGTCTGGGAAGTAACATATATCTTGGTGAATTTCATCTTTTTCAAAAAATAAAATAAAATGGATTCACTGTTTTTGTTTGGTAGCCAGAATTTTGAGATGATTTTAAAATGTCACGTGACAGGGATATGCGGCAGTATTTCCCGGCGAGATTCGTGCCCCAATATTTAATTTGGTGTGAAATTTGCTTTGAGGTTTCATTTATGTTGTAATTAAGCCCTTAAACCAAAATTATATATTTGTATTTTGGTTCATTACATGATATACTATGGTTGTAATTAATTATGATGCTAATGCCGGCTGTAAAACACTTCTATCGTCATGATGATGGCACAGGAATGTGAAGTAAATTTCACAAAACATGGAATGATTTGAGTCAAGATTTTTTGTAAATTGAATAACCATATACATAGCCATAACCTTATTTTTTTCAAATATATATATATATATATATATATATAGGCATACGCATTTCTCCAAAGCCCACGGACCCCTGGAGGGCTACCAGGTTGAGAGCAATATTGTTTGGGCATCATGCATTATGTCACCCCGTAAAGGGGTAATCGAATACCATATTCATTTTATAACATATATTGTTTAATGTTTTTTTCACACATAACACATATTAAGAAAAAATTAAGAGTTTATTATAGTTGACAATTTTATTCTTATTACTAATTTATTGAAATTATCTCAAATATTAATCTCATATTGAAACTTTAATCAATTTACATTTTGAATCCACTAATTTTAAAATTACAATGGCCATATGACCTTAAGCGTTTTAAATAGTAGTATTGAAGAGCGTGAGTATGTATAAAGTGTTCCAATTTTCTTGAATGTGGCTACTAGGCTTAGAGCCCAGTGGTGGGGTTCGAATTTGACACCAATGAGCTATTGAGTTCAATTCTCTTGTCCTCTCCTCTTTTCTCCTTGACTGAGTGTGTGCGTGTGTGTGGGGTGTCTTTCTGTTTGACATCTATTGAGTTCGAACCCTCTTGTCCTCTCTTTCTTTTTTCTTAAATGAGTGTGTGCGTGTGTGTGGAGGTATCTTTCCGATTGACATCTATAAGGCGTCCTGAGTTGATTGTATTAAAAAAAAATTGAGAATAGAAATAATAATTAGAGAGGCTAATGAGTTAATAAATGTGGGAGCAAAGTTGGAAAAAGTCAATAAATATTATCTTATTTTTATAAAATGACAAATATTTTGAAATAAAAATAAAATGTTAAAATGATAGATATTACAAAATAAAAATAATAATTTAGTGATAAGTCATTGCATCGAGTGTGAATAAATCGATTATAGATTTGAGTCCCAAAGAAAATAATTGAGAAACCAAACAAGATGATCTTTTAAGGGGGGGAGACCCCACGAGTACTTTAAAAAGACTCGTATAATTTACAAGTATCAAAACACATCAAACTTCAATTCAATGCCCTTTGGCCGACTAAAGGGTGGGAAATTGTACTGTAATTGGGTTACATCATGCTTAAATTTTCAAAGACACGTAATTTAACTTTGTCCTGTCATGTTGTCACCCTCCAAACTGAGGACTCCTATCGAATTTATCACAAAATAAATAATAATTTTAATCGCGACGTACAAATTTTTCACTCACTTGTCTAATTAGATCGAGATTTAAAAGAACTTGTCATTACATTAATTAGATAAGATTCAAAAGATACATCTTAAAAATAAAAGACAAATATTACCATTATCTAAAGTGAAAAACATTGTTCATTTTAATATTATCTCTAAGAGAAACTAATATATCATAATAAGTGACGGAGTTTGGGAACCTAAAGGATGAGGTCACCTCAAAATTAAATTTTATTTATAATTTTTTAAAAATTTTAAAATTCATTCTACCAAATAATAAAAGATATTAATTTAATATTTTATAAAAATTCAATTTCATCTATCAAACAAAAATTTCTATCTCCACTAATAAATTTGATTGCAATGATACTATAATCATCATGGGCATTGCTAGCGTGTACGTACGCACGCCACATATATTTTTTTATTGATTCCATTAATTATTTATGTGTAAATACTTAATTGTCACGTGATGCTACATATGATGTTTTCTCATGTGATGTCGGTAACGGAGGTTTTTATCCCCTACATATTTATGTGTACATACTCTTAGCATACACACACATACATGCATGCATATATATATATATATATATATATATATATATATATGTGTGTGTGCGTGTACGCGCGCGCGTGTTGATTCTATGCACCATTTGATGGAGACATGAAATATTATTAGTACCCATCTTGTTTCGGGAATTTTCCAGTGAGATACCCCTCGTACCTACTTTTTGATGAGATATCCCCTCAACGCTGTAAATTGATTTTGATTTTGATTTCAAATCACGGCCCACGAATTCTGGTCAAAGATGTACGAGGCGTATTTGGCCTAGTACAAGTTGCACTTCCTGATTCATTTTGATTAAGCCAATCCCACCTTTGTCCGCTTTATCGAATTAACCTTTATAATTTTTCTCAATTTCCTTTAATACCCTTCTGCAATTCAAACCCCAAGATTCCCTATTCATTTCTCCGTAACCTTAAAACCAACGATTGTAATGGTGGATTCTGGCCAATTGATGCCGTTTTATGAAGAAACATTCATTTTGAATTCCTAATCTCCTCACGAACTTTACGTCGACATCCATATTAACCATTTTTTTTTTCAAATTTCATTTTACCTAAACGATTTTTTACCACATTAGGTGAATTGTTTGGTCTGAATCGGTACATGATATCAAGCTTCAATGGTCACAAGAACAAACGTGTATGTTGAATCAGCATCCACCGGAAATGGTGTGCAACCATTATTGGTTTTACAATGATATTGTAGGATCGGACATGTCTTAACATCTGGTATTGTAAACATCAAGTTGTAATTCAAAACTGGATTGGATATGATCTCCCATTATGGCACTGAATCAGAATATATTCTAAATGCAAGGATTTTCTAATATATAGGAACAAGAATGCAATACATCATTCTATCAAGTTGGCATGGACACAGGGTGACTTTTTCCCTGATGAGGTTACCATCTCATTCAATATCCAATTAAGCTTATATTACTGCTTCGACCCTTGAAAATTATTGTATTTGATATGCAATGAAATAAACAAAGAATCTTTGATGGATTCAAAATTTTTAGATGAATTTGGACAAATAAAAAAGTTAAAAAAAATGAAAGGAGATTGTGATTACACTCTCGAACATATGGTCCAAGCAATTTCGGGTTAACCAAGAGTTTTCCCCTGACATTTTGGGCCGAAAATAAAGTAGTTCCCTTGAGCCGAATTTTGAATAAAACTCAAGTCTTCGGACAAAAAATGAAAGGGTTTGATTATAGGACCATCTCCAATTCAAATTTTAGAATACAAGTACACAAGTTTAATTGGTCATAGATTCGACAAAAAATAATTGTGAATGCTCATTATATGAATGTAATATGTGGTCGTGATTCCATAATCCATTACGGGCTGAAAAAGAGCAACACAAGAACTTATAAATTAATTATCTCTCTTATTTGTGCATGTGCAATACAAGCTCCAGCTAAATACAACCAATGAACATTCGTAATATTATATATTAATTAGCTATTGAATAACTATGTATTAGGAAAATAAAAAATGGCCATAGCTTTTCACAATTTTCAATCTCTCATTTCTTTTCTTGCCAAAAACTGATTTTAGTTTTCTTTTTATTTTAAATTATATATAGTATTTCTTTTCAATGTTTAGATTCAATCATGCGTATCCTCGAGCTCGAGCTCGAATTAAACGAGTACGAGCTTAAAATATCCCCTCGAGCTCGAGCACGAGCTCTCAAATTCGAACGCAACCCGATCTCCTAATTATCACCTCTTCGAAAATAGCATTTTTTGTTTTCAAATTTGCCCCCATATAAATTACCTTATAAGCCTCTCTAATTATCATCTCATAAGCTTTTTTTTTCCAAGACATTATAGGAAATTGGAACATTTTACACCTACCGATCACGTTCTTTAATACTATTATGTTGAATGTTTAAGGTCATATGGGCATTGTAATTGTAATGTGCCTTTCCAAATACCACAATTTTATGTTATGTCTTGTCCATTATTTAAACAAAAAACAAAGTACTTCTCCATTCTGATAGACAACTATTCAAATTTTAGTACAAGAGTAGAGTTTTTTTAATTACAAGCCATGTTAGATAATAGTTTTTTATTTTTTTTAGATGGAGCCAATTATTATGGGATAAATAATTTAATTGAAAATTCAACCTTGAATAAGATTTTATACTCTGACGTGAAAAAACAGTTTAAACTACATAACACAAATTACAAAGATTAAAAAAATAATAATAATAACAAATTAAGAATCAAAATATTCTACATGGAAATCAATGCATATCTCATCCGGGTATCACCTTATCTGACAACACATCCGACCGGCCAACTTCTTAGCCACGAAACAACCTTCTGCCATATCATCGTCAAGAGAATATTTTTTGAAGAAATTGTAATCGAAGCAGGCGTAGTTCTACAATTGATCTCCAATAGATTAATTTGGATGGAACACCAAAAATAATTTTGCTTGGTGGTCCGCGGCTCCACGTGACACGATTCTGAGCGCATGTCAGAAAGAGTACTCAGGTTCATCACCAGAATAAAGAATGGACGGCTCCCCTCCATGTGCGTCACCTCACCACCATCCCCAAACCCTATGGTGATCCGGTGTCTGTCGCCATGACTCTACCGCATTTGTTATTTTTTATTACGTAAACAGTGACTCATAAACAATTATTGTATTGGTATTGTTTTTTAATAAACAGTGGCATTTATTGTTTGTGAATTTTTAATACATAAACAGTGACTCCAACGTTACTGTGCATTTATTATTTTTTAATACATAAACAATTACTCGTACACACCATGTACGAGTCACTATTTGTGTATATTATTTTTTTAATCCATGAACAGTACGAGTTACTGTTTGTATATTATTTTTTTAAGACGTGAACAGTAACTCGTACACAGTACAGATGAGTTACTATTCATATATATATATATATATATAAATATATAAATAGATGTCCCAAACAATGGTCATGTGACCTTTGCCTGTCACCCAATGGTCATAAGATCATTTGGTAATTTTTTTGTATATAAATTGCCGAGTTATATTTATTTTTTCACTCGCTATTCTATTATTGTTTTTCACCAAAAGTCCCATTATTCTAAACTACATTCTCAAACATTGTTTTTTTTTTCAATCAAACTATGTTTTTTTTTTGATGAATTTAATCAAACTATTCTCACTATTCCTTTCTCAATACAATATATATTCTATAAATCTATCTCCTTCATAAAAAATATATTCCATTATAATACTACCCAACAATTTGTGTATTTCAACACTTGCTTCGAGGTAAATATAAATCTTATATACTATTAATCAATTTATTTTTTAGATTATTTTTGTTTTTAATTGTTTAGTTACCTTAATTATTTAGTTAGTTTTGTGGACTTTTTATATGGTTTAGTTGTTTTTTAAGTAGTTAATTTAATAATACATTTGTTTGTAGTTAGTTTATAGTTCGTAAAATTTTAACTTAATTTTAGTTTAGTTTGATTAATTATTTAGTTAGTTTTGTTGACTTTTTATGTAGTTTAGTTGTTTGTTTAATAGTTAATTTAATAATACATTTATTTGTAGTTAGTTTATAGTTTGTAAAATTATTAACTTAATTTTAGTTTAGTTTGATTAATTTTTTAGTTAGTTGTACGCATATGTTTATATATAATTAATACACACATTTTATATGGTTAATTTAAATAGTCAATTAATTTTGTAGCACTATTTCCTTAATTACTTAGATAGTTTAATTTAGACATAATTTTTTACCTGTATTTTTTTAGTTACTTTAATTACTTAAAATATTGATTAATGTATTAACACGTATTTTTTTCAAAATGGAAGGTGAAGGCGAAGAATGCTATGGTCCTAGAGATAAATTTGTCTTGTACGATTAGGATAATCACTGTTTACAAAGAGTTTTCGATTAGCGATTAAGTATAGACGATGTGATTAGGGAACACACAACTTTGGGGTCGAGGAAGATCAGAACTCCATGATCGTGTGAAAGAGTTGTTCATTGACATGGGGTTCTACGGTGTGTATAGATGTGGATGCATATCTAATTACCGCATTGGTAGAAAGGTGGCGGTCGAAAATACATACATTTTATTCTAGGGTGGGCGAGGCCACAATTACATTTGAAGATGTGGCGATGATATGGGCGTTGCCTATTAGAGAACATCCCATTATTGGTAGAGATCATTGTCCAATGAAAGATGGCGACTGGCAAAAAGATTGTGAAAATATGCTCGGATATGCCCTTGATTTATGACACACCGACGGGATACAAATTCGGCTTTTTGTTGTCAAACATTTCATCATTCTCCAACCCAGTACGGATGAAAGTCCATTGGCCCGCGTTTACCGTGTTGCACGATGTGTTGCTTTGCTGCTTCTTGGTGGAATCATGTCCTCGGACACAAGTGGAAGTCATGTATCGATATTGTATCTACGGCATATGGAAGAAATATATGAAATGGAGAATTATAGTTGAGGCAGTGTGGCCTTATCCTACTTATATCATGAACTTTGTAAAAGCGCACCTGAAAGGAAGAAAGTGAATATTATATATGTAGTATTTAACAATTCAAATAACAATAATAAATAATAATTTAATTATAATAATTCAAATAATAAGATTTTTTTTTAATTTTTGACAGAAAATTCCGCCAAAATTCATCTGAAAAATTAAAAAATTCCTATTTTTTTTATAATTTTTTAAAATTTTCTGCAGAATTTCCCATCGAAATTCAGCTAAAAAATTTAAATTTTAATATTTTTTAATTTTTTTTAGATTTTCGGCAAAATTTCCAAATGGAATTTCTAGCCGAAAATTTAAATTTTAATAATATTTAATTTTTTTAAAAATTTCCACTGTAATTTCCATCGAAAAATTTAAATTTTAATAGTTTTGATTTTTTAAAAAAATTTCAGCGAAATTTTTCGCCAAAATTCGGCAAAAAATTTAAAAATTAATATTTTTTAGTTTTTGGCGGAATTTCTCGCTGAAATTCAGCCAAAAATTTTAAAATTAATATTATTTATTTTTTAATTTTCGACGGAATTTTTCGCCAAAAATTTTAAATTTTAAAATTTTTTTACTTTTTTTAAAATTCCTCTAAAATTTTTCGGCAGAATATTTCCCCGAAAATCGCATGTTTTTTTTGTAGTGAATTAGAACCAAACCAATTTTTTGGTGCGAATTTGAACTTAATTGTTAAACCAAGATTTTTTTCAAAAAAAATGATAAAAACAGTATGGTTCGGTTCGGTGTGAGTGGTTCGAATATTTTTTAAAAATTTATGCTCACCCCTAGGGCACATCAACTTTTGTAGGTGCATCGTAAGATTCAAAAAGTTAGACATACAATTTATTATATGGGTAAACTTCATTTGTTTTGACTTATGTTTTAACTTTTTGTCAGGTATGGTCATGGAGTCACATTTTGTCTATAACGCCAAAGCATGGAGATCCAAGGGTGGAAATATGCCCATATACATTGCCTTGGGGACGTTTACTACGTCATTCTCCGTATAGTGCTAGGTAATAATACTAATTATCCCAAGTTTTAATTGTCACTCACATAGTATTTTTGTAGAAATAGATTATTAATAGTACTACCAATATTACAAGTAGATGGGTGTGTTAATCATTGGACGCGCACTGCACAAAATAACGTGAGGATCTTTAGAGACATGTTTGATAACATGAGACCGAACCAGATACTTTTTGCATTATGACAATTTTCTTTTATTTGAAATATGAATAGTGACTCTTACATGGTGTGTACCGAACCATGTAACCATGTACTTTTTTGCATTATGACAATTATTGTTCCTAGATTAACATATGAATAGTAACTCGTAGATGGTATGTACAAGTCACTATTCATAGATTAATGATATAATAAATGTACAGTAACTCGTATATACCATATATGAGTTACGGTTTCAGGATTAAAAAAATAATATATGAATAGTGACTCACATATGGTGTTACGAGTCACATTTCATGGATTAAAAAAATAATAAATGCATTGTGTAAGAGAGAGAAATGCACGTGAATAGTAACTCACATATGATGCGATCGGTCTATGGTTGGCCACGTGGCAGAGTTTGATACGTTTCGGGTGAATGTTGTGCCCCACCTGTGTAAGAGAGAGAAATGCACGTGAGACTAGCCGGTTTTGCTCCAATATAGGCTCTCCAATGCTCAAGTTAGTTTGCGGTATTTTTCGGAGAAGATGATAAACAATGGTATGCTATTCTTGCATGTAATGTATTAAGAAAGATAATGGATACTTCTTGGGGGAGAGCCTTTTCGTTATTTATATGAGAGAGGTCCCTGACGTAATGTGGTTGATGGGGGTTGGTCAACCGTTCTGACACTTGGGGTACAAGTGAACATGTTTTTTGTTACTTCTTAGACTCCCAAGTGGCGGCTGACCTTGCCTTTCATTAACGGGGGGTCAAATTTGCATTTAATGTATATATTAAGTATTTATGGCCAAAGATTGAATTTATGAAAGGGCATTTGATGCATTAGGAACTA
This sequence comes from Petrea volubilis, assembly GCA_026212405.1. NCBI lineage: Eukaryota > Viridiplantae > Streptophyta > Magnoliopsida > Lamiales > Verbenaceae > Petrea > Petrea volubilis. Next base: position 8,431,043 of record CM047882.1, on the reverse strand, counting down.
ATGGGATGGACCCATGTGCAGCAAACACGTGTTAGACGATGATAGGTACAGGGCTAGTCAACCATGCCAGCTGGAATTTGCTTGTTGGCCGTTGAGCTTGGCAAAGGCTAAGTATAGGATTCGTGCCATCGATACAACTATGTTCGAGGGCACACAATGCCTTAAAGCCACTTGTTTCCTCGCTCCGCTTGCCCTGCATAAGAGGTCTTGAGGGCTTGTAGAGGCCCCTCGTAGCTTTGGAGCCATGGACTTTACTGAGGATAAGCCTAGGGGTATTTCCCCTCTCGTATCTTACACTCCGAGGCTTCCCATCTTTCACACGGACGCACTCTCGAAGACAATGAGTCTCTCCTAAGGCATCGGTCCTCACACTTAATGAGTTTTCTGGCTTAAAACCTTGCGATCGAGGACAACCCGGCTTAAAACCTCTATTGAGGACAACCTAGCTTAGAACCTCTATCGAGGACAAGCTACTTGGTCGAGGGCTTTGTTGCCCCGTACTTGGGGATCTAAACAGGTTCACCTTTGCTGATGTATCAGGCTGAAGTGGTGTTTAGCATATCAACGAGTTATGCTAAAATGGTTATCTATTCTCATTTTAGGATAGAATGATAAAAAAAAATATAAAATTATATTATTTTAATAAAAAGTCCTATAAGAACTTTCACAATAATTGAAAAATGTGCACAAAGAAATAACTTACAGCAAGCTCATTTTCCATTTTAAATAATTACTTTTAAATATTTATGTCATCTAGAAGTTTTTCAATATATTCAGACATAAAAGACTCACTGCAAAAAAAAAAAGGCAAATCAGTGATAACATAATAAGTAATTGTGTAAAAGTTGTCATTAATTATATATATTTATTATTTAATAATAAAAAATTTCATTTTGGTGCAACAATGATTTTCATAATGTCAAAAGTGACAAATGTTGTATTAAAATTGTCACAATTGACAATTAATCACACCCACTAGGTTTTTACTAAAGCGGTGTCATTAATTGTAAATAACAACAACTTAAAGTACTAAATCTTGTCACATTCAAATAACTTAGTGATAAAATAAAATTATTGTCACCAAATTATTTTAATTATTGACAAAATGAGAGAATGTTATCACTTACCACACATTATTGATAAAAGTGGTGCATGTGCTAAATAATCTTATTATTGATCTAATAATACACAACGAAATTAAGATTCTATCTTGTCATACTCATACCCATGTCATCTCTAGTACCATTATGTGAGCATGACTAGGGCGAACTTAATTAAGATTCTCCCATGTGAAGATAGAGCTTTTCGTAGCTACATTTATTTATTTATTTGTGATGCCTAACTATTGTAAAAAATATTAATAAGATAAATTAATATTTGGCACTATAAGTATAGTCTATCATCCAACATAGAGAGCTGAACATGTGAGGTACTATCCCACAATCGAAAATGGTGAAGTTTTATCCTATGTGAAAAGACATCTCCTAAAGTTCGAGAGAAAAACTAGCTTATAAATTGAGAAAGTTCTTTGATTCCATGCGATGTGGTACAAGAATATGACATCTCAATATCAATTCATTTTATGCAAGAAATTATCTTTTAGTCGCATTTAATTTGAATATGTATACATTTAAAAATTAAAATCAATGAACTCATATTAAGTTTACTTTGCAATTATCATCATGGTGGGAGGTACAAGTAAACAACTGGCACAGCTGGTGCATATTGGCCAATAATATTGGGATTGTCTATAATATAATTAGGTCCTGCGAAGTGCAGTGATTAGCAGTACTAATCAATCTTATTTTCCCTCATTTCTTGTCCACTTGATCGAGTGACCACAAGATACCTTAATCTCAATCAATCTAATCTCATATAAAACAAGTACAGATAGTTGGCCAACTTGCACACTCTAGCAACTCTTTCCCCAAGCAGTTAACTTACTAGTATACCTAATCAAATCACTTGTGATACAAATATATCAAATCATGTGTAATATCAAATTATTCAATTTTTTAGAATCTATTCAAAGATTTTCTTTACTCATGAATACACATGTAAGAATAATCTTGTACGATATGAAGAGAAAAACTACCTATAATATAGAGGAAAATTTTAAAATCTTATTTTCAAAATCATAGTTACTCATGCTTTATATATGTACTTTTTGATACAATTTATTCGGGATACCCTATAGATGTCAATCGAAATGCCGCACACACGCTCACAGGGGAAGGAGAAGAGAAGAAGAAAGTTCGAGCTTAGAATTTCATTAATGTCAAGTTCAAGCCTCCACCATTGTAGTCTAGTGGCATATTTTATATACGTACTTGTGTGTTGGTGAGTATTATAAAATATTACACTCAATACGAAAAAAATGACCTCATCAATAACGGTGAAATCCACCCAAAATTTTAAACTAACTAATCACAGTGCATAGCTTGTGACAAATTTTGTACCATTACAAACCTGTTAATATATATGTTCTGGCTTTGATTAATTATATTTTAACTCTTAGTTCTAATTTGCTGAAATTCCAGTACAATGCACAATTATTTAACTATTTGTGCGGCCATGAAAAATGAATTAGAAGATCTTGCTTGCTTGGCTCACTCACAACATGTGACGTGTCCAGGGAATTGTTTTTTCATGCACGCCATATGACCTGTAAACACACCTTTGCAATTGTACCACAAAATGCACACACCATATGGGTGTGCCTCTTTTCATTTTAAGCTAAATATATTAATGTATTGGTCTGCAATTGATCACCAAAAATATAATTCTTGCTTTGTTATTAACATTTTTCTTAGCGTGTACGGCAAAAGCAATCCAAATTAGAATTATCATGAAGGCCCATGCAACATTTCAACAGTTTCACCAAAAGGCAAGAACTATTTACGTTTCACACACACACACACATGATTCATTTGTAATAGCTCAGAATCAAGAAATTTTACGGTTCGCCTTGTGTGAATGTGAAACCGCATATGTTTCTGGCTTTCACTTTCAGGCTTGGCTCAAACAACAAAAGTCAAAAATTCTTTGAATGAGTGATTGTGAAGCATCATGGTAGGTTAGGTTAAATTAGCCACACGCACATGAAAATGTCCCCAATTCCACCATACAATCAATCCATCAATATACACGATCGGTACTACTCGTATATATACTTGAGCATATAGTCAATATATATATATATATATATATATACACACATGTATATAGTGTGAAAGTGTTTATGACCGTCCAAGTTCAAGTATAACCAGAACTGTATAGTGCCACAGTGCAGAATCCAATCCATCAAAACTACAAGATTCGGGTGCCCAGACCCGTGAGTCTGAAATAAATCCTTGTTTAGGATTCATAGCCATTTTTCTTGCAACTCCATATGGCTGCTAGCCAATAGATCCAACAACCCATGTAGTTGTACATAAACTGTAAACAATGTCAAGAACATGGACGACCAACCAACCACCAGAGACACATCCATAAACCCAAAACACAGAGAGGCAACACCAAAGAGTCAGTCATATCACCTTCAGCCACGTGGTGTGTTTCCATAGCTCTTATTAGATACATTCTGCAGCCTCAGATGCACAAAAAAATGTAAATCTTACTCTGCAGCAATTGATGTGATTTTCTTTTCAATTGGAAATCAACAAGGAGTATGGCATTTCCCACTGCTGACACTTCAAATCATAAGCTGCAACAGTACTCGAAATTCTACTGCCAACACGACACACAGGCTATCAGTCTACATGTTAAACACAAAGGATGAGCAAGCAAACAATAATGTTCACAAGGGGTGACCAAGATTGGCACCTTGATATTGATTTTCCAATCATTATTTTATTTTTCACAGAGGTCCATTTCAAAATAAACAATCAGTAAGCCTTTTCGCCAACAAAGACATTTCTATGGTCCTGAACTTCAACATCAATCACACAATGATACAACAGGAGCATAACAAACCATGCAAGAGCAATCAATCACGGAATGGTCCGAGTGTCTCTACATAATGGTTGTCTGTAGCAGTGTTAAGGTTGTAATAGGCCCCAGGTTAGGGGGTCTACATTTAACACATGGATACAAATCAAAGCAACTTGCACAATGCATTGCTGCTTCTTTTGGGAACAAGAGAGCGTGATTTCTTAAAAGCATGTTTCAATGTTATTAATAGGTAACAAAAAGATTATTTGTAAAGTATGTCAAACAAATCAGTCAGATAACATCACATCACTAATGAATACAATTATCTGCACTGTGTACACTGAGAACATGGCCTTCATCAATTATACTTGTAACAGTACCGACACGAAATGTAAATATGTCAAAGTTATCTTTAATATACTTATTCTTCATAACTTACCGAAATGAGACTTCCCTGTAGTTGATTAATGATTCTGAATCAATCAATCACTTAAGAACAAAGTTGTTGCAAACATTGTAATGGGATTACAAACTTTTTGACTAAGTCACTGTTATTTACCCCAACTCATACATCTATCCCTTTTTCCTAAATTCTTGGCTAACAGTGATGTGATTTCTAGAACCATGCTGCTCGTTAATGAAAGATTTCAGTAATGACACTTATTTTATCACGCTAACAAGTACAAGGAACTGGGTTGTTATGTCAATTACCCATAATACCAAACAAATTGCTAATAATGACTGTCATAACATAAAGCAGAAATGCAAGACTCCTAAAGTTTAATGTATTACGCATGTGTGTCTCAAGAACACAACTTGATAGAAACTTTCAGAGTTGGGCATTGTAACATGTTATATTGCCCTGCTCCGATCTTTGCTATTAGAAAATGTCATGCTAAGCAGAGATAGTACAGACATCTATGCACAAATCTGGCAACAACAAAGACATTTCAAGAAAAATTTTAGGCCACGATCAATGATCTTTACAAAGAAATAGAAAAAAAAAAAGAAAGAAAGAAAAAAGAAAAAAGGAAAAAGAAAAGAAGAAGAAGCAAAAGACGACGAAAGAAAGAAAGAAAAAACAAAAAAGGAAAGCAAATTGTACAATTTCAGAAGAGAGCAATGATTCCGAGATCCACAAGTGTTGCATTGAAAGATCTTTCATCTAGTTTTGTTGCATGTCTTTCCATGTTCGGCACATGGGATAAGTCAGTCAGAGCATCAATAATAAGGATGTGCATTTGTGAGTGCAAGTTCTCTAGAAATACAGGGTCAAAATATTTGCAGAAGGTAAACCACTCAAAGATTCGAGAATTAATCAAACTACATCCCACTTAACTTCAAAAAATTAAAGGTGTCAACTATGAGCATTTAAGATAGAGTTAATGCGCATTTGCTGTACTTCTACAAAATTGAAATGCAACAAAATATATCTGCACACAGTAAATGAATAAAGTTCACTTACGGCATAGCAACCAGTTCATCTTGGCCTTAATCAATCTTGCTAAGTTATGGAAAACATTTCATTCTCTGCAATGTAAGAAGCCCTTGTCTATTAGTAAATATTTGATGTTCTCGATGATATACGCGAAATTTCCATAAGTTTGCACCTGTTTTTCAATTTCAACAGCAGCTGCAGCAAGCCTCCTCTTCAATGTTAACCTATCTTCCTCACATGTTTCTGTTTCGGTATCTTTTTTTTTGAGGGAAACTGTTTCGGTATCTAAACCAATCACAAAAGGATATGTTTTACTTTTTCTTTTTTTTTTTCTTTCCTTTAAGAAAACTTCAAACAAGAAAAAGAAAATAATAAGTGAATAATCAAAACACTAAATTGATGCGGTTCCACAAACACATGTTGCATGCAGCTGAGAAAAGCTCAAAAAAGTATCCAGATTGCTAATGCATTACATGTCAAGCCCAAAAACAAAAAAAACTAAAGGGAAAAAATCCATGGAACCATTCGTAACATTTGCAGGTTCTAGTATAGAACCCACTACTTATGCACTTACCACCCTAGGAACTATGTAAGGATACAGCATGGAGTCCTAGATATCATGTTTAACAATTCTGAATACAAATGACAAGGTCCTATACAACACAACATATGATACAGAAAGTTCTGAAATTTAAGGACCACTGAAAGTTATTATATATTGTATGTGTGTGTGCATGCATGTTAATTACCCTCAAGAAGTTAAACTACAGTAATATTGATCATATCTTAGAAAACGAAAAGATAAAAACATGATTTAGTCTGGAACTTCTATTTGATTAACTAAGAAGCCTGGCTTGATTCATACCCATATGAACATGTACATTTTGATAAGTTACTAAATGTCAAGACAGCCCATGTCCACTTTTCAATTAGAATCTCCTCTACCCAACATGGAGATCAACACTCAATCCGACAAAAAACACACTCGTCATCTCTGTAATACCATCAATTGGGGAATGCCCAAAAGCCTTTCTGCCCGCAGATGGAAGTAACAGTGCAATTTACTGACTGCTTTCCATTGATTTCCCTCAGGAGCAAGATTTTGGTTCCCAGTTATGCAACATATTCATCCCAGTTATAAGCTTCCCCTTTGCTTTTGGATCTCATAAGATGCTAAATCTTATTTTAACAATAAACCCTTGAATTTTAGATAACATCCTGTTATAAGATAATATAATGGCGAGTTGGTAACAAACAGGAAGATACTAAGGTGTTTGTTAAGATCTTAGATTAAAGCAGGAACTCCCTGCTATGGAGTTTATCAAATCCTAACATCTTATCGAAAAAAATTATACAGTACACTATAGAGCCTCTTGTAAGCTCTGAAACATGATATAAAATGTTTTAAGTAGCTTAGAAGCTATCCAACCTCTTAACTAGGAAAAAAAAGGAAAAAGAAAAGGAAAAAGCCAAAGAAAAAGCAAGAAGAAAAATGAAGAATTACAGGGGTAGAGTTAAAAAAAATCAGGCTCGAAAGAGAAGTAATGTTTTGGCTGTTTTGAGTTCTCTATTTTCTAAATCGTAATTTACTCACGACCTTAGGAGCAAGGCCACCTAGTCAGACACATTAATTTCCTGTGTCCGGAACTATATCCCAAAGTTTCCATTTTGTTTTTATCTTTGGGCATAGATAAGGCCATGTCGCATGTTCATCCCAGGAGAACCCTCCAAGTATTCATGTCTGACATTCACTGCAGTATTTCTGGACATTTCTGTGCATGCTAATCTAAATATCTCTAATTAAATATGGGAATCAAAGAACTATACTATCCGCCAATGAAGACAAATAACAGTGATTTGAAATTTAAACCAGAAAAACGCATATGAGAAACTGAATACACAAATATACATAATAATGTAAAGAAACTGACAAGACACCTCGGCAGTGTAGTATACTTGGAAGGACCAAAAGGATGACAATGAACTAGGATTATAAAGAATTTGTACTCGTACATATTAGATTAGGCAGAAAAAAGGAAGAACGTTACAACAATTTAATTGAAGGGTGTAATAGGAATAAACAGTATAGTCAAGGACTAGAAAGTTTATCTATGTTCAGTGGATAATCTCATGGAAAAAGGTTTGTCAGACTTAATACAAGAGGTAGAGCAGAAAGCTCATAAGTCTTGACAAGAAACAGAAAAAATGATGTTAATGCTTGTCTTTCAATTGCAAATAAAATAACCAAACTACCAGTGTTGTAGGAAGGTAGGAAGAGCTAAAGGGTGTACAAGAATAAAAGATTACGAAGTCCCAAGTTGTATATTCACAAAATAACTTACCATAATAGTATGTAGATAAAATAGTGATGCGCTCAGTTGGCTGCAAAACAAAAGGAGGGAAAATATTAGCTTAACGGACCAAAGATTTCACTTACGAGAACTGAAAAAGTGATCATTACAACTCAAATTGAATTAGAGAAAGAATAACAATTTTCAGTATAACTGTCTTTTCACTTCGGATCTTTCTGGAAGCTCCACTCAGCTTTCGGAAAATAATTGAGCGAAAATTGATAAAGAAAAAGTAACACAGTTGTATGATACACCAATAAAGCATTTCAGATAGTAGCTTTATCCACTTTTGTGAATGCAAGCATAATGAGTGAAGAGATTAAACAATGCATACTAACTTTACACAGGTATGGTTTTTGCAAGTATGAATGAGATTTATTGTTCAGTTGAAGGGCTGCTCAAAGAGGAGGAGGAGCAGACTTTCTACCCATCAGTCCCTTGGAAATTCAGGTCAAAATATTGAAGTGACATGGATCCTTGACTAGTTTTTTGTCGCATTGCTATATTCCTTATATCATGTATGCAACATAAAAAAACCATCATCAGTTAAGTTCTATCAGGCAGAAGTTACTTAGAATCAGCCCAAGCAATTGCAACAAATATTCCCTATGAGGGAGAAGGAGAAAGGAGCAACAGGGAAGATATCCAAGACAATAATAGGCTATACCATTACAAAGATTCCTTCTGTCCGGGTAGGAACTTGCTCAAGTTTTCTCAATGTTTCATCACCCTTAGTAACTTTACCGAATACTGCATACTGAAATATATTCCAGAGAAGAGAGTAAATAAGTGTGTGGAAACATTTAACAAAGAAACCTGCAGGCAAAAGATTCATTGTCATAGTAAACTTATCCCCAAACCTGGCCATCAAGGTGAGGGGCATCTCCAAGGAGAATTGAGAACGAAGATTGTGCACTGTCTGGGTCAGAATATCTGGAATGAAAAAGGGTAGATTTGACACAGTTGACATGTATGTATTATAATGCCAATAAGAGGATAAGAAATGCATAAAAGCAATTTTATTTCTTCAGTTAGTCTGTGAACAAATTATTTCCAATAAAGCACTTGAAACTTCACTTGAAATGATATTTTGCATTCCAACCTAGAACTCTATCACATCTTACATGATTTCTTGATAACGAAATGATTGGTTGAAACAGATGCAACTACTAATTTTGGCATCCATTATAGCTCTGTGAAACTATGCAGTGGAATTATTATGCACAAACGAATACAATTGAAAGTATTGCAAATGTCTTTCATGTCATAATATGGTGTGTAGAAACATGGGAATTTGTAAAAGATTTATGCAACTATGGCTGCCAGAGTCACGAATAAATCTTTCATCATTCTATAAAGAGATTCAGAACTGCAACATGGAATCCCGATCATCCATGAACTACTAAAGAAACTCCAAGGGACTTTTGTGATATATTTATGTATCAATTTGAAGAAAGAGTGCGAAAACCCAATCAATGCATTAGAATTCCAGTAAAGGGGCATTACCTCCCCATAGACAGAATACCTCTCACGTGTTTGACATCACTGAATTCACCAACAATAGTTTTCTCAGCTTCTAACCTCTGCACTTCATTCAGTGGTGCAGTCCTTCCTCCAACAACATCAGCCACCTGAGCAACAAACCCCTTATCTACCTACACAATCCAAAAGTATTCGTTCACCCTCCTTTTTCACTTATCATAATCAAAAAAAAAAAATCTTTAAATATTGTAGTTCTCTACTGATACCCGGAAGAAATGATTGGTGTTGTAGCATCCTAAGCGAACAAGCTTGAAAATATGTTCGACGGTCTTTGGTGCGGCGCTTGGATAGAAACCAAATTCAATATCCCCAAAATTTGTCTGCATTCAAAACATAGCATTTCATTCCAAAGGCCTTGTGGAAGGCACGACCATCACCCCCTTAATTCAGTCAGAGTCTCATGAAAGAATTTTTTATCGAATTCCACAGAGTGACACACACAGAGAGGGGAAAAAAAAGGAAGAAAAAAAAAAAAAGTTAAACACATACATGTCTTGGCTCGATAAACATTACCACAACTAGACAACAATGGATCCACTAGAATTTATTAGTTTCAGAGGTTTATTATACGCACTCTGCCTAGGTTCTGACGGCATCCACACTCAAGTTTCCAATTAAAGTTTGCTAGTTTATCCCGTTCAAAAAGTCCTTACAGGGGGTTGCTTCATCAACCAGGCAAATAAATGACTTCTTAAAGATCTGACAGGCACAGAAAGTCAGAAAAGAAGTATTCACCAAACAATTTAAAATCATGAATTACATTCCCTTAACCACTGGATTCATTCAAGTCTGTTACAAAATCACAAAGAAAAATCTAAATGAGAACAGCATTCGCTTCGAACGGACTATCACATTACAATTCCTGCACTTTTATCAGTTCCAAGTTCAACAACCATATAACCCATCCGAGATACTCTAGAAAAAGCCCAATTCTTTCCAAGCCAATCAAAACCCTAAATTTCCCCAAAACACAAAAGGTTACTAATATATGCATGAAGCACAGAACCAATGAACTAATCAAATTTGATGTTTACAGACTAACAAGTTTATCAAAGTAAAGCAAAAACCGTTCAACCAAATTTTCACATTCCAAACTATAGATATTTCAACAATTCTGAATAAATCAAACATTTACACACAAAAACAACAGATTTGCGATCATGAAGGATTCACACCCGCAAGAAACACATTAATTCACCTGAAAAACCACACGCGTCGATCCCAATTCAGGAACTGTCGCAATTGCACCATTGATCGCACAGCAGAGGAGACCCATGCATGCAATCGCAATGGCGACGGAGATCCTTTCGCTGCTGCACATCTTCGTTGACTTGCGACCGTTTTTTCGGCGTTCTTCGGCCAAGTAGAGTTCAATCCGTCAAGCATAGTGCGCCACCCACCATTATGCGGTGTCGGCTTATTGGGCTGGCCTCAGTTTGGATTAGGCCGCTTGGCCCATACACTAATATATCACACTATCAATCTGATACAGCTTGATGGGCCAAGTTTGTCAATCTCTTGGCCTTCATTTGAAAGCCCATTTTTGTATTAGATCGACCCATAGCAATATGTAGCAATTCTATTTGGGCTCCGATTTATCAGAAAAATGACAAAAAATAAAAAATAAAAAATTAGCAGACAACTATATTGGTCTTAGTCAATTTTGTATAAAGTATTATTTTAATTTTTTCTTTTTTTTCTTTTTTTTGTCTTATGACTCTGTGGTTGATTGAACATTAGTGGGGATCAATTGATATATTTATTCTCAAATTTCGCATCTCAATATGTCTCATCAATCATCATATACCAGAATGTGTGATGCAAAATAAATTTTAAACAACAACACGTGAATAAAAGTTTGTTTTCTGGTAACTTCACGTGTTTCAATAAAAATAAATTTATTTTTAATAAAAAAAAATCTCAGAACTGATGAGATATTTTCTGTTGGTTGGTTAGTGAAAATTAAATAAAGGATAAAAAATGACACAGATAATCAAATTACCACACACTAAAAAAAATGCCCACATTCGTAAAAATCAAACCTGCCACTTTTAATTACGAGACCCCCTTCTCGCCAGTTTAACCAGTTCGGATATTCTTTTACATAACCGTATTACATCTTCTGTTGCACTCATCAATACATTTCATATGTATTGATGAGCGGTGGAGATAGAAAAAGAGAATCTCGATCGCTCACCAATACACGTGACGTGTATTGATAAGTATCACAAAAAATATAACACGATTATGTAACAAGAGATCCGAACTGCAGTTTAACGCGGAATAACACCAGAAACCATTCCATCACAAAAGTTACAACCTAGAAATCCAATAATTCTTACTACTATAATAAAGGGTTGTCTATCCCTACTCTATGTGTCTATCATCATTAGTGAATAGCCACTCCCAAACCTTATTATTGCCATGCTTGCGCTGTAACAATTGTCACTACTTTAATTTATAGACTTATATAACACTCGTTCCAGCACATTTTTTTTAATTAATAAGACAAACTTATTTTATCTTCGCACATGATAAACAACAGACACAATTCTTCACATAGCTTAGATATAGCAAGAAAATACAAAAATAACATTGAATGCTCGATCGACCCAACTAGGCAATAGTTACAGCTTTGGCCGCAAAAAGAAATAATGAAGCTAGCATATAATTCCATTATATATGTCACACTCAATCCATAAATGTACAAATCCTAAGAAATCTAGCGTACAATTCTATTGGGGAAGGGCGAACAACATAAATTGCAGTAGATAACTATCTAATCAAATTACTGTAAGCACCGTGCCACACATGCATGCACTCTCTATAAATTTGAATTTCAATATATATATATATACATACACGGATTTAAACTTCTATTATGAAAACAAGGATTAATAAAACGAATATTTGTGGGCAGTACAATAATGTGACCCTTAAATCACTTTATTAAGGGTACCACAACATTTGACATATGTATACATTAGCCAATTAGGCCATTTCAAGACAGTTTTTGGGGATGTGATTATGCACCACAAAGAAATGTCCAGTGTCCGATATTAATCCACGTAGTCGTTGGGGTTACATATATATATATAGATATATATATATATATATTATATCTGTGCGTGTGGAGAGAGAGAGAGAGAGAGAGAGAGAGAGAATGCATATACATTGAAACGAAATGGATAATTGACTCTCATCAAAAAGTGGTTTAGCTAGCTAGCATCTACTGATAATGTGACTACCTACAAGGCATAATTTCATCATTCTTTTCTTATATCATATTCATAGCTCGTATTTTTTCCCCCATATAGATAGTAGAAAATTTAATATCAAAGATCTAGGGAGAATAATTATATATCATTTTGAAAGTTTGCGCAAGTTAGAACATTATTTTAGGTTAATAAGAAACATACAATATTGACAGTTTAATTGTAAATTTTAACGTAAAATGGTGAATCTTGAAAAACAGATATAGTTATCGCTTGTTATATATACTTTCAGATATGTATCACTCGGATAGATATTACTTCGATGAGTCATCATCGAATATTGCAAGAAGTTATATGCATGCTTTTTTATTATTCTTGTAAACTTTTCTCCTCAATAATTTGGGTTTTGTTTCAACATTATGAGTAGCTTGGCATCAATGCCTCATTTATGAGAAGCAAAAAGTTTTTCTTTTTTTTAAAAAGATGCTTATTTACAGGGATTATTCCACTTTTACATCATCTCAAAAACCTTGGATCTTCACTTAGAACCGTATGTATGTGTACATATGCCAGCCTATCTCTTTTCTAGGAATAAAAAAGAAAATAAAGATTAGTAAAACTGCATGTACAACCATCTTTTGCTGTGAGTGCAACCAAATAAAGCTGTCAATGGTTCTATTATATATAAATATTTATATTCTGAATCTGCTAAATTACTATTCTTTAAGAACCAGATTCCAATGTTTTATTGAATGTGCTTACTGTGATATTATGCCTCTGTATATGTTGTTCCCACCCAAGTACACTTTTTTCACCATCAACTTTAGTTGCATAATATAATTAAACTATTTATAAAAGGGGAAATTCTTACCCGTACCGGATTCGGCCACACCCTGACTAATCAGGTGATGAGTGTTTTACACTTGCCGTGTGATTGGTGTACAGTTTAGGGAGAGTGATCAATCACAAGACAAGTATATTAACACTTGTTATATGATTAGTTGGGTGCGGCCAAGCCGGGTTTGGGCAAGAATTTTCCTTATAAAAGTTAGTATTAAGAAATTATAAACAAAACAGGAATTAATCCCTTACTAAAATTATCTCGTATCACGAAAAACAAAAAGAATGAATTAAAAATACCACAAACTTTATTTTATGAGAACTAATAATTAGTTAGCACGTGCAGTCTCTTACATAGAATTTTAATTTTTTTAGCCATATATAAACTTCTTCCACTTTCTTGGTATGAAACTGAGAATTTTCTTTGTAATTGACTTCTATTTTTCTTCCTCCACCACTTTATGCATGTTTGAAATGCTAAAAAGACGAATACTAAAAGAAAGTACCCCATTTACAGACGAAAATATTGTCATGGATAGATTTTGTTGCGGGTTTAAGATATTTTATAATGGATTAATGATAAAATTTAATGTATACAAAACTAAAGTAACAATTTGTAGCGAGATATTCAATAACGGATTTGTCATAAATGAAATCCGTTACAAAAAATGACTTAAAGTTTTTGTTCTCATATTAGTTTGTCTTGAATAGTTAAAAGTCATGCAAAAATGTTAGGCGAAAAATCATTTGAAAGTTTCAATTTTCAACCTTGTAAAAAGAGAGACGTGGAGAATTGAAGAGCCCCAAGATCCAACGATTTACCAAGATATATATATATATATATATATATGCTAGAATAATAGTTATATTTTGAACCCTTCCAATCAGTAATAATTGACATGACTTTGGAACTACCCATCCAATTAGGTTTCGGCTTTAGCTTTTTAACAACTTGTTTAATCAAATTTGGGTCGTTTGTTTTCGAAAAAGTATCTCGTTCTCCACTTCTACTTTTGATAAATATAGACAATAATAATTTTCATAACCAAATATATAAATATATCACCTGCTTTTTGGTAGGTAATTAAATTATCATGAGCTAGATCAAAAGTAAAAGGATAAATGATAAGCTTGTGATGAAAATATACAAGCACTACAAATTTCTTGTTACTACGTAAATAAGTTGGCTAGTGAAATATCTAAATAGGGCTGTAAACGAATATTAAATGGAGTGGATATGCAGTATTTGAATTCGTACCCAATTAAGTTTCCAGATATTCGTATCCGTATCCGAATTCGACGGATATTCAAAACATCATATCCGAATTTGAATCCGACGGATATTTTGCAAATTTGGATATATTCGAATCCGTTTAGTATTTCTGAAAATTTGACAAAATTATGAATATCTGAATATCCGTTTTCGCTTATAATTATCCAACTATCCGATTGAATATCTGAATTCGTTTATTCGAATATCCGAATCTATTTATATAAAAAAATCAAATAAAATCTATATAACTTATCTAATTGAACTTTTTTTTATATATAAGTATAGTATATGCTCATTAATATAAATAAAGTAAATATATTTACTTATATTTTTATTTCGTTGTAAATTATGGAAATGTGAATTAATTAAATATTTTTCTATTTTACTTATAAAAAGACATTATAATATATAAACACACACACACACACACACACACAAACAACAACAACAACTACTACTACTACTAATAATAATAATAATAATACTAATTTTTTAATATTATTTATCGGATACTGATAACGGATATATATTAAACGAATATATCCATAGGATATACATTTAGAGCGGATATTAAACGGAACGGATATGCAATTATCATATCTGTATCCGTTTATTATTTGAATACTTGTAATTGGATACGGATAATATCCGTTTTATACGAATACGGATAATATACCTTATACGGATGCGAACAGTAAGTGGATTTTCGGTTAACATTTACAACCCTATATCTAAAAATAGAAATACATACACAATTATTTTTCTTTTTCCCATTATTTATACTTGGGCGATTCGATATTGACATGACGTTTAAGAATTGATTAACACAATAACGCAATTTATATCCTACAAAAATTCTTGCCATCTCTATAAAAGTACAGGTTCATCTAAATTTTGTTCTTTTCAATCAATCCTCATGGGGAACAAATACGATAATAAATAAATAAATAAATAATTTCTCTTTTCACAATGTGGCAAATTAAATATTCCCTAGCCCTAGCACAGATATCAAGTGCAAGGACAAATGCACTTCATCATAAAACACTAAATCGAATCAAAGCTGTTTCACACAAATAATTAAAGAAGATTCCCCACTTGTTAGTTCTCCATAAAATAACGACTAAGGAAGATGGATAATTTTCGATTGTAAAATTGGAATATCCATCACTTGGAATATTCCAAAAACTCGTCCCGATAATGGTTTATATAGATGAAAACATTAATTGAAATGAAAGTGAAAAAAGAACGGAAGGGATTAAAGATTTACAGATGCTTTTAATCATCACACACACACATATATATATATATATATGTGTGTGTGTGTGCGTGTGTAATAATATTATGTCCTAAAGTCTTTATAATTAATGGGGTAATGTCTTTTTCATGAACTTATGCTGGTCTAATGCGACTTGGTATTTGGGTTTTGTAATCAAAATCGGGTGCTTTGGTTTGGCGAAATTCACGGATTTCTTGTTCCCCTCTTTATTCAGTGTGAAGAGGGCATAAAGTTGTGCGTTTTCTATGTATGTATATATATATATATGTGTGTGTGTACCAATTATTGTAATGTTTTGTAAATTCATATACTAATTTTCGTACATGATATTTTTAGTTATAATTGTAGCATTAGGTTAGCTTCAACATTCCAAAAAAATTTGATAATCACAAAAGATATATCGATAAAGCGATAAATATGAATTAAGAGATAATTATTCTCACTTCCCCTGAGTTTAGGCGAAATTACAAATAATCCTTTCTTGTTTCGAAAATTACCAATACCCCCTTGACATATATCAACGTTTACAAAAAGCACCCTATCATTAGTGAATACCGAAAATGCCCTCGGTCAATTTTTCATCATTTTTTGAGGACCAAAATACCCTTATTTATTATAAGGTTTTGAAACTTGAAGGGCGTTTATTGTAATTTTTTGAATTACATAACTGTATATCTCTGTAATGCTTTCGAAAAAAGACACGCAACAAATGGTCGCTCTCTCCGATGTGTTTTTTCGGCGGAATCTAAAAAGATCTTGAACTAATTGCAATGAGCAACACATTGGTGAAACCCATTTTGGGATAAGGCCGATAGTGGTAGAAGAATTAAACGGAGGAGATGCAATGGTAAGTTGGGGTTTGATGTAGTTTTTGTTCAACTAAATTCAAATAGATGGAGCGTTAATAAAATTTATTGAGGGGTTTTGACGGGCTTAAGGAGACGAAAAAATTAGTGTGTAGCTTCACCATCCAGGTAGTGGCGATATAACGATGAAGCGAGGTATTTTTCATGTTCAAAATAAGAAGGGATTATTTATAATTTTGGCAAAACTTAGGGGAAGTGAGGGTAAATCTCCCTTCAAAGTATTTAGGCGGAAAAAGGGTATTATAGTCTTTTTGTTTGATTTAGCAATAAGAGGACAAAACTCAGGGGGGTATTAGTAATTTTCGAAAATAAGGACTTATTTGTAATTTCATATAAATTTAGGGGAGGTGAGGAATAATTATTCCTATAAATTAAAGTAATATCACATTGAGTTGGAAGCTTGTGGAGGTAATTAAGAAATGTTTTATATATATATTTTTTTAATATATATATATATATATATGTAGATGTGCGTGTATATGTGTGTGTGTGTGTCTGTGTGTCTGTGTGTCTGTGTATTTTAGATGTGGGGTGCAATTTGAAGGTGACATTTGCCTAACAATGTTTTCTAGAGATAATTTCTCACACTGGGAAATACGTCTCTTCCATTGACCCTTGCACATGCCTTTTCATGCTTATTGACTTCTCCTCTTTACAACTTGCAATCACACCAAGTTCCAAAAATTAAAAATAAAATAAAATAAAATAAATCGTATATATAACATAGTTTACGTGAATGTTGCATGTTAATATGTTTATTATCTTTGACGTTCGTATTTAAATATTATTTAAACCGAATACAAATAAAGTCGTAATCCGTGGTTCATTAATACTAATTTAACGTCCTATTATTTCATACTTATCCACATCTAAATACAATTTTATATCTATGGTCGATTTGTTAAGATTAATAGTATGTATATCTATTACAATGTTAAAAATTTATTGAAACATGTACGTTTTGTAAAACATTTCAAACAACTCTTACTTTCAATTTATTACTATGTTGCATGAAATATTATTCCATGTTGATTGGATTTTGTACAAATTTCATGGGCCAACAAAGATAAGGAATTTCCTTGGACTTTACTTCCCTATTTTTATTCTTTATTTTATTTTATTTTTCATTTTTCTTTGGAAAAAATTGCCTTAAACTTGCTTCATTTGCTGAGATGGGGGCCAGCCAGATAAACTCCCAAACTTATAACTTGCTAACATATGTCATGTAAAGAACCATACATGCCACATGGGTAGTCAGTGGCCAATCACTAGCGAACTTAAATAGATGTGCATTACCAACTATCTTAATGAGGTATTAGATCTCTTAAATAATTTTAGAATACGAATTTTGAATTTGTGAATAAAATAATTGGATTAAGAAGATCATCCCCATAATAAACTTTAATACTATCTGAATTCAAATTAGTCGATCAATGGATTGAAATCCGGATGATAAATAAATAGATAATAGACGTGTATGACAAAATATGTATATATTGTAAGAAAATAAATGATATACCAACTGCTCATGTCCTTGAGGAGTTTAAATTAGTTTTGTGTAGATCACATTGAGAATGTGGGAATAAAAATACAAACTATTCTAGGCAAGTAAAGGCCGCCATTTTTATTTTAAAGGAAAGTTATAATTATGGCATTTTTGGAAAGACCAACACAGTACAAATAAAACATGTAATAGTTTTGTCATCTGAAGAGAACTGCAAAATATTAAAAGTTATGTACAATTAGCATAGAAATTTATCAGTCGTTTGATGTTTATATGGTAACGTTATAAAAATCAGATGGAAAGACGCCGATAAATGATACAAAAGAAAAATAACAATATTTGTTGGAAAACAATATAATTGAACAGAATATCTAAAATTCGATATTCTCGTGGATGGATTTATTCGATAATATAAAGACAATGCAATAACAATTTTTACAGTAAAAACACTATAGCCAAAAGCAAATTAAACGATGCCGTAAACAAATAAATAAACAAGAAAGTTCAGTAAACTTATCAGTATTTATTTGATATTGTCAATGACTGAATCATTGGATTGAATCGGTTTGCCTTAAAAAAATATTCGCCCCACTGACTGGTGCGATGGGCCTGCGATACTCCTTCCAGGATAAGACAGTCCAGAGATTCGTTTCAAGCCGCACTGCTACTTCGAACCTCACTTCGAAAGTTAATCAACTCAAAATATCGTATGCGAGCAGATGCACACCAAACACGAAAATACACAATTGATATTATAATCTCACTTGATCAGAGGTGCACTGAGAGAATTGAATGCTCACATTGATCGATTCAGAGAATTCTCAAATGGTTTGTGTTTTCTTACGTCTTTTCTGCAAGGAACAGAATCAGCTATTTATAGAAAAAAATAATACAGGATATTAATACTGAGAATTAATTCTGAAACCGTAACTGCTGTAACCGTTTGTAACGTTTCAGATAATTAAATCAGAATTCGTAACTGCAAGTAACAGCCGTCGGTTACTCAACAATCAATATCACGTATTAATATTCTGTAACTGTTAACCGTTTCAAAATTAATTTTGTGCATTAATATTTTATAACGTTTGAAATTAAGTTTGAATTTAAAATTCAAACATAATTCCAGGGTTAGTTCAGTAAAAGATAAGATCGAGACCGTGACAATTCACCCTAACGCCTGCAGTTGCGTGTGGGACTACCTATATGCGGTACTTAGCTGTTTAGTTTACACTACAACAACACTTAACAACATAAATATTCGAATTGTCAAGATTAAATATTCCATATGGGATTTTACACTTATCCTTTAACATACAGACAATATTTAACGAGACTTTATCTATAGATTTACACCACAAATGACTTCATTCTAGATTAATCCCTATAAATGTTATCACAATTAAGCCCATTTCCAACAATATTTTTATATATAATGTAAAGGCATAGAACAAACTTGAATATTACCTAAAATGAGTAAATTTATCGTCAAATATGAAGGTCTGATCCTTTGAAGTATTGTTTCACACCTCAAAGCGATGGGATTACGTAAGTATGTCCATTAACTTAATTTATCGATATGTGACAAAAATATGATATCAATTGAGGAGTTTGGGAAGAGACACATAGTTGTCATTTCCATAGACGACACCTTTTTATGATACCAAAATTTATCGTCAGGCATAGTTCGACTTTTTAAGGTATTATTCCAATACCTAAAAATAGTAGAATTTTGTCCTTTATATAAAAAAACTTGCTTATAATTTGAGTAAATTATTTGATCCAATTTGATGTGGTATATCTCTTCCTTTTTGGCGATTTCAATAATGTTTTAGATTTAAAATCGTATTTTTTCAGCGAAGACAACAATAAATTTGTATCATCATAAACAATTAGTCCCATTAAACTTTCCCACCACCCAATAATGATTCACATGACCACGAGTCGTTGGACAAGTTAGTGGACACGTGGGGCGAGGACATTGGACGGATGATGCCTCGAGATTAATCGTTAATCTTAGTGCACGCCAGAATCTTGTTATGGGTGTGGATATATATACATATGTATATATATATATAGGGGAGTTGCTTGGATTTGAAGTTTGTGTTTATTATTGTATTTTTCACATTTTTATTTTTAGGCAATTTTGTTAGTTATTATTCTTGTGTACCCTAAAGTTGATGTGTGCACGTGCCTATGTTCACCATATTCTCCTTTATTATAGCAACTTTTTCACCAAAAAAGGAAAAATAATAATATCTCCATTTCTTTTTAGAGATTAAAGCCACCATTCTTGATTAATGGGTCATCAATTGTGAAGTACTTTTTTATTATTATTTTTTTCTTACAATGGTTGTTTTAGGGACTTCAATGTGTCCAAACATGGGACTATGCCTTCTAGGCTAAACACCTTATATTAAAAAAAATATATATAAATAATTCATAGTAGCTAGGAGTTGCAAAATACAAGAATTTTATACGTTAAGTTAAGATGAAGGGCATTGTTAATTTAATTAAAGTTTCAAGAATTGTACATATTTAATTTTACAATGCCATGAAAATGTCCTATTGAGTTGGATACTTCAAATGATGGACAGTTTATAACATTTTGTTTTCTCATTAAAAAAATACTATCCCAGTGGTGGGGGTTCCAACCTGCATCAATGAGGTCTTGAGTTTGAATCCCTCTTATCATTCTCTCTATTTCCCTTTGAGTGAGTGAGTGTGTATGTGTGTGATGATATTTTTTCGGTTGATATCTATAGAATATCCCGAATTAATTATAATAAAAAAAATTGAAGATTAAGTGTGAAGTTTAAAATGATCGTATGATTTGAATTAAAAAAAATATCTATTTTTAACGTTTGTTTTTTTTTGGTATAAGGGGTACTGTTTTGGTCGAGAACAATGTCTAAAATAGCGGCTCGTTTAGCTTTATAACCATTAAGATAAGTATATGACCAACTGACTAAATCAACATTTGAAATAATAAATAGAGTTATATATGCAAGACATACAGCAAATAAGTCAAAAGTAGAATACCAATGGACTTAGTCATGCTTTAACAAAGTTAATCAACTTTGAGACGTGGTTAACAAGTGTCACCTACATAATGCGATTATCCCATGGTTTGTATTAGTTATAGTTAAAGTTAAAGTAGGATTAATAATTAAATCAATTTAATTACATAAGTTAAACCCAAATGGGAATTAAAGCCGGCACAGGCGGACATTCTCACACCTGTAATCCTAATTAATTCATTTTCTCTTTGTTTGATTAGAGAAAAGTTAATTAATTAATTAATTATCCTATTATATAAAAACAAAAGGTTAATTTTTTTATTTTTTAATGAGATTTGATTGTGTACATTATATTATATTAAAAGGGAAAAGATCAGGTGCTTTTAGGGACACCTGTTTTGTGATTAGAGGCCCGCACGTGGGCCGACACGTAACTCGCGCAACGAGGGAGGTGTCTTTCGGCCTTTTGTTGGATTGAAATCCCACCGTCGGATCTGTGAAGTCTGGCAGCGAGATTTAGATTTGGATTGATAAATTTCAAATGGCAGCGGAGCAGCCAATTACATGCGCCGAACGAGTTAGCAGTTTTTGGTCGCTGCGCCACGCCGCCAAGTCGTACACGCAACTAGAGAGATATTTACACGTATGCGCCACAAGAAAATGCAAAATTAGGAATTTACCCCTCAACTTATACCGTAATGAAAGTTTGATGGAGCTAACCGGGTCTAACTCAAATAACGAATTAGACCTAACACTATACGTTAGTATCCGGGGAAAAAAAAGGACAAAAAAACAAAAAGTTGTATTCGACTATTGTTAAGTCTATATTTTGGATTCGAATCTATGTTGTGTATCTATCAAAAATATATGATAATTATGTATTTTTTTCAACTTAAAGTATTAATCATTATTTACTTTTGTGAACTATTTGGCATTGACGCTACGCTGATAGAACTAATACTTACCGATTTTGATATGATTTTTGTCTTTTTTGAAATTTGAAAAGAATGATCGTATAAGAAAACATAAATAATATTGTATGCAATATATTTATGTAATTCTTTAATTATTAAGGGGTTACTTAGATTAGCCATAGCAGAAAAATTAAAATTGAATATAGAATTCAATTTATTCAATTTGATGTTTTCTAATTAAAATTTATGATAAACTATGTATTATTGGGTAATCCTAAATTGAATTTATTATTTATTATTTTTTATTTTTTATCTTAGTCACTCGATTCCGACTCATTGGCCAACTAATTCATATCGGGTACTACAGAGACTCATTATGGGGGCGATCCTCCCAACCCAATTGTTCCATTCACAACGCTAGGGTTCGAACTCTTGATATTGTTTAAGGGATCCAGTGTTTCATCTCATTAGATCAACTGGCAATTGGTCCTAAATTGAATTTCAATGCTCGATTAAGTTAAAAAAAACGAACTAAAAATTACTCGGGCATACAATTGAAGTATTCTAGCCGTTAAGGTGTGCTTAATATCGAGACAAGAAGTCAAAGATTAATCACGTTGGCGCAATGAAGTCATGATAATTAATTGATCTATTTATCTTCCTAAAAGTCACATATTAATAAAAGAGATAATATCAAACATGTTCAAATGAATTTGCATTCTTATAATTGCTTCGATATCATAAACTTCGATCAAAACAAAAGCTAGAATAATCTTGAAAATTATATCGAAAAAAACAAAGAAAATCAAGCGGAACAAACAATTAAGACAACTATACATGGAACAGCAAATAAAAAAGACAACTATATATGGAACAGCAGATAGAAGTTTTCGGGTGAAAAAAGTGATACCAAAAAATTGATCCATCCCACATATGGTCCACAACTGATTGCAATTCCAAAATAGCCTTTAGAGACTAACTATCCTAAAAAATAGATCATTTACCAAAAAAGAAACGACACGAGACAATGTTTTGGCACCCCACCGCTGGTCGATGAATTGGAAAAATAGTTATGAAATATATATAAAAATAGAAAGATTGGGAAAATTAGAAAAGAAGAATAAAAAGAAATAGGATTAGAATTGTCAATTTATTCCAATTCTTTTTTGAGCTTGGTTTGAAAATAATGCGAGATTCTTTTTTTTTTTTTTCCGGTATTAGCACCCCATTTCGATTCATTGGTCGACTAATTTGGATAGAGTACTGTAGAAGTCCACATGGATGAGATTTTTCCAACTCAGTTGTTCCGATCACAATTTAAAAATTTTAACTTTTGACGTCAATTAAGGGATTTAACGTTCATCTCACTACACCAACTGATAATTTGTCTATTGGACAGTAATTGGCCCGGTGTATAGTGTGTTGGTGTTATGGATCGGTTGAATCTGTTTGAAATGAGACTATCTGCCTAAAGTATGAAACGGGTGATGTGAGATGCCATTTGTTTGAAAAGAGCTGATGTTCTACTGTTGACCGTTAATTGTCTAATTTGCTCCTTTCATATGGTTGATAAAATATATTAGGAGCAGTTTTTTTTCCCCAAGGACAAACTTTAAATAATAGAAAATACAAAAGGACATTTTCGACTTTTCACTGCCGAATTTGGTGGCCATTATCCAAACTCACCCCTAAGGAGAGTTTCATTGTGGCCGAAATCATTCACACAAAACCGGGCCTTAATGTTGTGCCGGGCCTCAGACTAGCTGCTATCATCCCTCATCTTTGCTTTTCAAATGGCTATTTCATGAACATTATAGTGGCATTGGCAGCCATTGTCACTTTTCAAACGAGTCCTAAATAATGCGAGCTTCAATCAAGCCTGAGTAGACCCATGTTTTTTAACGATCGAAAACGAAAAGTCATCTTTGAGAGGAAATGATATAAATTTAGCATAGGGTGAAATTATTAAAAAATAAAAAACAAAGAAAAAACAGAGCTTAAACGTAAGAATTTATTTCGAGTAAAAGTGCGATAAATATTAAGGACAAAAACTCATGACAATTAGGAAGATTCTAGCCTCTAGACGAAGAAATACTAGCTAGTACTTCGGTTTCTGTTACTTGAAAAGCATATAATTAAGTCGGGTTAATTTTACATATGGCTACGTTAAATAATATAACTTTTTATAATATACTAAATAACATTTCTTAAAGATATAATATACCAAATAAAATCTATACTATTATATATTTGAAGGAGGTTTTTTGACAATAATGTGCAATTTTAATTAAATTCTCAATTCTTAGAATTTTAAATTATTTTTAATTATTTAAAATAAATTATTTGATTGGTTGGCATTAATTGTAAATTTCTTAATTCTCTTTCCTAATCATTAAAACCCACCAATTATCCATAATGATATTTTTAATACTTTTTATACCCTCTCTCCCTCTCTCATAAAAATTTAATAGTAGCTTTTAATAAAAATATATACATAAAGAAAAATGTAATTAAAATATTACATAATACCATCAAATTAGTTATGATATAAGAAATTTTAGAAATGTAAATATCAATATAATGTCTTTTATGGTAAACTTTTCCTCAAAAATTAAAAAAAAAATATTCAATTAAAACTTATGTAACTCAAACATGAAAAAATGTATTTTAATATGATATGTCATATCCCAAATTAAATTATAATTTTAAAAAGATTAAAAAAAATTAAAACGTTGACACACTATTATCAATGATATATTATTTCATCTTTTTATCCCTATAATTTCCTTGTATACAGTTTAATACTATATAAAAGTTTTATTATCCAACTTTTTTTTTCATTGTTGTATCTTTTATCTTTTAAGTTTTTTTTGTATTAAATTATCGACATATTCAAATTTTATTTATTTATTATTCTTTACTTCTTAATGAACCTATTTTATTTATATATTGTTAAGTTTACATCTAATACAACGGTCATTGATCAATATTATCTAATAAGCCACAAAAATATTTTGATAACAGTTTTGACTACAATTTGATTAATTTTGATCTCTCAAATTTTTGAATTTATTAATTAAAAAAATTGATTGGATAGGTTTTTTGAAATAATAATAACAACAATTAAAAACTTCATTAACCTACTCATCCTCTTACTTACCCACTAACATATCCAATTACATACTCTCACTTTTCTATGATTTTTGATTTCCACTAAGTAAGATGTTTTACAATTAAAACATTAATCAGAAAATGAATTGAGATACAAAATGAGATTATTTATCCACACACATGCACACACAGATGAAACGAGATTCAAAATGTTCACAATATCGATCTAAATTTATCTTACACAAGTTTTGGATGAAAGATTTCTTTGGAGATGTAAAAGAAGTGTTAAAAAAAACACGCTATTCACGTAGGTGGTTTTATTTGATAATATAAAATAATACAATAACAGTTTTACACAAGATACTATAGTCAAAAGCAAATTAAACAATACCAAACACAAATAAATAGGCAAAAAAGTTCAGAAAACTTATCAGTATTTATTTAATCTTTGAACGACTGAATAACCGGGTTGAGTCGATTAGCCTTAAAGAAATATTCGCTCCACTAACCGATGCGATGGGCATGCGATACTCCTTCCAGAATAAAATAGTCCAGAGATTCATTCCAAACTGCACTATTACTTCGAACCTCACTTCGAAAGTTAATCAACTCAATTATTTTGTATGCAAACAAGAACACACTATGTCGAAAGAACAAAATGTATACTCGATCTCACGTGACCAGAGTTGCACTCAGATAAATCTAATATTTCTCACACTGATCAATTTGTTGTTTGTTTTTCAGAGAACAAGTTCTACACTTGTTATTTTCGGATTTGTTATTTCTGTGTTTTTCAGGGAACCAGGAGACCACTATTTATAGGAGCCGGGGACAATAAGCATTAATGTTGGCATATTAACATTTGGTGGAAACCGCCCTCGTTGCCAACCGACAAGCTATGAACCTGGATGCAAAAGTGGACAATACATGAAAACATGTTGACAACCAGGCCAACGTGTCGGAAATCAACCTAGCGGTTTCAGACCGTGTTAATTTAATTTTGTAATGATTAATTTAAATCATTACTTTAAGGGCAATTCAGTAAAAAGTAAGCCCAAGACCATTCGCACAAACGCCCGAGCCCGAACCTGAACCCCTCCTGCCCACGTGGGTCTGTGGCTTGTGGCCGGGGTCAAGAGGGCGGCGCCGACATGCGGGGCTGCCCATATACGGTACTTAGTTGTTTAGTTTACACTACAACAATACTTAACCACATAAATACTAGACCTGTCAGGGCTAAATATCCAATGTGGAATATTTTACACTTAGCTTTTAACATATAGACAACATTACCTTAGGCTTTATCTATGGATTTCCATTAGAAATGGTTTAATTTTAAACTAACCCCTTGTGAATGTCATCTTAACTAGTCCATTTCTAATAAGAAGATTCACAACATCCAAGATACATCAAGAATACTTGGTGTTTTATAATTTAATTATTATTTTATTTATATTTTTATTTTTAGAATTTTTCTTTATTTGTAAACTAAATTTTAATTTTAATTTATTTTACGATGATTCGTATACATATATATTTAGGTGCGTAAAAAAAATTATAGTGTCACATATTCCAATGTGGATAATAATCCATTATTTTGTGATTTATTAACTTAGAGTAGCTCATAGTTTAATATTCATAACTTTAATATATCTACAAATTTTATTTATAACTTTAGTTTGGATCATATATTTATATTTTAATTTTTTGATATGATTTTTTGACACGAAAATACTTTTCTTTTTCCTTTTAAATTTAAAAGCTTTAAATATGAGTAAATATTATTATTTATTTAATTATTGAACTGCATTGAAAATTATTTCGAGTAAATATTATTTTACATGAATAGTATACTTTATTTTTATCTTTTTATGCAATACAATAAATTATGATATCCGTACATAGCACGGGGTATATGCTAGTTAATTAAAAAAAAACATACTTTTTTCTAGGGCAATTGACACATTGTACCCTCTAAACACACTTAATTGGTACTATGCATCTTAAAATTGAAATTTTGGCCTTTTGCACCCCTGAAAATACATTAGTTAGGCACTTTGCACCCTCCACCATTCCTATTGAAATTTTCTACTGAAAATAATATTCTGACCAAATTTGATATTTTATATACAAATAACTAAATAAATAAAGTAATAAATTGAAAGTTGATTTCTTCCTACAAATTAGGATACAGTACAGAAAAATTGGAGAAAAAGTGAAAGGCGAAGGAACTCATATTGACGGCTTCAGTGTTTCTCAACATCTCTTCAATTGAAGAATCTTGACTAGTAGAGTTAGGTAATAAACAATCGTGGAAATATTAAAAGAAGATGATGACAACGGTTGGCATTTTATATTGAGAATATACCATAAAATATTTTGTTGACTACTTTTTGTTGGTTTTTATTGAATTATGCTCACACATAAGTTCGTATCATTGTCATTCAACGAAAACCTTATTTATCAAGGCTATGAGGTATTTTTAAAGTGATAGCAAACATGGCTTGCCAACTTGAATCAATCTTTTACTAGTGATTGTACTAAATTTAATATGAATTATTGGTAATATGTAGGCCAAAATTTGAATTTATAAGATTATCTCTTGGTTTTCAGATTACCTTCTGAATTTTAGAGATTTTTTAATTTTGGCCATAACATTATTTCTAGTGAAAAATTTTTATGGGGAATGTGTGGAGGGTGCAAAGTGCCAAACTAATATATTTTCAAGGGTGCAAAATGCCAAATTTTGAATTTTAAGGTGCATAATACCAATCAAGTTTGTTTGAAAGGTGCAATGTGTCAATTTCTTTTTTTCTATGATTAATTAAGTTTATTCCATATAAACATTTAAACAAGTTAAGATTCAATTTAAGGTAGTGTTTCAAGTTTGGATTTTGAATTCCACGTCACTTTTGGCTCGAGCTAGATTGATATGAACTAATATTAAACTCGACTTGACAACTTTAAATGACTTAATTTGGCTCATCAACAATACTAGATATGATTTAATAAAGTGTTTTTTTTTTTCCAACAAAGCTATTTAAGATGGATTGACATTGATTGACAATAACTCATTTTAACCTGATTTATTATATTCCTCTGATTTGAATTATTTATTTGAAAAATAATGGATCTGGCTCCCCTTGATTGAATGAACAAAATAATGATAAACACGAATATAAATATGAAGTTGTTCGAGCTCAACACAACTGAAGTTTCTTGAAGTGCAAATTTGAAATAATAACTACAACCCCTCCAACTTTATTTGATTATTTGTTCTATGAAAATATATAAAATACATTTGAAATCATTAAATTAATATATTAACTATATACAATATAGAAATTGCCTCACTCGTAATTAAAAAATGGATAAAATAATATATATATATATATATAAATATAAAATTCAGATACCTTTAAGTCATCCAAATAAACGCCACCTATAAATACACATGGATAGCCTCATTATATTTTATTATAACATGTATAAAATTGCAATAGTTTTAAAATATTAATTTGTATGAATATATAGTTATTCATATTTATTCAAAAGAAACCAACACTTATCAGAATCTAAAATAAGACATGTTACGTTTCAATTCAAATCATCTGATAAAATTATCATTTTTTTTTATTTATAGTGTCTAATTACCAATATTTATCAATTATTTTTTATAGCGCAATTTTAGAATTTGATGTTCTACAAAACATCAATTTATTATCATGGTGTATATCTTGCGAGGCATTTGATAGGATAATTATGCTTAAACAAATCAATTGGTAGGCCCACAACTACAAAACGTGATTTCTAACAAAATTCACATCCATACAAGTCCTTGTATTGTTTGTTTGCATTTCATTGGTAGAATATTAGATTAAAGTTGGATAATTGTCACTTTCACTACAAGACTCGTATCACAAATGCAACCAATTAATATAAAACTAAGAAGAAGAAGGAAAAAAAAAAGTTATCTGAATTTATCATGATTGTGTCATTGGCTAAAACACATTAGCCAAGTCCACGAGTCTTCAATATCTTAACTACGCGTCTCTTTGCAAACGACGGTACCGACCAGAGCACACAATTAATATTCAACATTAGCGTGCGTGCGTGTGTGTGTGTGTGTGAGAGAGAGAGAGAGAGAGAACGGGAGAGAAGTTGTTTAATGCGTAAAAGTTGGAGGGCGCCTAATACTCCAAAAGAACGTGATCACATCAAGGGTCATTATACATAATTATCCTGGTGACCAGAACTCGTTCTTGCTTTTTGCAAAACCCTTTTTCATTTTATTGACTAAAGTATGATCACTCATTCTATGAATATATAGTTTTTTTAAGAAGACAGCACGAAATTATTATTTAATTTGGATCTGAATTTATCTCATGTCGACCGAAATTATTAATCGAAGTTACGCGGATATGATGATTAAATTTTAGGAGAAAAATCATTTAGAAGTCGTCAGGGCGACAGCGCTTATCACAAACCTATAGAGATAATCACAGACCTATAGATATAAAGTGTGTGGTTAGTTGAACCTTGAAATGATTATATCATATGAGAATCCATGCAAAAATTCAAAGATAATGTTAGCATGCTAAATTTGACTTAACAATTCCAAACGCCCATCGCCCCATACACATTTTGAGTTTATCCTAAAACTTAATTCCACTCAATTATATAATAATTAGGTATAATTATGCGTTATAGGATAAATTATTTTATAATACGCGTTAATTCTTTTCTTTTTTTTTTTTTTCGTACAATCAATATGAATTCGTGTTAGAGGGTCAATAATTAACTTCGCTTTTATGCATTTAAGTATTTTCAAGGAAAAATTATAGCTTGTATGAGAAGTTTAATCTACGGCGCCTTTTTTTTTTTCCTTTTTTCTTTTTCTCTTCAATTCTTGTTTAGATTGGCTTGAAGTTGTTTGAACGCACATTTTCATCATTCAGTGTTGGCCACTTTTGACATTGACCAAAACCACAGTATAAAAACAATGGTCAAACTTATATGCTTCTAAATCACAATTGCGATTGGACTTTGATGTTATCTCTACAAGAAAATTCTTTATTAGTTAAATATATTATATTAGTATTTAGTCTCGTGTTAAAATACGGGAAATAAATATCTTTATCCACATATTTTCATAAAATTCTATTATAAAAAATAATTTGATAAAAATAAATTAACTTTTTTTATAACATAAATTGATAAATAAATGTATTAAAAATTGCATAATAATAATAATATATATTTGATTTCAATATTAATTTTGGCATAATTAAATTAAGGAAGTTTTAAAATTTTTATGTATAATTGAAATTATTATTATTATTATAAGTGACAAACATTGTAAATAAAATATTTATTTTATTATTTTATTTGGATTAAATTTTTATCCAGCCTATTTTAAATACTTGGTGATTGTTGGATTCTTTTGGATAATCATAAATCTAAAATATACTTATTAAAATTTATGTACATAATATTTGAATTTCATACATTACAAAATAGAATTAAATAAAATTATCCACGTGTGCGCTTACTTGGATAGGTTCAAAGTTCTAAATTTATATATATATATATATATATATATATATATATATATATAGATAGATAGATAGATAGATAGATTAGACAAAAATATTAATCATTGAAATATATTTGAGAATACATGGGTAATATATAATCACATCAATTTAATGATAAATTTCAAAAACTATAATTTTCCATATGTGATAAACTCAACTTAAAAATTGTGCTAATTTGAAAAAAAAAATAATAGATTATGTATGTTTTCTTATATTTTTTATTTGCTACAATAAAATTTCATGTTAAATAACAATCTTATTATTTTTCTTACTTGCTACGGTCCAAATTCCGTAGTAAATAACTATTTTAACTTATTCATTTGCTACGACCTTAATTTCCTAGTAAATAACTATCTTATTACTCGATCATTTGCTATGATATGAATTTCGTAGTGAATAATTGTCTTATTAGTTGATTATTTGTTACGATCAAAGTTTTGTAGTAAATTACTATTTTTTATTACGTCCTAAAAAACGTAATAAATAGTAAATTACTATTTTTTACTATTTTTTGGAATCATTTTTAATTATTTATTATGAACTAGTAATAAGCCCGTGCCAAGGCACATGTAGCTTATAATATAAAAAATGATAGGTAATATGTATTCTTATATTTCATAATATCTTTATTTATTATTTTTCGTTATTTAAAATAGTTATGACTTAAATCATTTGAAATGTAGCATTTATGAAAAGATGCCATTTATTGTCCATTTTTATCTTGAGTTAAATTTTCATATATGCCATTCAAAATAAAGTATGAAAATAAAATAAAAAATTAATAAAAAAATGTAAATGTATTAAAGAAACGAATGATTCAAATACAATTAAATAGCATACCCTTGGCATAGAACTTAAATTATAGAAAACTTAAATTTTTGAAAATAAAATGATAGATTTGATAAAACTATTTAAACATATTTAATAAATTAATGATTTGAGGGGAAATAAACCAACTTAGTAGCATAATTCCAGTGTAGAACATAAATCATAAAAAATTAAATTATTGAAAATAAAGTATGAAAATAAAATGATAAATTTAATAAAAAAAAATGTAAACACACTCAAGAAAAAAAAAAACCTCAAATAGCATAACCCTAATGAATCATTTCGATGAAATAAAGATGAAATTGAATTAGAAAAATAAAATTGATCAAACATAAAGAAATATATGTGTTAATGAATCATATCTATATACATATATATGAATGGGAATATAATAATTTAGTGATATGTATTAAGCAAAATCTTTAATAGTCAATGAAAACTAAATATGGAGTAAAATCCTAAAAAAATCTTTCTTATTGATGGAGCAAAATAAAAAATAATAAAAATAATCAATGATCAAAAGGATTATTGATAGAAAGAATTATATATAGCCAAATATTAAACCCGGATAAAAGATCAAATGTAAAGCCTTAAAATTAATACACAATAATTTTTTTGATATTATAAAAGATTATTATGTGAAATATGATTAATCCAAAACAAAAAACAAAAAAAAACTTCTAGGTATTGAAACCTTCAAAAATCTTTCCTGCCTCGTGGTGCAATTAAGGGAACAAAAAGTATATTAAAATAAACAACAAAATATGAAATATCTTGAAAAATAAAGTAATGCGAAACATGAACAAAGTAAAACTCGAGGATTTTGATTGGAAATTAAGAAAACTCGAGGTGTTCGGAGAATGGGAAAAATTGAAATGGCTATTGTTTCATTTAAATGAAAACTCCTGTTAGCTAATTTTCATTATGATGGTTGCTATTATGTGAAAAACTAATTTTGTATTTAAGTTTCATTATCAAATAACTTATATCTCAAAAACGGAGAAGAGTTTGAAAGGTTGATGCTAACTTTTGTAGCTAATATTTCGGCGTGTATCAAATGTATAATATTTCAGATATCATAAAATTTTGAACTTAAATTTAATTATGAGCAAACTTATCTGAAAAAAATCTTATATATTGTTGGATAAAAATAAATAATCACATATCTTTTCAACTAATTTTCAAATAAACAAAAAATATGTCAGATATATATTAAAAAATGAATTTAAATTTAGTAATCAATAAAATTATTTAAAAAAATCTTAGATATTTTTGGATAAAGATGAATATTCACATATTTTTGCAATTTAATATATATAATTTCATATATGTAAAAATAAAACATAATGAGACTATCCACATGAGCACATATTTGGCACTTAGGTGGATGGCCTCAAAATTTCTAAATTTTATATGTATATATATAGATTATTTGATTGGTTTGCATTAATTGTAATTTTTTTCTCCTAATCATTCAAATACACGAATTATCCATATTTAATTATTTTTTAATGCTATGTAAAATCTCCCTCCCTCTCTCTCTCTCTCTTACACGCACAAACATATACACGTGAACACGCAAACACAAACAAACAAGGATGTAAAAGTAGAATAAGTAATAACCCCAAATAAAAACATAATAACACATATGATAAAGAGATCTTAAATTGAAATATTATGTACCATCAAATTAGTTACAAGTTAAGAAATATTAGAAACTTAATGTGAACATAATCCTAGTTATCATAAAATTCTTCTAAAAAATTAGTAAAAACATTCAGATAAAACTTATATAACTCAACTTTTTTGATACATTTATGTAAATCAAATTTGAAAAATATTTTAAATCTTATATGGTATATCAACGAATTAAACTATAAATCTAAAAGATGTAAAAAATTAAAACATGGACACAATATCATTTTTCATAAATATATTTTTTTCATCTTTTCATGTCTATCATTTCTTTTTTATGTAGTTTAATGTTACGTAAAAGTTTCATTATCCAACTTCTATTTGTTTATTGTTGTATCTTTCTTTTTTCGGAGTGAAGAAGTTTGGAGTAATAATATAATTTATCTTTGTTTTAATAATTTTCAATTTATGTAATGGTTTAAAATGTTCATAATAATAGTATTTTGAAAAATCATTATATATGTGCAAAACACGTACATTCTTCAAGTAACTAAAAAGTAACGTTCATCCCTAACATTACTACATCTCCTTGATCAATATAACCTACAAAACATCATACTGACAACAAACATTCGAATTACAAACATATATACTAGAATCAAAATCTAACATCGCCCTAAACAAAACAACAAAGACCGTGAAATTAGAACA
This sequence comes from Petrea volubilis, assembly GCA_026212405.1. Lineage (NCBI taxonomy): Eukaryota > Viridiplantae > Streptophyta > Magnoliopsida > Lamiales > Verbenaceae > Petrea > Petrea volubilis. The sequence goes on along the minus strand of CM047882.1, from coordinate 8,396,992 downwards.
AAGATCCCACTTACATAACAACATTTCACCATCTCGAAAAAATATCACGAAGAAATCTAATTTCACTATCAGCACTTCAACCCTCGCATTACACACCTTCATACTCATCAAAGTCGACTTGACCCCTCTTCCTCTTGTGTCCATCCTCTCTGGTACAACACACCGAGTGACCGTTCCTCGGAGTCGGATTTTTCACCCAAATCATCCCAACATCCTCATCAACTTCTCGTGGTGCTTTTTCAGTTTTCTTCTTACACCTCTTCATGTTGGCCAACAATTTTACATTGTTCTGTTTGAGCTCCTTGTCGCCGCTAAAGAGACAAACAATGTATTTGATGTACAAAGCCTTGATGTGATTCAAAATTGCAACTTTATCTAGGCATCTGAGTACCGATTCTTCAACTTTTTCTCCATCAAAGTAGCCCAACTGCAATGATTTAACAAGATATTGCATAAATCACACTAATTACCAAAATCTTTGTACTAAGACCATTAAATTAGTATGAATAACGGAGACAATTAATATCCTTACGAGTAAATGTCTATATATGGTCTCGGGATTTTGAGATTGGTGGCACCTTGTCAAGAAAAAGCCTGTTGCTTCTCAGTTAGAGTGTTTCATGCTACAATTGGAAAATTGTCTAAGCTCACGTGCCGATAAACATGTCAATCTTCCGCAGCTTCATGGAAACTATTGCAGCTACATTAATTAATTACACAACAAGATTAATATATTTTTACTCAACTTAGGTGGTAACAAAATTAAATATGAAAAACAAGATTCAGAAAAATTTATTATAGTTCTAACTAATTAATGTTCAGGCATGCAAAGCATATATACAAGGTCATTGAGGTCATCAACGCATGATCACTTAATATTTGTCTAAGATAGAATGCATAAATTGGAAGGATATTTTTGGGTTTTCAACTTAACATGCAACCAATTATGAAATAAATATTTTTATGTTGAGAACATATATACAAATATCATAATTTTCAGATAGATAAAAAGAAAAAAAAAAAAAAGGGTTCCTGTGTGTTTTCGCTTTATTGATCAGACCTTCTGTACAACGTTACGTACACACACAAACAAAAAGCATATTGATTATAGTCTTCTTTTTGGTTAATTAATTTCTGTCTTTAAATTTCTTCAATATTCTAGTGATCTTCCACTAATTTTCACTCACAAGAACCCCGCGAATACGTATTCCATATATAGACAAAACTCATAACTAGACTTTCTTCCCAATAAAGCGGTTAAAACTACGGTTTAATTGCAAAATTAGTCTTGCACCTTATGTCATTTGATAATTTTGATACGTCTTGATTTTAATCTGATAATTTAAAACTTTAATTTGAAAATTGTGGCATATTGAGAACAAATTTCACCGGACAAATTTTGGTCTATTTCTCAATTTATAGTGAAATTTGTCCTCAATGTGCTACAATTTTCCAATTAAAGTCTTAAATTGCTACATAAGTATTTTTGTTACTTAATATATATATGATTAATGATAATTTTATCATTATTAATTCATATATATTGTCACAATTTCCTTTTATGATCTTGTGTTGGTAATTAATTAGAAAAGCATTTGAGATTTTGAAGAATGGTTTACTATTCTTACTTTTTAAATACAATTTATAACGTTAGATACAATTTTTTATTTTACGGGGTCCAATCACATTTAAATGATTTCGCATGTTTTTCAGTGAAAGACTTAATAGAATTGTTGGATACTACTGAAAATAAATGTCATTAAATATACTATAAAAGTTATGGGTGATAAGTATGAGGCGACTGACATTCAAACCAATATTTAAACAAGATAATGGAAAAAGTTTTTAAAACAATTTTATGGGTTTTGAAAAAAAAAAAAAAAAAAAAACTCAAAGTAGTTGTTTTGTACTATTAATATTAACACCAAATATATTAATTTGACATTTTATTTTTTAGATTTATTATGTCACCTTTTGCCTCAAAAATATTTACCACAAAAGAAAAAGAAATTACATTTGGAGTTTTACCACAATTTAGATTAAAGATAATAGCAAAATTTTAATTTTGTAAAAATGGCATCGAATTAATATGTAACGTCCAAATAAATAACATTTCAAAGTATCTTAGGTGGGTGTTTGCAAGTGAAGAAAAGAAAAAGAAATGTTTATCTTGCTTCCACTTGGAAAAAAAAAAAGTAATAGAGTATTTTATTTTTCTGTTTCTGTTAAAAAAAATTAAAAAAAATTAAAAATATCGAACGCTTTTTTTTTCTTCCAACTTTTAATTACTTTTTCAAAATTCAACAACTTTTAAATATTGGGAACTATGTACAATAACCACAAGAAAATTATACAAATGAAGGTGTTTTTTTTTTAATGAAATTTTGTTAGGTTTCTTTTTTCTTTTTGTTTTGATAAATTTTGTTAGACTTTTGAAACAATTAAATAAATTTTAAGGTAAACTCCATACTAGGTTTTTGTATTTCTTTCTAATAACTGAATTAGCGAATACATATAGTATTTAATATATACCTAAAAAATTAAAGGGATAAATTGATATTCTTAAAAATTTTCTAATTGATACAAAAACAACCAATCAAATGGTCAAAATATTTTTATTCCCAATCTTGCGGATTTGCAAAAGACGCACAAATATCCGAGTTATTTCAAAATCGACCCAATACTAAATTAAATATATAAATTTTTTGCGCTACCTGCCAAGAACATTTCCCTGCCGTTTTTGGTACTTTGGTTATTTCCTTTTTCTCCCCAAAACTTTTCCAAATTTAAAAAAAGTGCCTACTAATTTTTAGACTGGCTACGTGGAGAAATTGTAATCCACTTGTCCAATTCGGGCTTTATAATCCAGCGGCAGGCACACGTGTCACCACCGACCGTCGCCGGTGACCGGTGGCCCCCCCGCCACCAGAGAAGAAGCGAACATAAGCTGTAAATGGGCCCCACCCCCACCTCCTCAACCCTCACCAAAAACATTAAAAAATAAAAAGACAAAAAAAGAGGGAAAACAAAAAGATAATATACAAACACACACATATATATATATACATATATATATTTTTAGATTTATATATGTGGAGAGAGAGAGAGAGAGAGAGAGACAGAGACGGAGAGAGGCGAAACAATCTATGCATGCACACTTTGATTTGAATAAAAGGGGAAAAAAAGGAAAGAAAATAAAATATTTATTGCAGAGTAGCAAAATGTGTCCATGTGTTGTTACCAGTCCAATGATGGAAAACAAACATTAATATAGTAATTGTACAGCTACTGCTGATACCTAAGTTTAAGTACAAAATTCAATAAAGGGGTTAAAATCGTACGATTCTATTTGATTATGTTATTTTGCCTTAATTTTCTGAAAAAGCTAAACAAAAAAATATAGGTATTGTTAATGTGATGTTTAATAATTAATATTCATCTATAACTATTATTAATGTTTTTGCTTTTATTTCCTTTTTTAGGCAGGTTCATTTTCATCTCATTAACGTAATGTGTACTTTCACGTATTTTCTTATAATGTACTTGTCAAATAATTGAGAAAAAATGATATATTAATTCATACTAATAGAATGGTCTTAATTCGTGTTTAGATTAAATATTTTGTAGTTGTGTTTTAATTTTATGTACACTCCTCAGTGTAAAATAATTCATTTGTGCCAAAAAAAAAAGAAGTATTAGTAGACTAAAATTGTTAGTGGACATTAAAGTCACTAAAAGGTAAAAAGTAATGGTATTTGCTACAAGTCACCAACAACTAAAATATAATTATGCACAAATTAAATTTCATTTCGTTCTTCAAATAATCCTCCTTTTAAACCCCCCCCCCCCCCCCCCCCCACACCCCCCCAAAAAAAAATGACAACAATAAAAATAGTAATCTTACTACAAATAAAATAAAACAAAAAATATATAAATGGCGAGAGAGCGAGCGAGAGAGAGGGATAAAGGGGTCCTCCAAAGATTATGCCCCAAAGCCTAAGACCAAAGCCTTGGCTTTGATTTGCAGAGAGAATCCAAAGGATTTCTCTTACGAGAGCGAACTCGAAGAAACTCTTTGAAGTTTTTTCTTCACAAACACAAACACACAGATAGAAATAGGAAAAAAAAAAGGAAAGAAAAAAAAGGAAAAACTGAAAAAAATTCTGATTTTACATACATGCATACAGATACCTGTAAAGGGGCAGAGAAAGAAAGGATTGTTGTGTTCAGTTAGCTTAATCAAAGCCCACTTTAGTCTTTCTTCTTATCCTGCAAATATGTAAGTCTCTGCAATTTTATCTGATGTTAATTGTTCCTTTTTCTTTGCTTTTTCTACACTGTTGTTTTTTCAAATCTTGTTCAATTTGTTACGCCTGCTTTTGTTGTTGCTTGTGTTCATGATATTTGGCAGTTGTGAAGAAAGGTTTTTTTTTTTTTTTTTTACCTCGCGGATTGTTTTGATAGATCTAATCTGAGTAATTAATCGGCGCTGTTTGAAAACCAATGCCGGATTGGAGCTTTGGCTTTTGATATATTTGGTTCTTGTGAAGATTTAGCAGCTGGGTGTTATTTGATCTGAATTTTGGAGATCTAATAGAGGTGCTTTTCCGGCTTTCTTAATGTTTCAATTGATCAAAGAATTGATTTTTGTGGTGTTTTGAGGTGTTCTTGAATCTGGGTTTCTCTTTTTCGGAACGCTTGTTGGCTCGTTTTCCTTTAATTCTTTTGTCTCCAAAGATCGGTTTTTTATATGTTAGCCATTTACCTGAATTGATATTGTTATTTGGATTTAGATCAATGACGGTTATTGGATACAAGGTCTTCCCTTTTTTACTTATTTTTTAGCCCCCTCGTGCAATCCGGATTTTAAGCTTTCCTTTTTCTTCAAAATTCAATTCGAAAATTTTGCAGTGGTGAATTGCAAACGGACCTAGATATGTTTTCTCTGTTTTTGGCCCTTCTGGCATTTTTACATGTGGATAGTTTCCTTGAGTGTGTGAACAGTATATTATATGGGTTCCTGATTTTGAGTTTATGCTTGCCTATTTTTGCAGTGGACCCTCTTCTGCTGGGGAAGAAAAGTAATTTGTGTTGTTTTTAACAGTAAAAACACTGATTCTTTGTGGTTTGGATCCAGAAGACATGTTGGAAGACCGGCCTTGTTTGGTTTCAAGGGACTATCCTAGGACCTGCGAACGAGAAGGCAATCGGCATATGAATTACAGGAAAGAAAAAGTCGAGCTCCAGCAGAGCAAGCGATCCTTGGAAACAAATCTAGATCAGGAAGAAGAGATTGTCAGAAAGGTGTCCAAACGATCAGCCAATCAGATAGATACTGCTTTATCAATTGGCGGGATTTTATTATCGGTTGCTAACCAATCTGACCAATCAGATAATCATCGCCATGCTGGCGATAATTCTGATTCTGGTTCACTAATTGCTGCCATTGGACGCGACAACTCTATTAGTTGTCTTATTCGCTGCTCCAGGTCTGATTATGGCGCGATTGCATCACTGAATCGGAGTTTCCGCTCGCTCATTAGAAGCGGTGAGCTGTACAAATTGAGGCGGCTACATGGCATGGTGGAGCATTGGGTTTATTTTTCGTGCCAGCTGCTTGAATGGGAAGCCTTTGACCCAATCCGCCGCCATTGGATGAATTTACCAAGAATGAATCCCAATGATTGCTTTGTGTTTGCGGATAAGGAATCTTTGGCTGTGGGGACTGAGCTCCTCGTTTTCGGGAGGGATCTCATGTCCCACGTGATTTACTGTTACAGCTTGTTGACAAACACGTGGACCACCGGGATGAGTATGAACGAGCCTAGGTGTTTATTTGGCTCAGCGAGTCTTGGGGAGACTGCAATATTAGCTGGCGGTTGTGATTCCCAAGGCAATATCCTAAGCTCAGCAGAGTTGTATAATTCTGAGGCGGGCACATGGAAGACGCTCCCCAGCATGAAGAAACCTAGGAAAATGTGTTCTGGGGTTTTCATGGACGGGAAGTTTTATGTGATTGGAGGAATTGGAGGAGCTGATTCAAAGCTGCTCACATGTGGGGAGGAATATAATTTGGAAACAGAGACTTGGACTGAGATTCCCAACATGTCCCCTGTGAGAACTGGTGCGGCAAGGGATAACGAGCCGCCTGCTACATCCGAAGCTCCACCTTTGATTGCTGTTGTAAATAATGAATTGTATGCTGCAGATTATGCTGTTATGGAGGTGAAAAAATATAATAAGGACAATAGGGAGTGGTTTACCGTAGGGAGATTGCCGGAACGTGCTGATTCTATGTATGGTTGGGGTTTAGCTTTTAGGGCATGTGGTGATCGTCTTATCGTGATTGGTGGCCCGCGGAATGCCGGAGAAGGTTTTATTGAAGTGAATTCATGGGTCCCAAGCGAGGGTCGTCCCCCTCGGTGGGATTTGCTTGGCCGAAAGCGATCTGGCAGTTTTGTTTATAATTGTGCTGTGATGGGATGCTGAATATTTTGCATGCATACTGCAGGCGCCATGCACATCTTGGTGTCTTTTGCTCATGGTTTAAGAAAAATTGGTTCCCGGATGCACCGGATTCTTGCTAATGGGTAATTCTTTTCCAAACTTTTCTGATTTTGTTATTTTCTTTTGAGTGGGAGGAGAATAGGAAGGATTGTCAGATTTACTCAAGATACAATCGAATGTTTTATTTAATGTAGTCTTGGGTACAAATTTTTTTCTTTTTCTTTTTCTTTGGAAAAAAAAAAACAAAAGCCTTAAAATGATATTTTCTTTCTTTGAATCATCTTCTCCCAGTCAAGTAACATGAGGTCTTGAACTTGGCATTAGCATAGCAAAGAAATAGGTTCAATAACAAAGCATAGAAATTGGTGTTTTGGGCTTTTATGGTCCTTGATTTCTTGGCGTCATCTTGACGGGAGAAATAAAGTCCAAATATGTTTGTTGGAAACTTGGCCTTTGTAACAATCTGAATTGTTGTTGTAATCTATGGGCTATAAATGATCCTTCTCTTCATTTTCTATTTTTTTTTTGTTTTTTGTGTCTCCTCTGCTTTATAGTCCCGTTTTCTTTTTTACCACAAAAGTACGGTCTGTTGATTTTCATCTACGCAGCATTCGTTCAGTTTTAAGTTCTATTAATTGCTTTATTTTCTGACCACATTTTGAGTATGGAATATCATGCCATGAATTCGGAGTACGAGTACGCTGAATTATATTTATTTACTGTATCTGTAACGCGTGATTAAATGTGCTTTGTACTCTAGTTTTGTCTATTTATTTGTGTGTACTGCAGCTTTTGTAGTAAGGACTTAATTATATGATGTGATTAAATGTGCTTCGTACTCTAGTTTTGTGCATTTATTTGTGTGAACTGCAGCTTTTGTAATTAGAACTTAACTATATGATGTTAGGCTAATTGATTCAGCTTTTTAAGGGTAATTTCTCCAGATACTTGTATATTTGTCAGTTCAGGATACAATGGTTGCAATTATATCGTTAGGCTTGTACATTTACATCCTAAACAAGTAGAAATGCTCGCATGATGAATCTAGTCTGGAATTCATATTATTTGAGGTTGTAATAACTAGAATTGACTTTGCGAATCCTTGTTTAATGAAGGCGGATCTCAAACCTTAAATACAGTGAAAATCCGTTCTCTTTTTGCCTTTTCCGAGTATTATAGGGTTGCCTAGTTGAATCGCCGCATAATTACGGTTTCTGCGTACTCATATGCTTAGCTTGTTAATCCATGGTTCATTATATGTTAGTGTTAATTGTGATGTGTTTTGGGTTTTCTACTCTGCTTTTGATGGCTCATTGTCAAGATTTCAGTATTGGGTACATTTATGGGCACAAATCTCCAGGGATATCTTTGTAGATATGTTGATACTCATTTTGATGAATATACTTATTTAGGTTCGCTGTTACCGTATTGTTGGCAGCATTGATTGTTAGGAACACTTTTTGGCATTCGTAGCATTGATTGCTTCGCTTATTTGAGACTGATATTATCTAAGCCATTTCGCCTTTCTGGTTCGGTTGAATGGCTGTTTATGCATCTTCTTTTTGCGTGATGATTAAACAGTTAACCCGGAGAACTGTATGCTTTTCTCTTCAGAATTTGTAATGGAGCATGCATTGTTTGCATGGTTATTTACTGCCATTGCTTTGCATTCTTGAACAGATCATATCATAGGCATTTGAGCTTTGCAACTCAGTTTAGGTTGTCATTTGTTTTGGTTTCTTGGTTGTTTCGTTGGATACTTATTCAGGGATATTAGTCGAATAATACAGAGTCTGAACCGTTTTTATTGGTCGTTTGAGCTCGAACTTCATATGTTAGGCCTGAGCGCGAGCTTGATAAGCTTATCGAGCTCGTCTTGGTTTGATTCAACTTTTGAATCTCATTTGAGTTTGGCTTCGTCAATTCAATTTTTTGAAGTTTTCGAGTAAGTAGAATTACTTATTGCACGATTTGAAAATTTTGATTTAATAAAATAATGTTTTCTGTATTAAATTCAATTTTGTAATTTTTCATTTATAATTTAAAATATAATATAATATATTATTGATACATACATGCATTTTTCGTGTAATATATATTTTTGTGTGTCACAAAAATATATATTAGGATTACATCTACTACCCTCTAAACATATGAAATTACAGTTGGTATCTCAAAATTTTGTAATATTACCAATCTATATTTTGAGGAATTTTAAAATTACAAGTACCCCCTGGTCAGTCGGTTTTTGGTTATATTTTGCTAACGTCATCAAAATTTTTCATGAAATTTTAAGAACACCCTTGTTTCTGATCAAAAAGAAAATTAAAATTGAAAAGTATAGGGCTAAAATCGAAAGTTCAAAAAAATATAACCGGGAACTGACTGATTAGGGGGTATTTATAATTTTGAAATTCTTCAGGGTATGAATTAGTAATATTAAAATTTTTTTGGGGATCAACTGTAGTTTCATAACTTTAGAGGGATAGGAAATATAATTAATCCTATATATTAATAATATAATATGCTTATGTAGTATAAAAATATTAAGTTATATCCAATCAAAGAAAAACAAGCTCACAGCAGAGTATGTCAATGTCCTGTAAAATATGGGACGAAATACACATACTTGGATTTAGAGAAAAATCGATATTTTAATTTCTTAAAATTGTTAAAAAATATAACATTATAAGTTTTACTGAATTTAAATAAATACGCTCAATGTAACACACAAATAACATTGAGAGCCTGGACCCGACTAATTTGGCCCTTTAATAACCACAGAGCAGCATCAGACTGGCAGAGCCAACTAGCCTAGTTAGTGAAAAACTTAAAATTTGTATTGTATTTGATAAATACTCCATCCGTCTTATAATAGTTGTCGCTTTAGAAATTTTTTTTGTATCATAATATATATTATTTTCATATATCAAGAAGAAATTTATTAATTTTTTTCTAATATACCCAGGAGAGAGACTAATAGCTGATGAGAGAAAATTAATAGCTTAATTTATTAAAAAGGTATTTTAGTTAAAATAATTTATATTTAATGCTTTTAATCGATTTTCTTAATTCTTGTAAATAAGTTTAAAGTGACAACTATTATGGGATGGAGAGAGTAATTAAAAAGCAATTTTTATTCTTTTGTACATATTTTGAACTCAACAAATAACTATATATAACCCATATGATAAATGAGGAGTAATACTCCAACTTAATTGAAAATCAATTTTGAACTCAAAAAATAACTATATATAACCCATATGATAAATGAGTAATACTCCATCTTATCAAACATCGATTATATTTATATAAAATGTAAGAGATATAAAAAAAATTATTTATTAGTAAAATACGTCAAAATTATTTATAGATAATTATTAAATATGTTAGATTAATGAATCTTTAGAGCAAATATATCAATTATCATTTTAAAAATACTAATTGTATTGACGCGGGTGATTTTTGGTATTTGGTCGATTTGAATGAAAGGTTTGATTGGGTAAGTGTTTTGAGGGTAAATGGATTTTCATGCAAAAGAAGGTGACCAAACATGAGCTAGTCAAGAGAAGTCCCTTTTGAGATTCTCCAATATTTAAATCACATACGGAAGGGTAATAAAATTGAGAGAAAATATAAGTAGAAGTTCAAGCTATTAAATAAAAATTTATCTATCCCAATAAACATGAAGGCATTAAGTGGAGAGTATTATCACCTAGGATACCTATAGCTAGGATTATTTGCTCAAGTAATTAATTTTTCTAGGCAATCATGATCCCATATGGTTTAGTGGATATGCCTAGATGCCCGCCCATGCGACTAGGGTGACTGTACTAAATGACATAGAATGTCAAGATGGTTGATGGAAGATTGATCTATTAAAGCATTAAATAAGAGCATTGGTGCACAATATTGACTATTGGTATCTTCAACGAAATTACATGTTTCATTAGCAGGGTGTTGTATTCCCCGTGCTCGAATAGTCCCCTCAATCATTTGATCGAGGGGAGACCCACAACCCTTGACCTTGGGAGTGGGAACGAGCAAGTCCCCTCGAATGGTTTGCTTGAAGGACCCCTCTTGACAAACAATTAAGGGGCATGTATCTGAGCGACCCCAAAGGTGGTCGATAATTAGGAGGTACTCGAGTACAGTTCTAGAGCCCGCACTTGTTCGTTCTAGGGTTATATGTGTGTTCGTCATGCTGAAATCATATCATATGTTAGATTCAAAATGTATCACATAGTGTATCATAATATAAATTAAATATTTAATATGCATTCGTATTTTATCTGTATATTTGTGAATATTTATATTTTTTGTCCCCTTATTATACTTGCTCGCTCTAAACAGTAAACAAAAGTGTCCATCATTATACCTAATCTTGATTTCACTTTTTGATCTTTATAATATCAACTATAGTAACTAATGATGACCTTGTGAAAAGACCGCCCACGAACCGTTTTTTAAGTCTTTAAAAAAAATGAAAGAGATAAAAACGTTGAAAAGTAGCAACTGTGGACAAAAACTCATGAACAAACATCAATTATTTATTACACCAAGCGTCCATTTTCATGCCAATTTCATATCCTCACAAAATCTTCATTAACCAATTCACTTCTAAGACTCCCATAGTTGAATTTTATATTTTATCCCAAACAAAAAGTGTAATGATTATGATCCCAATTTCCCCACTATTTCACAAGCGACTTTGTAAATGAATGAAAAAGAAATGGTCATCAAGAAATTCATTTTAAATGACCTTATATTTGTTCATTTATTTTTCCCCCTAGTATGAAGACATTGTAGTGTACAACTCGTGTGTGGACAGCTCGGGCTCGGGCTCGGGCTCGGGCTCGTACTCAACATCAAGTCTTTCATGCTACCCGATCCAACTTCAGACTTGTCGGGTTGACGGACAACTATCCAGACTCGTTTTCTAGAGTCGGGTTATGAATTGTTACAATATAATTTCCATTACCAAAAAACAAAAAAGTAACATACGCGACAAAATATAATGATGGTAATATAAAATTATCACTAATAATTGTGTTAAGTGACCGTGTCTTCTATTTTATTTTTTTTAATTATTATTTAGCGACAATAATTTTTATTTGTCACTCGTTAATATTTTAATCGTCACTAATTTATCAAATTAAAGGTAACAACTTAGTCACAATTTTATCATTATTGGCATTGTACAAATTAATCTTTTGACAATCAATTGTTTCGTCACTCAAGACATATAGTTAGTGACAATTTTAACCATTCATTTGTTATATTATCAGTAATTTACGATTTTCTTCTAGTGTCTTGTTAACGTGGCTATGGCAATAAAATATTTTCTACCTTTAAGGAAAAATTAATAAGGAACTAGAGTTGATCAACAAAAACAGGCAAAAATGTAATTTTAGGACCGTATGTTGCCAACTTTTTTATTTTCGGACTTTAATTTTTAGCGTTTTAATTTTAGGACTGTAATTTAACCATATTTTACACATTTAGGACTTTTTTCCTCGAAATTCGAGATTTGGCCTGAGATTGGTCAATATCAACCGGAATTATTGTCGGCGGTCATCTAAATGGAAATTTTCGACACATCATACTTTACATGGCGCTTGTGTGGTATTTTATCTGACGTGGCAGTCCACATAAGATGATTTATTATTAAATAAAAAAATAATTATTTTTTATTTATTTTAAAACATAATTAACAGAACAATAAAAAAAATATAAATATATTTAATTTTTTATTAAAATATCAGTAAATAATATATTTTTACTTTTTAAAATTTATTTTTATTTAAACTAAATTAAAAATTAGTTTATTATTTATTTTTCATTTTAAAAAATAATAAAACTAATCTAACCCCAACCCAACCCAACCCACCCCCACAAAACCCTAGGCTCCATTTCCACCCCCATCCTTGCGCCCCGCCACCCGCCCCCCACCCATTCGGTACGCTGCTGCTGCCGCTGCACTCCCCATCAGGTGCACCGCTGATAAGTCCGTAATTCTACTTGGGTTTTATGTTTATTTTGACGGACTTATCATGTATTTTTCTCCATTTGAACTTCTTTTTGCCTAAATTTGAGATAAATCGTGTTTTGTAGGTAAGATGACAAAAATACAATCAAGGAGACGGAAAAGTGGAATCAAGAGTTGGGTACCTGCGCAAGATATTTCGGGTACCAACCCATTTTCGGAGATTTTGAGAGATTTTGAGAAGAAACGAATCTGTAAATTTGGGTACGTACCCAGAATATTTCGGGTATGTACCCAACTTCAGTCAGTGGAGTGTTGGATAAATCTGTAAATTTGGGTACTTACCCAAATTATTTTGGGTACGTACCCAAAATCCGCGACAGAAATTTACAGCTTTCCTAGTGCGATTAGGACTCTATTTTTGGAAGGTGTCTCTAGGGTTTTTCTACCCTTTTTAAGTCCAAAAACAATGGGGCGGCCACTGTTCACGTTTTTAGCTAGGTTTTATTCTTTAGAACTTTTTCCTTTCATTGATTTTCATCTTTTGGGGATCCTTGTGAAGAACGGAAGAAGGGAGAAATCAAGATTGAAGGGAAGAACAACCGAACGAAAGGAGTTTTGCGCCTGAAATTTCCAACAATTAAGTTCATTCTTCTCTTTTCATGAATTCTCTTCCATATTTCGTTTTTATGCTTATTTTCATTATGAACTAATTTCAATTAAGTGTAAGGATGGTGTAGTTCATCGTATTTGCTATTTTATGAAAATCCCATGAGTTTGAATTTATTTTCGTATATTTTCTTTGTTGTGTGATTCTTGTTTAATGGTTTAATACGTGGTTAGGGTTTGATCACCCCTAATTATCGAATTTGAGAATCGTGATGAGGTCGAGAGACGATTCGCGATATTAGCTCCAATTAGACTAGATCAATTGGGTTAAAGTTACATGAGAATGAATTTAAGTTTGATTGAGCCTTAAGGCAGTGTTTAAAAATTCATACAAATACTTCTAAAGTTGGGATTAATTGAATGAGAATTGGTTAGTCTTAGGCTTAGAGGAATTGTATGAATTAATTCCGCAATGCTCGAGAGAGATTGTGGATATATTTGCTCCTAGGCTTCACACAACCATGAAATCACTCAACTTAGGGATTGGATTAGAATAGCAAATTACGTGAATGAAACCACCCTGCACTAGCTTTTCTCGCTTTGGTTATTTGTTTTTATTGTATTTCGCAAGTCGTTTTTACTAAGAAAATTAGGCTTTATTTAGAAAATCAAAACCACCACTCAGTTTGATCAATTTAGATAAACAACACGAGTCAATTTCACGGGCCAAATCACAATCCCTGTGGATTCGACCCTCGACTCACTTTATATTACTTGTACGACTGCGTGCACTTGCAGAAGTCCCAACTAGTTTTTCGCGCCGTTGCCGGGGATTGGCGCATTTGACTGTGATACTAGCTTGTGTGTTTAGACTAAATTTTTTTCTTTTTAGTATTTATTTATTTTTGTTATTTTTGCTGTTGAGTTTGTGTTACTTCGTGTGTAGGTGCTCTTTGGTGTATGATCACGAGGCGTGCAAGTTCAAAAGCTGAACTTGTGCCTTTGGACCTTGAGATTGAAAGAGTTAGGATAGTTCAGGAACGAATTATGGTGGATAATCAGAACGTGGGTGTTAGTGTTGGCAATGATCAAAATGCCCCACCGGGTGATCAAAATGCAAGAACATTACGGGATTACATTGCACCCCAAGCTGAAGGAGCGAGAACGGGGATACAAAGGCCGCGCATTGAGGCGAACAACTTCGAGATCAAGCCGGCCTTATTAAACATGGCGACTAATAATGTGCAGTTCTATGGCTTGCCGAATGAAGACCCCCACCAACATCTAGATAACTTTCTAGAGTTGTGTGACACCATCAAGATCAATGGGGCGTCGGACGATGCAGTAAGACTAAGGATTTTTCCTTTTTCTTTGAGGGATAAAGCCAAAATTTGGCTCAATTCGGTGCCTAGCGGGTCCATAACCAATTGGGAACAATTGTCAAATGCGTTTCTGATGAAGTACTTCCCATCGGCCAAGACAGCCAAGTTACGTAATGACATTTCCACTTTTTCCCAAAATGGGTGGGAATCACTATACGAGGCGTGGGAGAGGTATAAGGAGCTGCTAAGGAGGTGTCACCACCATGGACTACCTAGATGGATGGTGGTGCAAACGTTTTACTATGGATTGGGGGCCAACACTAAGTGCACAATTGATGCAGCAGCTGGAGGTTCCTTGGTTACAAAGACCGTGGATGATGCCTACAACCTAATTGAGGAGATGGCGATCAATAACTACCAATGGTCGGCAAAATCCACCACTCAAAAGAACCAAGGGGGTAAGTTAGAGCTCAATGCCATTGTATCGTTACAAGCTCAGGTAAGCGCTCTAACTCACAAGTTGGATTCCTTGAATGGTAATAATTTGAATGTTAGCCCTAAGCCTTCTTGTGAAGTTTGTGGTGATTTTAATCATACTTCCACTGATTGCTCGTTTGGGAGTCCATTTTCTATTGTTTCTAGTGAGCAGGTAAATTTTGTAGGAGCAAACATACATGGAAATATGCAAGGGAGGCAAGCTAACAGCCCCTACTCCAACACATACAACCCAGGGTGGAGGAATCACTCTAATTTCTCTTGGAGTGGTCAGAATGTGAATAGGCCACAGCAACCACAACACCCATCTGGTTTCCAACAGAACTACCCGCCGCAGCAAGAGAAGGCGAGCCCCCTTGAAACAAAGATGGACAAGTTTATTGATGCTTTGGGGTTAAAGATGGCATCGCAGGAGGAGAGATTGCAAAGGCTCGAAGGGAAGTTTGACCAAATCACGAAGAACCACTCCTCCTCCATTCACAATCTAGAGGTTCAAATGGGCCAATTGGCCAATGCATTGACCAACAGGGTCCACGGTAACCTCCCCAGCAACACAGAAACTAACCCCAAGGAGCAATGCAATGCAATCACGCTAAGGACTGGGAAAGAATTGGAGCCATCGAGAGGGTCTACAGCTAAAAGCAAGATAGAGGAGGATGTTAAGGAATGTCATAATGCAAAGGGCAGAGAAGAAAAAGTGGAAAAGCAGATCGATCAAGCTCTAGCTGTGCGAAAAACAAACCCCTATGAGACTAAGGTGCCTTTTTTACAACGTTTGAGGCAAGCTCAGCAAGAATACCAAAGAAAGCAGTTCCTTGATATTTTCAAGAAACTACACATTAATATCCTGTTTGCTGAGGCATTGGCGAACATGCCACATTACACCAAATTTTTGAAGGAGATCATTGTGAATAAGAAGAAGTTGGAGGAATGCCAAACTGTTGCATTGACGAAGGAGTGTAGTAGCATCATTTCTCAAAAGTTGCCCTTGAAATTGAAAGATCCAGGGAGTTTTACTATCCCTTGCATGATTGGTAAATTTGAATTTTCCAAGTGTTTGTGTGATTTGGGGTCTAGTGTTAACTTGATGCCTTTGTCTGTTTTCAGAAAATTAGGTGTCGGCGACTTATCCCCCACCACTGTATCCTTGCAATTGGCGGATCGATCACTCAAGCGAATGTGGGGGTAGTTGAGGATGTCCTAGTCAAAGTCGGAAAGTTCATTTTTCCAGTGGACTTCATGGTGCTTGACTTTGAACCCGATAGAAAAGTGCCGTTGATTCTAGGAAGGCCATTCATGAACACTGGGAGAGTATTAGTGGATGTCAATGCAGGAAAATTGACGCTCAGACTTGGAGATGAGAGTATTGACTTTGACGTGTTCAAAGAGGTTAAACACCATATTGAGGATGATCACTGCATGAGGATAGATGCATGTGATGATTGTGTGAGAGAGGTGATGGAGAAAACTGAGAATGAGAAAGAAGTAAAGAATTTAGAGAGTGAGAAGGATAAGGGAAAAAATGAACAGGAGTTTGAACACATGCCAGAAACCTTGAGCCCTATATTACCATCAGGCATTCAGGCCCCCAAAGTAGAGGTTAGGTCATTACCACAAAACTCGAAACATGCCTCTTCGGAGGAGAACAAAGCCTTACAAATCATTTTAGGCCCTCCCTTAACTAGGGAGCAAAAGAGGAGAATTGTGAGGCTCATCAAAGGTAGAATCAAAGCAATGGGGCACCAAATTGCAAACGTCAAGAGTATTAGGCCTTCCATAGGCATACGTGAAGTTTTGACGGAAGATGATGCAAGACCCAGAAGAGAAGCAAAGAAGTTGTATGATACCCGCATTATAGAAAAGAAGTCCGACAAGGGACAACAACAGGGACATTTCATGGTGAATGGCCAGTGTTTGAAGGCGTATGCGAGTGGAGATGTGGACCGAGGAGGGTCGACATCATACATCGACCTCATTCTTTAAAAATTTTGAAAGGAGTCGAGCTAAAGACTTTAAACAAGCGCTTTTTGGGAGGCAACCCAAAATTTTATGTTTTTTGTTTTTGAATTTGTTTTAGTTTTGTGTGTTTTTGTTTGGTTAGACTATATGAGGTTTTGATGTGATTTTTTGGTTGATTTGTTGGCTTTGTAGTGGATTTTCGGTTCTGGAAGTTTAGGTACTTACGCGAGAAATTTTGCGTAGCTACTCAGTTTGCCGCAGACTTGTCGGGTTGACGGACAACTATCCAGACTCGTTTTCTAGAGTCGGGTTATGAATTGTTACAATATAATTTCCATTACCAAAAAACAAAAAAGTAACATAAGCGACAAAATTAATGATGGTAATATAAAATTATCACTAATAATTGTGTTAAGTGACCGTGTCTTCTATTTTATTTTTTTTTAATTATTATTTAGCGACAATAATTTTTATTTGTCACTCGTTAATATTTTAATTGTCACTAATTTATCAAATTAAAGGTAACAACTAAGTCACAATTTTATCATCATTGGCATTGTACAAATTAATCTTTTGACAATCAATTGTTTCGTCACTCAAGACATATAGTTAGTGACAATTTTAACCATTCATTTGTTAAATTATCAGTAATTTACGATTTTCTTCTAGTGTCTTGTTAACGTGGCTATGGAAATAAAATATTTTCTACCTTTAAGAAAAAATTAATAAGGAACTAGAGTTGATCAACAAAAACAGGCAAAAATGTAATTTTAGGACCGTATGTTGCCAACTTTTTTATTTTCGGACTTTAATTTTTAGCGTTTTAATTTTAGGACTGTAATTTAACCATATTTTACACATTTAGGACTTTTTTCCTCGAAATTCGAGATTTGGCCTGAGATTGGTCAATATCAACCGGAATTATTGTCGGCGGTCATCTAAATGGAAATTTTCGACACATCATACTTTACATAGCGCTTGTGTGGTATTTTATCAGACATGGCAGTCCACATAAGATGATTTATTATTAAATAAAAAAATAATTATTTTTTATTTATTTTAAAACATAATTAACATAACAATAAAAAAAATAGAAATATATTTAATTTTTTATTAAAATATCAATAAATAATATATTTTTACTTTTTAAAATTTATTTTTATTTAAATTAAATTAAAAATTAGTTTATTATTTATTTTTCATTTTAAAAAATAATAAAACTAATCTAACCCCAACCCAACCCAACCCACCCCCACAAAACCCTAGGCTCCATTTCCACCCCCATCCTTGCGCCCCGCCACCCACCCCCCACCCATTCGGTACGCTGCTGCTGCCGCTGCACTCACCATCAGGTGCACCGCTGATAAGTCCGTAATTCTACTTGATTTTTATGTTTATTTTGACGGACTTATCATGTATTTTTCTCCATTTGAACTTCTTTTTGCCTAAATTTGAGATAAATCGTGTTTTGTAGGTAAGATGGCAAAAATACAATCAAGGAGACGGAAAAGTGGAATCAAGAGTTGGGTACCTGCGCAAGATATTTCGGGTACCAACCCATTTTCGGAGATTTTGAGAGATTTTGAGAAGAAACGAATCTGTAAATTTGGGTACGTACCCAGAATATTTCGGGTATGTACCCAACTTCAGTCAGTGGAGTGTTGGATAAATCTGTAAATTTGGGTACTTACCCAAATTATTTTGGGTACGTAACCAAAATCCGCGACAGAAATTTACAGCTTTCCTAGTGCGATTAGGACTCTATTTTTGGAAGGTGTCTCTAGGGTTTTTCTACCCTTTTTAAGTCCAAAAACAATGGGGCGGCCACTGTTCACGTTTTAGCTAGGTTTTATTCTTTAGAACTTTTTTCTTTCATTGATTTTCATCTTTTGGGGATCCTTGTGAAGAACGGAAGAAGGGAGAAATCAAGATTGAAGGGAAGAACAACCGAACGAAAGGAGTTTTGCGCCTGAAATTTCCAACAATTAAGTTCATTCTTCTCTTTTCATGAATTCTCTTCCATATTTTGTTTTTATGCTTATTTTCATTATGAACTAATTTCAATTAAGTGTAAGGATGGTGTAGTTCATCGTATTTGCTATTTTATGAAAATCCCATGAGTTTGAATTTGTTTTCGTATATTTTCTTTGTTGTGTGATTCTTGTTTAATGGTTTAATACGTGGTTAGGGTTTGATCACCCCTAATTATCAAATTTGAGAATCGTGATGAGGTCGAGAGACGATTCGCGATATTAGCTCCAATTTGACGAGATCAATTGGGTTAAAGTTGCATGAGAATGAATTTAACTTTGATTGAGCGTTATGGCAGTGTTTAAAAATTCATACAAATACTTCTAAAGTTGGGATTAATTGAATGAGAATTGGTTAGTCTTAGGCTTAGAGGAATTGTATGAATTAATTCCGCAATGCTCGAGAGAGATTGTGGATATATTTGTTTCTAGGCTTCACACAACCATGAAACCACTCAACTTAGGGATTGGATTAGAATAGCAAATTACGTGAATGAAACCACCCTGCACTAGCTTTTGTCGCTTTGGTTATTTGTTTTTATTGTATTTCACAAGTCGTTTTTACTAAGAAAATTAGGCTTTATTTAGAAAATCAAAACCACCACTCAGTTTGATCAATTTAGATAAACAACACGAGTCAATTTCACGAGCCAAATCACAATCCCTGTGGATTAGACACTCGACTCACTTTATATTACTTGTACGACTGCGTGCACTTGCGCAAGTCCGAACAACCGCCGTGCCACCACCGCCTCTTCCCATCAGGTGCACCGCTGCGCCGCCACCGCCTCTTTTCTCCATCCCTGTCCTTGCTCCACCACCGCACAAATCCCATCCCGTGCATCTCCGCTGCCTCTTTCCTCCACCTCCACCTCCGCCTCCACCTCCATCACGCCCCTCCCTCTCTCGCCCCTACCCTCGTTCTATCTCCCCCCTCCCCACTCGCGCGCCGCCGTTGCCTACTCCTCCTTCCTCCACCCCCACCCAGTAATCTTTCTCTCTCTCTCTCTCTCTCTCTCTCTCTCTCTCTCTCTCGATCTATCTCTAAAGGGTAGGGCGGCGGCGGCGGTGGGGGATGGTGGGTGTATATATATAATGTTTGTATATATATATATATATATTAGATATTTATATTATATATATGTATTGTTTGTATATATGCATATATGTATTTATGTATATTTATAGTGTCTTTGTATATTATGCCTAGTCATAATTGTTGATTTAATTTTTGATCAAATTTTGTGCCACATAAGCAAATTTTTTGCCATGTAAGCAAATTCCGGCTGATTTCATCGGAAGTCCTAAATGTGTAAAACATGGTTAAATTGTAATCATAAAATTAAAACACCAAAAATTAAAGTCCTGAAATAAAAAGTTGGCAACATACGGTCCTAAAATTACATTTTCCCCGCAAAAATAAGTCATGATAAAATAAAATAATTTTCAGCTTATTCGTACTAGGAAAAGTTAATAATCTCTCGAAGCATATCTTAATTCCCTTTCAATTTGAGCCACCCATATTGCGTACCACATAATGCAATGTTTTAAAACCCGGACCGTTCATCAAATTGGTAAATCAACTGGGTTAAGGGTCACCGGTCCGACCGTCAGGTTAACCGCGGTCGAACCGGCGACGTCATAATTATGTCATAAATAATATTTAATATATAAAAAATATAAAAAATAATAAATACTAAAAAAACTCAAGTATTTTTCTTGTTTAAAATTATTATTTTAAGCAAAAAAATGCAAATAATATAGTTTTAGCTTTTCAACATACACAATCATATATTTCTCAAATGAAATACGCTTCCTTCTAATATTAAAGGTTTGAAATATGGTAAAGAGAATTGTATTTAAAGAGATTAATAGAAAAAAATGACATAAAAAAAAACAAAAACAAAAACAAAACAAAACTTGTGTATGAATTTGAAATTAACCATTAATAAAACTAGCAATTTACATGCTCTACCAACTTATATTACTTTTTGCAATGTAATATGCCAGTTTAGTATCTATTAACAATATAATATCATATTGTTCTAATGTAATTTTATTCATTAAAAATAATTAGTGTAAGTGAATTTTTAATAAAAGAATTTGGTGAATTAAAATAATTAGCATATAATAATTATCTCCTCTACGATTAGTTCATATAACAACAATCTTCCATGCTTTTAATAAATATAACATTTTCCTTCATTTTTTTTGTTGATACCATACATTAATAGCAATAGTAACACTAACAATAAGTCAGTAATAGAAGGAGAGAGAAAAAAAAACTAGGATTTGATTAGTGTAGGATTTAATTTATGGTGTAATTGACCCGACCGGTTTTATTGACCCGGCACCGGTTCGACCGGGTCACTGGTTGAACCGTCGGATCAACCGGTTCTCTCAAAATACACCGATTTTGAAGGCCTTCCGGTTTTGAGGGTCTGACCGAGCCGTTTTTTGGTCCGGGTGGCGGTCCCACCGGTCGAACCGGCCGGTCCGAGTTGGGTTTCAAAACATTGACGCAATGTTTCCGATTAAGCTATCTTAATAATTAATAATAGTTATCATATTTGAATCCTTTACTACAAAAGATGTGCTGTGAAGAATCAGTAAGTTAATGTTTTTACATGTATTTAGTGCTTTATTTAAGCTAATTTAAGTTTTTCCATGGCCCCAAGACTCATGAATCAAGTGGATGGATTTTTTCTTTTTTCTTTTTAATATGCTGGCCCCTTTTTTTATTTTTTATGTCTCCAATATATAATAAATAAGAAAGTGTTTTTTATTTTATTTTAGGAAAGGAAAAAAAAATCTAAGAGTGAAAAAATCTCAAAGTAGTTTGGAATAATGATTTTAGGTCACCCTTGATCCTAAATCCTTAAGAAGTATCTAATTGCCGCCAATCAAAAACATAATTGAGCCTTATAAGCCTACATAATCAAGAACTAATTAGTGGAGGAATCATATCGAAGTGAGAGTGTGCACATGCAGTCCCTGATTTCAAAACTATCCTCATGTATGTAAGGTAATCTAAATTATGAGTAAATCTCTTTATTATCCTTTGGTGCACTGTTTTGATGTGGCATGAACAAACGTTATCCAAATTTCGGATTTCAAATCCTCTTATTATCTCAATTGACCAAATACCCTGTAATTAATCAACCGGTGGGGGGGGGGGGGGTGTCCAATATCGGATACTTCTATTGGGATTCGATTAAATTCGAGACGAACGTCATGGGGATCTATATAGGCAACTATTATCCCAATGATTATCTTTTACATGATTGACCTATATAGGTCCCCACAATGTTTGTCCTAGATTTAATCAAGTCCCACTAGATGTGTCAAATATTCTCCCAATAATTATCTTTTGCATACACAAAATTCAAGCATGAGACCTTCCTTTTAACCCGATAACTAGGTGATAATGATAAACAACACAACTAGACCAACCTAAAATAACCGGCATATCTAAAAAATTGGACCATTCTTCCAAGTGGTTGAGGCACAAAATCATAATGGCAACTTACCATCATAATCGAATTTTAATTTTTTCTTTTCTATCGTGTTTTAATCTCCTATTCCAATCTTTAAATGTACTTAAAGTATAAAAATTTCAAGTCAAGTGTATAATTAAAAAAATAATTTTATACATAAAATATAAATATAAATTATAAAATAAAAAATAGAACACCATTTTAAAATAAAGACCCTACCCGAAGGGAGGAGGGGTCTAATCTAATTATACTGCTGACAGATCGAAAATTTCAGGCAATATTGTCCCGGTACTTGTGTAACTACAGGAGTACTAAAAGCTAGTTAGTTGTCATCTTCAAGGATAAAATTCCCATGTTCTTGGTGTAAAAATTAGGTCCACTTAACCACGTGCATGCCCACTTTTTATCATGATTTCGTGTTAGTTCATATGCACATGCATTTGCTCGTACAAATGTTAGTTTTTATGTAACGTCAAAGGACAGAATTTTTAATGTTAAATATTGAAAATGTACGAGATAATTTATCGTATTTAGGAAAAATAATTTTGAAAACATTAGTCGAAACGTTGAAGTTTAATAAGTGATCATGTGATGTGTAGGTGGTGAGTTTGAAAGCATATTATTATTGTCGATTACAGAATGTTTGCACATTATTCGATTTAAAGTCGCCTTACAATAAATAAGTTTTCAAATGTAGTAAGTTGGGGTATCTCATTTGATATTTTGGTTGGGATTTAATTAAAACCCAAAAAGTAGGATTAAAATCACCGCTAATAAATACTCAAAATTAGTACTATCTGCCGAATAAGGACTTTGGGTCATTTTTAAAAATATTTTCTATGCACCCGGTCCAATTCCCAAATATCAACCAAACGATTTAAATTGTGCATGCTACATCATTAATTAGCTCAAAAAATAATAAAATCATACTAAATATAACACAATGTAAACAATTTGATTTATATATGGAATTAAATACCGAGTTTATATGAGAATTTTCTATCGTTTTCTAGATTTTGCAGGGTATTGCATAATGCAACAAATAAGTGCATAAAAAATGAAATGTTTGGGAAATTATAGTATATGAACTGGCGAGGACATTTCAATAACTATGCTTTCTAGCTATATCACTATCCAATATGCATATTTTTATATATTTGAAATTTCACCATTCATTTTTCTTTTCTTTTTAAATTAGCAATTAGGACGTTGGCATATTCTGTCAACGACTCTCGATCAACTATAAATAAGAGATTATGTTATTATATGATTCGGGCTTATGCGGACCACAAATTACTAGACAAACCTCAACCAATTCGCAACTATTTTCTTTTGAGCTCCTCACGTAAGATGCATAAGCGCAAGTTTAATAAGTCTAACTAAACATGTCTAAATATAATAGCCCTTTATTAATGGAACAAACAATTCATGGCAAATTTAATAAAATTTGTCAGAAAACTATGCTAATTCTATGCCGAATTTTTGTTCATTACAAATTCATTCGGACTTCCTAGATACCTTGTCTCTAATTGTTATTTTAATAAATTTTATTATAAATTTATCATTAATATTTTATATATTTATGACAAAATCTATTTATCATAGTTTAGCGAAAGTAATGCTCTATTGTATCAGTAAAGCACACCAAAGTACATGAAGCAAATATAGTTTCTGTAGAAATATTTGGAATTTTGGCCTAATTCAACTTCAAAAGTTAGCTTGTGATATGAAAGTTGCCACGCCCAAGCCCAATGTATTGGAAACAACCTAAAGCGTGAAATTAGTATAGCGGGGAGCTTAACCATGTAGAAATATTAAGAGTTTGGGTCTAACTCAATTCTAAAAGCTAATTTATAAAGTGAGATTTGCCAAGCCTTTATAAAGTAGACCACATCTCAGTAATTATTCGATGTAGGATAGTTATCAGTTTCAAACTATAACTACTTATTAACGGCCTTATAATTGAAAAAAATAATGTCCTAATATATTGGCAATGGATCTCCATCAATGCAAAAAGTAGTGGGGTTGGGGATTCCTTTAATTTGAGTTGTCAAATATCAAAATAGGCCAATTAATCATAATTTAGATTTCTTCTAATATATTAATTAAGAATATTATATATAAAAAAAACTATATACATCCTTGTAGGCCCCTATTCGGATCGATCCGATTTTATAGGTTACGTTGGTTAGAATTAAGATGTGTCCCTAGAAACAATAATAAGAAATATTTGGTATACATAGTTTAATTAAATAGCTAATATCAAAGAATCTTTATAATTAATTGTTTAGTGCGTATATTGAAAACCGCTTCGATGTAGTCAAATTAAACTTCTAATTAAATATGTAGAAATACGAGACGGGATCATGATATTTAAGTATTCATTTGATTTTTATATACGTTATTAAGTTGGGCCCTCTTTTTTAAAAATTGATTTTAAATAATGTCTCCAATCTGACTTTATTTATTAGTGTTTGTATTGTTTCTTTGATGGCATTAGTGATAATGCTAGAAGAATATGAGAAATTTTCGATACTTTCGTTCAATATTGCCTCGATGTATGACTTATTTATACATAATAAGATGTCACGATATAACAATATTCCAACCTTATCAAGGAGTGGGAGGGAAAACTCATATAGGAACGGAATATTAGTCAATAAAATTATCAAAAAAAAAAAAAGGAATATTAGTCAGTAAGCATGGGGAAAAGGTGAAAAAGTAAAATTCCAGCGAATTTGATCAAGCAAACTTCTACCATTTCCCTCCCTCTCTCTCTCTCTCTCTCTCTCTCTCTCTCTCTCTATATATATATATATATATATATATATATGTTATCATTGTAAGAAAAGGGAAGTTGGGAATAGCATAAAATTTGTCACCAACTATATAGTTTAAGTGATAAAAAGTTTTGTTTTATCACAAAAGATGGTGATAATGTAATAAAAAGAAAGATCGTGTCACAAATCGTAGCGATAACCTTCTTTTTGTCATTAAATTATTTTTATAAAATTGTTACTAATTATGAATGACGGCAATTGAAAAAATTAATTTTTATTGCCATTAAATTGTATTAAGATAAAATAGAAATCGTTGTTACCTAATAGATATTGTTAGTAACAACATAAAATATATTGTGGTTGAATACATGCTATAATGATAATTTTTATATTATTACTTTTCAAATAATTATTTGTCACTCATATTATATTTTTCTTTAGCGTTTCTCCATTTTCTACCGAAGGAAAAATTAAAATTTTGATTTATTGAACAGGTTGACACTAAACAAGTTTTTTTAAAGACAATAAAAGCCTTGGCCCTTATATATATCCACCTAAAAGTGGAACATTTATTCAGGATTAATATTTTAAAAGAGCAACAATAAAGAGAAAAGGGAAGTCTTGAATGGAAAATATGCACACGGGATCAGTGCTTGCTTAAGTATGATCAATATTAACTTTTGTGAATTATACTTGGCCCTTTGTATTGCTATGTCAACAGGATCAATAATTACGTTGATTATTTAGATATTTGATATGTTCGCCACTAAACACGCAAGTCCAAATTAATTAACACAACCAGCGGGGAAAATGCTATCTTGCCTATACTTCTTCCTTCGGTCTTTTTCCTCACCCTATATATATATATATATATATATATATATATAGAGAGAGAGAGAGAGAGAGAGAGAGAGAGTGAGAGAGAGAGTGAGAGAGAGAGAGAGAGTAGTACCAAACTGAAGAACTTAAGAAAATTACAAGTTAGATGGATGTTCCAGTCTTCCCGAAAACTGCATCTCATCATTCACAACAGAGTGAGGATACTAGAGATTAGTAGAAAGATGGAGAATTAACCCTTCATTTTCGAACACATGATAAGTTAGTGTTGAAACGTATTAATTGTTTAATTGAAGGGGGTGATATATATATATATATATATACATACATAATTTATTATCGTTAGTTGAATTAACTTCAATTTCTTTCAAATTTTATATAAAACCTATTATTGACTTGGAATATAACGTCATTTATAGATCGATGGATTTCCCTAAACAATGTATATATGCAAACGAAAATTACATTATGATTTCTTCAAGAATTTTCATTGTGCAATAATACAAGTGATGATGACATAAAAAGTAACACGGTGCGGGGAAAAGGAGCAACGTAAACTTATGGGGAGGAAAAATGAATCGGCTCACACTTTCAAATAATAATAATAATAATAATAAATATTTTTTTTTTGATAAAGTATAATAAATGAACTCAAGATGACTTTTATAATAGTTCAGCTTCAAACTTGAAAAGCTTAAGTTTGAATTGAGCTTGAATCGAGCAGATTCACAAACCACGTAAATCAATTCGACTCAACTTATATTTTTAATTGTGACGATTTTTTTAGAATTTGTTCAGAATTTGATAATTAATGTAGGTCGAAAAGTTTTCAAAAAACTCATATAGGATGCCAAGTCAGATTTTCAGTTCATTATTCAGCACGGTTCGATCAGTTAACTTGTGCACACTCCTATAGAAAAATTTGAAAACGAAGGGTGAAATTAGAAAAACAAAAAAGGCAGGGGAGGGGGGGGGGGCGGGGGAGGTTAAGTATGGTGCATGGCGGCTTGGAGCAGGAATAGGGGTAAAATTGAGAGTCGGCAGCGTGAAATGAGGACGAAATCAACCCTAGCTAGCAGGGGTTACTGCAAATTTTTATTCAATAAAGACGTAATTGCCCTCGAACTCCTCGTTGATTAATTTAAAGCCAGTCGATGTCAATTAATTGAAAGCCGTGGGGGGTCAAATGTAAAAAGAGAAAGTCGAAGGGTTGTGAATGCAAATAATAGCATATAGGCTAGGTCTCATAGGATTCCATATTTACTTTCTTTGCCAAATCCCCATGTGAATCTTCTGAGGGTTTCAGCAATGTTGATCGCAACCACACAACCAACCTCCCATCAAGCACATCGTGACCATCCATTAATTAGTTCCTAACAACACACACTATTTCTCATGAATTGTATTTAATTCTTCTGAAAGCGACCTGCAATATTTCCAAGTATTCCATTAATGCCGATGCTGCAACAAAACGAGGAGCCGTTTACACAGCACACACCCACACACATTTCACGGGAAATTCTTTTTACACCCAATCTTGGCTATATATATTTTCATATTATGTTATTACTGCACTAAAAATTTAATAAAAAATATAACATAATTTTAATTAGTTGGTTCATTAATTTGTGGGATTGTAGTTCGAATTCTCTGTTAAAAGTTTCTGAATAAGACAAAAGAACTCTAGGAGGGGGTAGTCGCCCCATCTTAAGTTCATATCGAACTAATATATATATATATATGTTTATGAAAATTTTAAATTTTGCCCCTTCTTCATCCGAAATCATAAAAATTCTTTGATATTTTATAAAAATTTCGCCTCACCTTCCCAAATAAATTTTTTTGATTCCGTTCATGAAGATAGATAAATCTATTATGGTTATTTATTTATTTATTTAGCGTTTATATTTTACTAGAAGTTTTAAAATAAAATTTCTTGTTTTAAAAATATTTGAAGCTAGCAACTTGCCCACTTGTATACTAGAGTAGTGGGTAGAGCTTAAAGACAGGCGTCACAGGGCCCGCTTTTCTATGAAGTTACTTCGCTTTTTCCCCGCGTCTTTTAAGTGTTGGCCTGCTCACATCTAACCTTACTTAAATACATTTAATTATCTCATTATTATTCAAAGACTCAATTTGTTATTGCTCTGGAAATTTCTAACAAAGTAAAGGACAAGGTTGTTACGTTGAAAATTAAAATTGAGATTGGAGGATGAAGCCAGTAATTCAAACCGGGCAAAAAGATAGGAAGCGGTTAGAGATAAGTGAAAAGTCGGGTTAACAAACTCAAAGAAGATCACGGGTTAACAAACTCAAAGAAGATCACATCTTTTTTTGGAGAATTCAATTACAAGTCCTAACCACTATATAAAAGAGGAAACATCAACAAAAAAGAACAAATCAACACTTCACAACACACTCCCTCTTCATCTCTCACCAAAACGTCAGCAAGAGCTGACTCAAGGTGTTAGTGTTGGTTGACTTTTTTTTTTTTTATTCTTAGTTTCGTTAAAACTCGCATTATTGTTCATCTCCTACAAGATGGCCACTTTATTTTATTTTAGTTCGATAGATTTTCTCTCGGTTGTTGAAAGCACACTTTAGTAAAAGCCTTATGGTCTTGCATACAATTGAGCTTCAAATGTAAAATTTGCCTACTTCAATACAATTGTATGGAAAAAAAAAAGTGGTTTACAGAATAATTTGTCATTTATTTTGTCCCATCTCCCATTTTATTGTTGTGTGTTTTTTACATCAAATACTCTGACATATTCGCACACGCTACATATTGCTTAAAATCGCCCATTCCTGTCTAACTCGTTGGAAGGTGAAGATTTAAAATATTTTAGCAAACTCCATCATATATGTGTGTATATATCAATTGAATTATCATTTTCTTAAGTGTGAATTTGCGACAATTATGTGAAAAATAACGTGACATATTAATTGAATAGCACATCAATGACATATTTGAAACTATGCTAACCTTCGTGGTGCAGACGTTAATTTTTATAACACTTTGTTATATAATTAATTAATTATATCTTCCCAACACGTATCTCACATATGTCATTGTAGCTTCATATCATATTTCACAATTATTTTGTCCATCTCAATGTCATAATCTATATTTCTTCAAATAAGATGAGAAATTTTGTTCGAGTTTTTAGAATAATCTAAATTAAAACTTCATTTAAATTAATAATTTATATCATCAACCCACAATAACTAATTTTGAAACCAATAGATTTAAACTTGTACAAAATTATTGTTTTCCAATTCCTATCTGAATGTTTTTGCTTAATCAAATTAAAGCCTTTTAATTTCGAGATGTATTTTATCATGATTTAGGGTTGAAGTAACATTTAGAGTGATGTGACTAGTTAGAATTTCGAAATCATTTTCATACATAGAATGGCTGATAATAATTTTGAAATATCATGTGACCACTTTCAAAGAGAGGATTTGGGCTGCATCTGCACATGTAGAGCCAAAATGTACCTAATATTTCATGCATTTAAATTGTCCTGCAGTGGCTCGTGTGTCTCTTGAATTATACGAGTGTCCTTTCAAGATTTAACCACTAATAATAAAATCCATATAAAGGAAACTTACAACCAAACTTTCGAGTAGGTGCATATAATTGTCCAAAATATCAAGCGAATGACTAAGCTATTTCTTTACTCTATTATATATATACATATATATATATATATATATATATATATTAATTTGTATACATACTATCCACGCTCGCACATTATTAGAATTGAAATTCTAATATTGTAGGATTCGAATATCTTATTACATAATTATGCTATATCCTCTACTATTCTCATGAACACATATTATGTATATTGATAGACGATTAAGATACACAAAGAGAATTTTATTTTTTATATCATAATTTTTTCTATTTCAATAGTTTATTAGTACACATAATAGTGAAAATGAAAATATGGTACAACCATATAATAAAAGATTGGAAGGGAAATTATATTATCCTATAGGAGAGTAGATGCTACCTATATAAATAATATCCAACTGAATTTTCAACTATTAAATTATATATTATAATATAATAATTTATTTTTTTAATATTTTTTAATATTATCATATTAAAATTTAATAATTTAAAATATTAATTGACCTATACCCATATGAATAATGTTAACAAAATCATTATCCAACATCTCCAAAAGTGAGGTACGTATCCAACATATCTAAGTGAATGACTAATCTATTTCTTTATTTTATTATCTAATTTAAACGCATTGTTAGTGGTACAAAATTTAAATTTATGCGTCCCAACTAATTAATCTCACCGGCTTTCATTAAATAAAACAGAGTTTTCGAGAGAGGCTATCGTTCTTGGAATTGCTTAGACCAAAAGTAGGCCGTACGAAAACAAAAATAATAAAGCTATTTTAGCTAATTAGCACACACTAGGGCCAAGCCTTTAACTTTTCCCATTTACTTTATTATTATTATTATTATTTTTTTCAAAGCATCACCTCTTCTCTCTCTCTCTCACACACACCCACCCACACATCCTTTCTCTCTCTATCTGTCTCTATCTCTTTCTCTCTCACACACCAAAACACACACATGAAGCCTAGAAAATAAATTAAATAGTACCATTAACTTATTCTCACTTTCTGCCCTTTACTCAATTTGACCGGAACTCCACTTCCCCCCCTCTGTCTATATAAACCTTTCCATCCCCTTCTCTCTCCTCATTCCTTTCTCTTTCTCTCTCCTTAACCTGTATGCTACCTGTAACTCTTTATTAAAATTAAAACCAATACATCTTCATCTCTTTAAGTTTTAACCCCAGTAGATTTCTTCTTTGTTCTCTGCTTTTTCTCAAATGGCTGAAACTCCACCCAAACGACTCAGAGAAGACTCGAGCTCCGAGTTCTACGAGTCGAGCGCCGACTCAAAGCGCCCAAAGCCATATAACGACATACTCAATCTCCTCGAGGAAGAGGGTGAGCCGAGCCAAGAGCTGAGCCAAGATTTGTCGGCCATATTCACAACCTTTCAGCAAGAGCTCTCCTCTTCCACCACCAGCTGTGACTCCAGCACCACAACCGCGGCGGAGGGGGACTGAGTTGACCCACCACCACCACGGAGTCAACTCGGCCGAGTGCGACGGAGGTGACGAAGACGACGAGGGCGTGAAATCTGTGATGAGGCATCTTCTGGAAGCCTCAGATGATGAGCTTGGGATCCCAAACACGAAGGATCAAAATAATAATAATAATAATAATAATGTTGAAATATTAAATTCTGGTGTAAATTTCGGATTTGGTGGTTTTAATGATGATGGGCTGTGGGAGCTTGAGGATGAGGCTGCTAATTACTACACTGTGTTGCAGTCTGAACTTTTCATGTAGTCATTTAAGCCCTTCTCTTCAGGGGTTAGAAATGAGATGTAGGAAATATTAGGGGGTATAGAGGTACAGAAGGAAAAGATTGGGGGGAGAAAGTAAAGAAAAAGAGAATGGTGGCGACTTTTGGGTTTTTCATTTTGGTCCCCCTCTTCTTTTGTGGAATTGCAGATGTTCCCTCTTTTTTAAAGTTTAGAATATTAAAAAGATGTAGTAGAAGTTGGAAAAAAAAAGAAAAGTGGTTCACAATGTCTATAATATTCCTATTTTTAGTATTTTGGGTAAAGGTGAAAAGAGAAGAAAAGTTAAAATGGAGATGTGGGCATTTCTTTGTCCTTGGACTATAGTAGCCTTAGATCTTGCATTTTACTTTTTATATTTTATTATTTGGATGTATGATCCATAAAATGAAATACAAAATAGCCAATTATTATGAATTTACTTAGTAAAATACGTATAAATGAAATAAAAAAAATTGTATAAATAATGTAGTACCAAGGCCCTAATCTATGTATTATTTGGTTTATTATTTTGTTCATAATACGTATCATTCACAAATTAAACGATCTATTATATATAAAGAAATAAATTATTATTAAAGTAGAATAATAAATAAATATTAAAACATAAATAATATCCACATATGTATCGATGGGAAGTCGAATCCTTCATGAGACTTGGGGTCTCCTCGTCTATTATTATTAACTAAATTATAACAGCTTTTTTGTTATCATTTTTATCAATATATTATATATATACTTTTAATTTTAAAACAGAGCGTGGGTAGGAATGAGTTGCCTTTTTGAAGCAAAGGTGCCCTCTTTTGGATGCAAAAATTATTAGTGTCGGTATCACCTTTAGCATCACTGTTATGTTTCACTTATTTTATTTTATTTTATTTTTCACTTTTATTTTAATTAACCTTATATCTCACTCAGCTTCCAAAGGAAAATTGGAATCAAAGCATGTTAAAGCGGCTCGTGCTTATGCCCACAATTCACGTGACCACAGTTCACTTGGAATGGGTTTGGGATTCCTCTTTAGTTTCATCTTTAACCATGGTCAAACTATGGTTTATCAACTAAAAATAATAAAGGACAGAAATCAATTAATTTACTCTTATTTTAAATTATTTTTATGACATAGTTAAAAACTCCTTAATGAACTCCATATTAATGTTCCTCCTTTTGTGGTTATTTCAATTTTTTGTTGTATAGTGTCACGTCATAACCAAATTCATAAGATTTTTAATTTTAGTGCCACATTGGAGTCAAGTCATCTTTCTAGCGAGATTACATGCTCTGGCAAAATTTGTATTCAAGTTGTTATTATTTTTCGACATGTTGTGTTAATGTGCCATCCCCTAACTTACTATATTAACATCGAAAAAAGATCAACTTGTTGTATAAAAAAATTAAAAATATAATTATTCATATATATATATATATATCCAATTCTTTTGCATGATCTCACTTCAACCATAGTTATAGCTACCATATGTGCCGAATCCTCCTCCATCTTTTTTGTGTTTACCTCCTAAGTCACCCATGCATGTATGGTTATTTATTTATTTATTTTTTTGATTGGTATGTATGACTAATTTAATATGGGCAAGCAATCAATTTATTAAGCTAATTGAAAAATAATTCAAGGGGAAGAGAAATTAACGTTTAGCGACTTTAGATTAGCGTTAATAACTATTGCAAGTTGTATTCAATCACACAATTGGGATGTTTGATCAACTTTAGATTCCCCAATAATATATGCCCGCACAAGGCTACTTGAATTATTAATTTTTTAGCCTAGTTTGTTAAATTCAAAAGCTAATTCGTTGCTTCATCAATTGTTAAACACAAAAATGAAAGAATACATACATATATATATATATATCAGTGTGTGTGTGTGTGTGTGTGTGTGTGTGTGTGTGTGGACAATATTAAACGGTCACTAGATGTCTAACTTTAAAGAGTTTATGCGTTTCTTGTTGCATGATTTTGGAATAGAGCTCTTACTCTCGAAGACAAGGGACATGCGTGGATCTTAAGACAAATTCTTGATTCCAAAGTGAGAAAAATTTTCATTATGCGAATTTGAAATTCACTTAATTCAAGCACGCTTTAAAGATTTATGCTACAAGGTGGTAATTGGAATTTTTTTCGGAAGTTTACGGGCTCGTGAGTTGTTAACAGGTCATATTTGAAAATGAGAGAGAGAGAGAGAGAGAGAGAGAGAGAGAGAGAAATATACAAGTGGATGGCAAAATAGGGGCCAAATAGCAACTCCCTACGAGAAAGAAACATAAAAAAAAAAGGAAGAAAGATGTCATAGGTTTTATTACTTAAAATAATAATATCACTTGAAAAAACTTTTATTTGGATTAGGTTTGATTACGACGTTACTAAATATGTGACAAATCAATTTCAAGTTTTGTAGAGGGATAATTATGTCTACACTTTCTGGTTTTTTTTTTTTTTGACAATATATGTTTTTATTGATCGACACTTAAATCAGAGTACAAAAGTGGGATAATATGAGCCGGAACGTGCATGAGTCCTTCACAGGAAGGCGAT
Source organism: Petrea volubilis (assembly GCA_026212405.1). Taxonomy (NCBI): domain Eukaryota; kingdom Viridiplantae; phylum Streptophyta; class Magnoliopsida; order Lamiales; family Verbenaceae; genus Petrea; species Petrea volubilis. The sequence continues at coordinate 8,363,007 of CM047882.1, read as the reverse complement.
GCATTTTTGGCTAAGCTATGAGCAACTTTATTGCCCGTTCGACGTACAAACGAGTAGCTAATCTGACTAAAAGTATTGCAAAGTTGATGAATATCCAGATTCAGAATACCAAGAGAAGAGCAATCTGTTTCTTGCCTGTGGAGCTTCTGTATCAAATTAAGGCAGTCGCCCTCGAGCACGATGGACTGCCATTCTCTCTCGCGAGCAAGCGTGACAGCTTCAAAGGCTGCTAGAGTTTCGGCATGTTCAGCTTCCCGTACTCCCCGAGCCCGCTTGGATAGCCACGCCACACATGTGCCTCTATGGTCTCGCGCAATAACTCCCAATCCTGCTTCTTGATCGTTCTTGAATAATGCCCCATCAAAATTAATCTTTATTGTGCCCTCCGGAGGCAGCCTCCAAGTAGTATCCAGCATATTTTGACAAATGGTCGGGGTTTTAGCATTCATATTCCTGAAGGAAAGCAAATAGTCTTGCGCAAAATTCGCCGTTCCCATTGCGTCTAGAGATTCCCCCTAAAAAATTCGTTTATTCCGACACCACCAGATGGACCACACTATAGTTAAGAATAAACCAAATTGAGTATCATCCGTGTGCTTCCTTATATGAAGCAACCACTGTCTAGCATCTGTTTTCCACTCCCACACCAGTTTCAATGGAAAGTTGGAGCAGCCCCACACTTGTCTAACAAAGTGACACTCAAGTAAAGCATGCTTACTTGTCTCTTCATTTTCCTTGCACAGCGGGCATGAAACCAGCCCCCCGCTTCCCCTTGTCCGCAAGTTCGCTGCCGTGGGTAGGATCTCACGTGACAGTCGCCACCCGAACTGTTTTATCTTCGGTGGGACTGCTGCTGTCCAGATTACTTGCCAAATCTGGTCATTGTTTGCCATCGATGAGGATCCATTACTGTGAAAGTAGTGGTGCAATGCCAGATAGTAGGCACCTCGAACCTGGAAACGACCACACTTTGAAGTGGTCCAAATGTACCTATCCGGGTGGTCAAAGCGGCTCAAAGGAATGCTTAGTATCTCCCGCACATCTTCCTCCCAAAATAACTCCCTTATTAGAGGTTCGTTCCAAACTCTTAACTGTGGATCGATGAGTTGGTGTACCACGGTGATGTCATTCCGTGTGTTCGGAGGAGTGACCGGTCGAAATGTGGATGCACGGGCCAGCCATCTATCTTCCCATATCTTCACGTTACTACCATTGCCAATTCGCCACCGGGACCCCAATTTTACCAACTCTTTTGTTCCAAAAATACTCTTCCACGTATATGAAGGGCGAAAACCAAGTTTGGCTTGGAAAAAGTCCGATTGGGGGAAGTATTTGCCCTTAAGTACCCTACTCATTAAACAATCCGGTTCGTTCACCAATCTCCACGCCTGCTTCGCCAATAGTGCCATATTAAAAGCACGTAAGTGTCTGAACCCAAGCCCCCCTTCTTTTTTGCTTCGACATAAGTCGGACCAAGCAATCCAATGTATTTTTCGTTTTTCAGTACTGTTCCACCAAAACCGACGGATAAGACTCTCGATTTCAGTCACAAATCCATCCGCCAACCGGAAGCATGCCATCGCATAAGTTGGGATTGCTTGGAGGACAGATTTAATCAAAATTTCCTTGCCCGCTGTTGAGAGTTTCTTTATAGACCAGCCTTTGAGTCGTTGCCAGATGCGATCTCGGATTGATGCAAAGATAGTTCGCTTTGAGCGACCGACCATCGACGGAAGCCCAAGGTATAGGTCATGCTTCTGGGCAAGCCGGACTCCTAGCCTGTGAGCTAGTTGGATCTGAACCGTGCCCCCAACGTTTCTGCTGAAAACCACAGTGGATTTGTGTTTGTTGACTTCCTGGCCGGACACTTTAGCATACCTGTCTAGGATCCTCAGGATACCCCTAATAGCATCCTCCGTGGCTTGACAGCATACCACTGTATCATCTGCAAAGAGGAGGTGAGACACCCTCGGTGCATGCTTGCTCACAGCCACGCCTGAAATTGTTCCTGCCCTTTCCTCAACCTGCACAAGGTGACTCAACACTTCGGCGCATAGCAGATAGAGATAAGGGGATAGGGGATCTCCTTGTCGGATACCCCGTCCCGGAGACAACAAACCAAAACGGGATCCATTCAAAAGAAGACACTGTTGACACACAAGACATAATCAGGCTAGATATTCGGGGAGGGAATCCCAATTTGTACAACACTTTTTCCAAAAAAGACCACTCCACTTTATCGTATGCTTTGCTAATATCCAATTTGAGAGCCAGAAAACCATGCTTTCCTTTTGTTTTATTCTTAAGAAAATGGTTGATTTCATAGGCCACTAAGACATTGTCGGAAATTAACCGGCCCGGAACAAAGGCCGATTGTGTGGGGGAAATAATTCTAGAGAGGATAGGTTTAATACGATTTGCAATGGTCTTAGAGATAATTTTGTACGTGACATTACAAAGACTGATGGGGCGAAAATGTGAAACTGTTTCGGGGTTATGTATTTTAGGAATGAGCACGAGATGGGTATGATTTATCCTAGATAAATCAGTACTATGATTTAACACATTCAGAGTGCATGCAATAATTTCAGGGCCAACAATATGCCAATATTTTTGATAAAACAGAGGGGGGAAGCCATCAGGGCCTGGGGATTTTAAAGGGTACATTTGGTTTAGAGAGTCAGTTACTTCTTTTGGAGTGAAAGGCGCATCCAACTCACGTCTCATGTCCGCATCCAATCTTGGTTCGAGCTCCCGCAGGACCTCGTCCATATCATGGTTCAGTGGATTATTTGATGAGAAGACCCCCTCAAAATATTCTGTCACCATATTCCGGATCCTATTTGGTTCCTCCGTCCACTCCCCCGTCTCCTCTCGCAATCCCGAAATCCAGTTTGTTCTAAGGCGCATCGAAGCTTTGGCATGGAAATAAGCCGTATTCAGATCGCCATCTTTCATCCAATGAGCCTTCCCTCGCTGTTTCCAGAAAGTTTCATTACACTGGAATGCTTCTTCAAGCTGTCGTTTAAGTTGCTGTTCCGCAAGCTTACTCTTGGCACTCACCACCCCTTGCCTCAATCCTAGAATTTGTTCCTCAATCAGTTTTATCTCAGCTTTTGGGTTCTTGAAAGCCCCTTTACTCCATCGAAGGAGGCCACGTTGGCATGCCTTTATGTTGGCATCAACAGTCTCGAGGTTACCCCCATCCCCCCAATCTCTCCAGTTTTCTCGGATGATCTGTTCGCATTCTCCGTTGTGCAGCCACATAGCCTCAAAACGGAAAGGTCGATTGCCAACGTTTAGAACCACCCGTGGCATTGTCAACTGCAGGAGTAGGGCACTGTGATCAGAGTAACATGTCTGTATATGTTTCACCTTGGTGTAATTATTGATATACTTTTTAATATTTAACTATTTACAATTACATCTTCTATAAAATGATAATTTGTAAAATCTTGACAATTTTTGTGAAACAATTACACCCCCTATAAAATGATAATTTTTAAAACTCGGATAATTTTTGTGAAATCATTTTTTTACTCTTGTTGTTGACCTCCCAAAAATACCCAAACTTAATACTTTTTTATTATATCGAAAATACCCCAATTGAATATAAAAATTAAAAAAACTATATATATATAAATATAATATTTACACTTTTTTTTATTTTTCCCCTATTTTTATTCTCCTCCTTTCTCTTTTTTCCCCCTTTTTTTTCTTCTTCCTTTTTCTTCCTCCCCCCACCCCGCCCCCCTTTTCTCTCATTCTTTATCTCTTCCAATCATCTTTCTCTACCTCTTCTCTCTCTTCTCCACCATTGCCTCCGCCACAGTCACCACACCCTGCCTACCGCTACCCTACCCCATCCCCGTCCTCTCGCCCACTGCTGCCCATCTTCTCCCCCACCCAACCCAGCCCCAACACGATGCGCTCGCCACCCCCACCCCATCCCCTTCCCCACCGCTCCCCTCCCCTCCCCTCCCCTCCCCAAACGGTATTAAACAAAAACCCTAAAGACCACTAACAGAAGAGAGTATTTGTTAACGGTTCTAACACAGAGGGAGTGTAATTGTAAATAGTCAAATGTGAGGGGGTGTATCAATAATTACACTAAACATCAGTGGGTGTAAACGTAATTATCCCTTTTGTATATTCAAAAAGATGATTGATTACACCCTATGTATAAAAATATATTGATTATAGGAAAATTTCAATTAATACTCAGTTCGACTAAATTAATATTAATAATATAATGAGAGATTTATATTTGTAACTTATTAATGTATATTTTTAAAAATTTAATTAATTATATAATAGGAATAGAAACATTTTTTATCTGATTTGTTGAGATACAAGTGATGTTCTTAATTTAAACTTTTTGATTGATAGGTCAGCTTTTTAATTTCAACTAAAATTTGGTAAAATCGGTAGGTTCTTGGCCGGCTTATCAAACAAAAAAAACGAGGCGAATAGGAGCCAGATAGGGTTTTGTGGTGCAGAAGGCAAGTGGGGCCCCAAACAAAAGAATTGAGATAGTACAACACGGCGGGGCCCAGGGAAAGTGTCGTGGTCCCTTACGTAGTATCTTACCAACAAATGGGTTGTCTGCGATCTCGATACGACTTCATGGTGCATATATATATATATTATATAATTTATTCACGACATTTTATAAAAATTGAAATATTACATATATATATTATTTAATTTATTCACGATACTTTATAAAAATCAGAATTTTAAATATACATACTTCCTAAAAGAAAATAGGACGAGAAAAGAAAATTCAAATTCAAGACCTTCATATTATCAGGTTCGATATCCCATCATATATAATAATGATAATAATAATCTTTACTATTATATATAAAACAGATCTTAAAAGTAATTATTTTTTATTTGATAGTTTTTTTAATCTATCATTTTTGCTTTTTACTTACTCACTCCTCTTTTATTTGATTTGTCATTTTTTGTTTTGTTTTCAATTTCTCTCTCATCTTTTATTTCTTACATTTGTTTTACTTTTTTTTCCTTCTTTTTTCTTCCTCCCCTATCTATTCTCTTTCATTTTCCATACGCTTCCATATCACTTTTTCTATTTTTTCTTTGATAATTTTCTTAGTTTTTTTATTTTAACATATTTTATTTTTACTTATCACTAATTTTATAAATCTATCAAAAATATTAAAAATTATTTTGATAATATTCAAAGTTTAGATTTGTCTTGCTCTTAGCTTTTTTTCCTCCATGAAATAAATAGGGAAAAACGGTAGGGGAATGTTGAATTATTAGGTGTTTTCTTTCTTTTTTTTTTTTTGAAAAATTTAATTATTAGGTGTTTCGTAGGAAAAGGATAGTAATAATTCGAAAAAATGCTCGTAACTAAAGGGATGGGTCAAGGACTGCGATAGTAAAAACAATAGCGATTCCAAGAATATCAACCAACAACAGGAACCGAGTTTGGGGGGGGGGGGGGGGTTAGAAGAGGTGTTTATTTTCCCTTAAATTTATATTGAGCTAATATTTACATGTATTTGTTCTTAAATCACAAAAAATCTTTAATATGTGTTAGAATTTTAACCTCAAACCCTTTCTCCAAACAAAAATATTTGGCTCCGTCCTTAGTCAATATGATCACTATTAACACTCATTATATGAGCTTAAAGTTTGTAGTTTTTATTCGATACTCTATATCTAACAATAACAAAAAAAAAACACATCATGTTTGTTTCCAAATTTATGATTGAAAAAGAAAATAAACTTAGCAAAATATGGCCTTTTTTCAATAATGTATTCGACCCGATTTCTGAATTGTTTGAACCTATAAGCAAAGAGTCGGTCAAGGGTTAAATTCTCTGTTATATAGGTTTATTTTACTAAATAGTAATTTATTATTCTACTGTATAATAATTTGTTTTTTTTCGTACCTGTTGCAAAAATTATGTCCAATTTAATTTGTACACATAAAAAAACTCTACAAACCTATAAAATACGCACCAAAAAGCTTAAATCAAACTAATGCATACTCTTCCCAGCCCTTGCTACTTTCCCCTGCCTTCGTAGGGGGGTGTATATATATAATATGTATTGTATATATAACATTTATACGCACATATTAATAAGAACAAAATAGGCATATGTTCAAGATTATTTCACTACAAATCAACAAGATGGAGCAATTTAAAATAAATTCATCAGATATTTTATATTAATTTTAAAAAAATATAGAATTCTCTGTGCCAGTTATTTATCGAATTAATCACAAAAACGAGGTTTGCCTCACTTCTTGTAAAACCGGTGAATTTTTTGTTTGGAGGGCCATATTAAATCTTATAAAATATTAAAGGTATTTGATGGATACCAATTTGTAGCGAAACTCCACACAGTTGGTTGATGGAGATGGGCACCAACTTTTTGTGAAGTATCAACTTGCCAATTTGTCCTACAATTGTATTCTTCACCCCCCCCCCCCCCCCCCCCCCCCCCCCTCTAACTAAAAATAAGAAAAAAGTCATCACAATAGATCTATAACAATGGTCGGGGTATCCAAATTATTTATTGCCAGTAGCCCAAAATAATTGAGATATCGGTCACCACTTGTTGGATACATATCTACTGTATTACTGTCTCTTCCAGAGATATCACTATCACCTTATCAATCCACCCGTTTGGCTGGCCCGGTTTGATATTTGTGTATATATAGTAAGAAAAGTAGTCCCGAGGACAAGTTGAAATCAACCCCCTACCCTAAATAAAATAGCACTGGAGATTTAATGAGAAGTAACAATTTGAAGCAAAAAATAAAGAGGGAGAATAATGCAATTGAAAGTACAAGGTAAGGTAAAACTATTTGCCCACAAAAGCATACCGCATAATTGGCATGATTTAGCTTAATCTTTTCGACAGAAACGTGGTCAGGATTTTTAGTTTGAGGGATAATGTTAAATTTCTATAAAATTTTAAAGGTATTTTTATGATTTAAGGAGATGAACTTTAAATTTTTCAAAAAATATGTATCATTTAGTTCGATATAAATTTAAAGGAGGCAGCCGACTCCTCCAGCCCCCGTCGCTGCCTCTATAAATCTCTTTTTCTACTTCCATTGTCTTTTTTATCAGATCATAAATCAACAATCAACATAAACTACATCATCATGACATAAAATCTCTAACTGATTTTCTTTTTTTTTTTTAATTAAAAAGAAAAAGTTAAACATGGATTATTACATGAAAGTGAAAGACATAGAAACTTAATGCATTTGATAATGTTGTTCTTTCTAGAGCATATATCTTATTTAGCTGTAAAGACATGGAAATTGAGTGTTAAACTTTCCAAATGTTGCCATATATGTCGGTATATCATTTCCAAATGGGATTCCTAATAAAAGGAAAATTTGACTGCTTCTTTGATGTGCCACATGGCATATTTCATTTGATTTCATCAAGATAAGTACTCAATTATTCTCCATGTTAGGACAATTAAAAAGAACACTAATCACTAGTGATGACTAGACATGATAAAGAAGACATTATTAAACAAGCGAAAAAGTGTGACATATGAAACTTGTGTCATGCATAACCACTAAAGATATAGCCGCCCATGCCCTAAAAGAATTTACTGAGATGTGTGGAATATTTAGGGCTAAAATTTCGTGATTATTGCGTTTGTTTGTTTGTTTGTTTTTTCGATTTCTTTTTAACTCCTTTTACTAGATAGCTTGTTTTTGATTTTGCGTTGGAGAATACCGAATTGATCTAAATTAGAGATATAAGATGATTATAACCGGTCTAAGAGCTCCACGAGTTGGTTCGAGTGAGGTTCCGCTCAAATTTGATTTTTCTCGAATCTATAAAGTTCGAGTTTTTTCATGAGTTGAGTTTAAGTAAAAAAATAAATATTTAAAAATTGGCAAGTCATCTCAAGAGCTATTATTTTATAATATAAAAAATATAATAATTATTAATGGTGATAGAATTTAGTAGTTTGAGATTTTTTGGGAATTAAGTATGAGCCAGAATAAGTGTTCAAGAGTTAGCTTATTAGCTTTTATTTTTATTTTAAATATACTATAAAAATTATAATACTTTTAAGGGTTTTTGTCATGGGCACCCTTTGTTAAGTCTAATTTACTAAAAAATTTATGTGAAGTAAAAATTTGTACAAAAAATTCTATAAAATGTGAAAACCACTGGCGAAGACGCTAGATCAGTAGTATACTTTACATATATCATTTCTGCATATATGATAGTATTTTAGACTTGCAAATTTATCTTTTAACCTTGAGTTAAATTAACAAAATCTCTATGTTAATTCTAATTAGCACAAAAAATTCCCGTATTAAAAAACCCTCATATTTTTAAAAAATAGTATACCGCTCCTCACGTACCACAATTTCCGTTTCCACAAATCGGCCTTAAATGTGTGAAATTTTGAAGGTTAGAATTTGGGGTTTTTTTTCCCTTCTTTCAATTTTTGGACTAAACTTTTTCCTCTTCGAAACAGGCAAAATGTATTATGATTCTCTAGTTTTCTAAAAGTGGGTAAAATTGGAGTTTCGTACTCACATTTTCAGAAGAAAAATTTTAACACATAATTTTTTGTGCTCATTATAATTAATACATGAGGTTTTGTAAATTTAACTATACTTTTAATGATGATAGAATAAGTAAATGATAATAACAATAAATTTATACTACAACAATATTAGTAATTGTTCATAATATCAAAGACAGTAGTAGTTATATATTTAAAATATATAAATTATATAAGTTATATTTACGCAAATATCAAAATCACATATAGTATATATTAGTATAGCTACTCAAATGATTTGTTATACAATAATTCCATTTTGAAATATATATATATATATATATATATATATATGCATATCAAATATTCAAATTCATATTAACTCAAGATTCACAATGATGTTCTAGCATATGTGAGCTCGACTTAATTCGAGCTTGAGCGTAAAAAGGCTCAAATTATAGTGAATTGAGCTTGAACTTGACAATTTTGTGTAATGAGTTTGAGATTGAGCTTGAATTTAAACATATTTTTTTTGTAAAAAAACTCGATTTAATTGCAGTCATTTACACTCAAAATTTAAATTAGTCAAATGGGTACACTCAATCTGTGTGTATAATTAAAACTATAAAATTTTTGATATTATATTTAAATTGTAATATATTAAATTGTAAATATTTATTAATTTTTTATTTGAATAAAAACTTATTAGCAATTATTAAATTTAAAATAAGTGAAAATTAAAATAAAATAAAATTATATAATTGAAAATAATTATAAAAAAGAGATAAAAATTATTTAACAATATGACATGAGAGAGAATAGAGATCAAAAGAGACTAATAAAATAAAAGTAAAATAACGTGGAAAGGAATGCGTGAGGCAAAGTCAAAAAGAAGAAAGAACAAAAAAAAAAGAAAAAGAATTAGGCCAAAAAAATGGAATGATCAAAACAGTCATTAAAGGGGTATCTTTTTCTATACTATTATATAAAGGGCAATACCTTTAGGTATTTGGTAATTATTTTTGGTCTGTTTATTTTTTTTATCTCTCAATTTTTTTTAATTTTCTCTCTCCTCTCCCCTTTTACACATTTTTTTTTTAATTTTCTCTCCTCCTCCCTCTCTATTCTCTTTTATCTTCCAATACTCTTTAATATATTATTTTCTAAAAATTTCTTTACAATTGATTTCTTAGTTTTCTTTATTTTAAATTATTTTATTTAATTTTATTTATTATTAATTTTATAAATCTATTAAAAATATTTTGATAGTATAGATACTATCAAAAAAATTTATTAACTCATTAAATTAAATTATTTTTTATTATGCATACGTATCGAATGTCCCAATATTATTAATATAAACTATAGATAATAGTATAGAAAGTGTAGACAAGAAGCCAAGTTAGGAAGATAATATGCTTTAATCTATTTGGCCGCCTTGGGTTCGGACTTAGGTATTGGAGTAAATAAGTTTCAGCTTGAAACATGATTGATTTTGTATTTTTCTCGGAAAGATTGAGTTTTGAAATTTGATTTCACATCAAAACGAAATTATAACTTAAAACTCCCTTGTTTAATTTTTAGGGGAAAAAATCCACTGTGCATCATTCATGATATTTATATCAAAAAAATCTATTATGCACAATCCATTAATAAACAATAACTAATCGAAAGACTACCAAAATAATAACATTATATAAGCTTAATTACACTTTTGGTTCTGTAAGTGAGACCCTCTTTCAAATTTCGTCCTGTAAGTTTAATGGTTGCACATTTAGTCATATATGTTGGTTCAATTAGACATATTTGGTCCTGAATTAACACATTTGGTCCTGTATATTGGTTCAATTTGACACATTTGGTCATCCCAAGAACATGACTATATTTGAAAATTTATGATCAAATATATCAACTCAGGACCAAATGTGTCAAATTGAACCAACATACAAGACTAAATGTTCAACCATCAAACTTACAGGACGAAATTTAAAAATGAGATCTTACTTATAGGACAAAAAATATAATTAAACCCATTATATATTAACCTGATCACAAGTGGAGAACAACAAAAAACTTTATGATTTTTTTTTTTCATACAAGAAATGTCATGTACTCCTAATCCAAAATTATAATAATTATTTAAAATTTTATTTTTAATTTATTAATTTATGTTTAAGTTATATACTGAAGCTAGTGAACAAATTTTTGGCTAAATTAAAGTTGGTTGTTATATTTGTCACAAAGGACGTTGCATGAATTTATCTTTTGTATACTCAAGGGTAGTTTTGATGATTTGTATTAAACTCAATGATTTTTTAAAATTGACGACAAGGTGGTAAATAAATTTTTTTTGTAGTTTAATTTCGGGGGATAATTGATAAAGATGTCGTGATAATATAAATATATATATATATATATATGTGATAATACACTTTTGGCAAAACCTAATACAAGACATTATCTCATTGTCACGTATTATTGCTCAACCCATGCAGAACGCACCAAAAAGGTGAAGCTAATTAGTAATGCCATTTATATGAAATTGGATGGTGTATTTTACACGTTCACAACTTGGTGTTTCCATCAAATGCGAGTGACGTCAACACTTCTCGTCTCCAACTATGTCACGCTGAGAGAAATGAAGAAAGAAATTTGTATTTGGAATTTTGGACTCGAATTGCCAACTAAGGATATTTTTATATTTAGGGGGATAAAATATAAAATTTTCAAAAAATAAAATTGTCTATGAATTTTAGTTTGATATAAACTTAAGAATCGGTGGCTGCCCTTCACTTCCAGTCCCTTGTCTCCGTCTGCCCCCGAACACCTATGTTGCATGGACATGAATATGATACGACACAGACATGGCGACACGAAATTTTTAGAAATTTTATTACACGATACAACCCTAACATAGCACTATCTATATAATTTTTTTATATTATTATTACATAATATCCACAAACTTGCACATCCATAAATCAATTATTCGATGAAATAACAATTTTTTTTGAGTAGCTTTGGAAAACTTTATTCTTAGTTATCTTTTTATCTATAGAATACTCACCAAAATATACATAATAAAAAAAAAAGAACAAGTCCACATGTCAAAAAAATGTTGGATACATCATCAAAATTGTCGGGTTTGTTTAACTTATGAATATGCAACATAATGCGCTGGACAGATATCAAAAAAGTGTTGTATCTGACGCTGCATAATTTTAATTTTAAAAGTATCCGTGCATTCTAGTTAAAGAACGAAATAGTGAGAGGGACAAAGTCTTGAAAGATACGTATAACAAAAAAATAAAGAGCGAAGAGTCTAGCCCCAAAAAAAGACTTGAAGAAAAGAAAGAGACAGGGCGTGAAAACAAAAGGGCCGTGCCGTGTCTGCCAAAGCCAACCACAACTTTAAAATATGTGTACTTTGGTTTGGATTTTCAACATGGGGAAATTATATTACCAAGTTGCTTTGTCATTGCAAACATCATAATCTCCAATCTTGCCATATGACAGATTTGATTACATATCTGATTTCTTTACATTCTCCGACCTCTTTTTTTTTTTGTTTTGGTATTATGGGTCTTTACAATATTACATTTTAATGTAAAATTTTTATATGAATTTGGTGTTTAGGCTCTATACATGAATTAGAGGGAATATTTTGTTTATTAATTTTCTATTTCGTAAGTGAATTAATGATATTGCGTAATTTGAACCATTTATGACATGCGGGATCCAAATCGGGTGCATAGGAGAACTTCACCCTTTAGGCACACTTTTGTAGTTTACAATAAATGTCGTCTTGTTCATTTAAATTATAGATAATTATCTCTCTAACACTAATAAATGGAGGGGCTTTTGTAATTGGATCCGCTAACGATCGATACTCTCTTAGATGGAACCAAACACCAAGGGCAATAATCGTAATTTAAATAAATAGAGAGTGTTTGTTGTAATTGGAACAAACCTAAGGGATCTTTTGATAACTGTCCCTTTAAATTATACTATTGATGCGACTTTGTCCCTCAATTTTTAAACTAGGTACTTTGCTGCCTCGACATATAAAGATATAATTTATTCTCAAATTATCCCTTTCTCAGCATATTTGAAGAAATATTAAAGTAAGATTTTAAGATTTATTTAACAAAACTAAAGTTGCTTATTATAAAATTAACCTACACTTGTTTAATTGTATAAAATCAAATAAGGAAAATAAATTGCAAAAGATTTTCTCATATTATATGCAAAAGATTGAAATTCTTTCTCTAATTCATTTTGCGAGAGCCCGTAAACATGGGTCACGTATTTCTTTTATGGTTAGGGTAGTTAATGAAAGTCACTTTAAATAATAAGTTCAGGCAATTGGTAATGTTTTAAAATTTTGATATAATAACTTTAATACGTTTAGTTTGAAAAATTGGACAATTTATGAGTACACTCCTTGAAATATAATATAATTACAAATTAATTGTTGTGATATTAAAAATTACAAAACACCCCCTAGGGTACGTATCAACTTTACGAAATTTATCCTTAATCAAGGCGGGACATAACTGTCAGTCGTATTTCTAGTGTTTTCAATAGGATTTTGAGATATGATTCACATAGTCTTGACAAGTTCAAAATGTAGAAGTTATATGTGAAGTTATTACAAAAAAATAAAAAATAAAAAAATAGTGGTGATGTAAGATTATAGATGGTGATGCCAATAGTAGTTGTGATTGTATAATGTGAAATTACTTTGCAAAGTTGGTGAAATAACAAAGTTGATTAAAAGATTTTATCAGGATTAACAAAGCGCATTCCTTGATGGTTCAGGTGACTAGTATGGATGAAGGAAAGGCATTCTTCGGTTATCTCTATTAATATTTACAAGGGGATCCTCAATCTTAGGAGGCTATTTGTGATTTTCAAAATAAGATAAACTAAGATGTAATTATATTATACTTCAAGGATAATAAATGTAATTTGCCCTTGAAAAATATATTGACATACGTTTCTTTTTGTTGGGGTGTTGGGGTGGGGGGTGGGGGGAGGGATTGAGAACCAATTTTATTTTCATGGATTAAAAGGGGTAAAGAGTCCATTTGGATGGACTTTTTTAGAGAGGTTTTTTTGGGGGAAAAAAAACCCTTCAATGAAAAAAAAATTGGATGAGCTTGTTAAAAAAACATAAGCAAAAAAAAAAGAGTCAAAAAGTAATTTTTTAAAAAAGCTATACATAGTAGTTTCAAATAAAAACATATTTTAAAACACTTTTGATTGCTGCATTCAAATGCAAAATTGATTGATTTAAAACAAAAAAAAACTTTACAACAAAAAGCACAATTCGAGAAACTTTTTTTCAAAACCCATCCAAATGGGCCCAAAATGCCACTTACAAAAGTTGGGGTGACAAAGTCGCATCATAATATAATCTGAGGGGGGTTACAATAACAAATATCATTTTTTTTTATTAAATCGTTAGAAGTCCCAACTAATTTGGGTAAAACAACAAGGCGTTAGCACTAAACACATTTTCAAGACATTATAAGTTCTTAAAGTCCATTGGAAATTTTAGACGTTATTTTAAAAATAAATTATTAAAATATATGAATAAAATATAATCCTATAACGTATAGGACGTTCTGGTTATATGATTTAATTATGTTTTGTACGAAATAAAATTTATAAACTCTTTTCGGTGTAATAAGGACCAAAAAGAGAGTAGCATAGATGACTCTTAATATGTATTTTCTATGATGGTATGAAATGATATTAAAATATATAAAGCTATTGATGTTCTCTTACTACTAAGAATTAATCAGCTCACAAGTTGTTTGAAAAGCAAGTTGAGAGGCTTAAGTTTGTAGGAGTTTGCCAGAACTAAAATTTAATACTTTTAGAATTTATATTTTATGAAAAAGCTTATCAACTACACGTAGCAACGAACTCACTGTAAACATCTTATTTATAGAATTTATGAGCAATGAACTTTCAAATGTCTTGTCAGGTACACGCTTTAGAAAATTATAATCTCAGAGTGATCACGTTGAGTTGAGTATGAGAAACTACTACCTTTTGCTCAATTTTCCTCTCGACAGATTGGATATTGCAAAAAATTGAGAACCACCTAGTGTGTTTTGAGTGCGCGGTTTCGCACAGCCCAGACACAAACACATTTCCCAGACAAGCAAACTATCAAGATTCGAAACCTTATGAAACATCCCACAGCTCTAAAGGTAGGCACATGTGCCCGAATGAGAACCACCTAGTGGGAAAGCCTGATCAATCCTTAAAAACAAACAACCACCAACCTAACATGAATCAATATTTTCTAATGGAAAACATGCAAAAACTGACCGCAGCTGAAGGAACACAATAGATGCAACGCAACAACATTCAACCAAAACAAGTGAAATTGACAGTTGACTTCACAAAAATTATAGTCGGGAACAATATAACTTGGGCATACACGCTTCATGAATAGAAGCTAATCTTGGAGAGAGATTGAAAGATCTGACTTGTATAACAAAATGCACGAGTTCAAACAAAATTGACATCAATAGTTAGACAAACATGCCAACATTTAAACAATCGCAGATATGAATATCTCAAACGAAAAAGCAGACGGTCTCAAACATTGCTACCTAAGCATTATCATTAACTTGATAAACTACTACAGCTCACTCCTCATCATCCTCATCCCCATCACCACCAGAAGCTTTCTTTGCAGCAGCCTTCTGGTTCCTTCTCTTTACTCTACCAGGACGGCCACCACCAAATGGACTTGTGAGAGAGAAATCGATATGCTTCTGGGAGTCAACCCTCACCATGAATGAGGGCACATTGACAACTTGTCTTCCAACCCTGCAGATGTAAATAGGACACGAGTTGGTTATAAAGCATTCAGCCTTTCTGATAGCAAAATTCCTAAGAAAAAAAATGGATAATGCTTAAATCATAGACAGGCGCTCGTTAACTGTCTGAAAATTGTAAAAATCATTCAGAGAAAATTGCCAGAAGATGGACAGATCAATATTATATAATAAAACAATGGGAAGGGAAAGAATCATTCAGAGAAATTGCCAGAAGATGGACGAAACTATATCATATAATAAATAATGGGAAGGGCACTTCACTTGTATTGGTCAGCTTGATGTTAGCATGTATGACTTGCATCGAATAAAACCACTATAACCAGGACAATTAACAAGAAGTAACTATAGCCGTGTAGCATACACTAGGGGTTGCTTCCAATGCATGGCCAGACTTCAAAATTAAAGATGGCACAATCTAACTGACATTACAGTCCACAACCCACATTTATAGTACACCAGGGGAGTGCCAGAAGTGGAATAGGGGGTGTTTACTAATGCATTCAATCGTGGAAGATGCAAGATTAAATTTCCCCAGCACAAAAAGAGTAGACATCCTGATGCAAGCATAGCCCCAATATCTATATGATTGTCATTCAATACAGGCAAATCAAAAAGAAATATATATACACACACACACACATATATATGATTGTTAATGAGTCAATTAGCAAGGACCCTGACCACCAATCTACAGCAACCTATTATAGAGATGCGTGCATTCATTCATATACACAAGGGTAAATATGACATTATGAATAAAAAGCTACAACAATCAAAGAAATGGAAGCAAACTAAGGTCTATTGGTAGTTGTAGATACTGAGTCATCTACCTGATGTGCCTTTGCCTGATAAGCACTCTAGCATGGTGGATGGACTTGGCCATACCCGCCTTAAACACAAGAGTTTGGAGGCGGCGCTCAAGGAAGTTCTCAACAGTCAGGGCCAAGACATAATCGAGCTTGTTCTGGCTCTCATCAAGCAGTCCATACCTGTTCATTCTCCTCAGAAGGGCTTCACCCTCAAAAATACGACGAGGGTCCTTTTCGTCAAGAGTCAAGAGATTTCTTGCATTATTCCTGATGCGGCTGAGTGCATACTGGACCCTCCAAAGTTCCCTCTTGCACCTAAGACCATATTCTCCAACGAGTTTCAGCTCAGCATCCAATCGCTCCTTCTCATAGGGACGACGTGGCTTCTTGAAAGTCTTCCCATCTGTAACCAGCAAAATATAAATATTGGTGGAAGCTCATGCATGATTTGGCACTTGTTCAGTGTTAGGTGTCCATTATTTTATCGGAGGTATAAATCCAATTGGACACAATTATACTAATTGACTTATTTTCATCCTTCAGAGAGATTAAATATCAAGCCCACTAAAGCACCTTTTGCAAACACGTACGATTTCAAATCTGATACATGTGGCCGAATGTACAAAATAACTCATCCACCCTATTCCCCACAAATGCAGAACAATAACACACTTACATTTTGCATAACAAAGCATACAGAGTTACAAACACCATTCCTAAATATACAGGACGAAGCAGACGCTGTTCTAGATTGTCAAGAACTCTTGTTTCTACGGTCCTACGATTTATCAGCTGCGAATGAAAGAAAAATTGAAACTTAACCTGAAAAGAAATGCTGCACATTTCAAGAAGAGAAGAAGAAAAACAAACCCAAGTAGCACAGAAAGACCAGTTGATAATCCGGCACTATAACCACGATAAAAAAATTACCTTTATCTTTGTTCTCTCTAAAAAACAAGGTCTGCAATGCCTAAATCTACCCAAAATTCAGCTGAGATAAAAGGCATAAATCATAAAACGCACAAATGACAACGCCGATACAGAACCGTACAAGGCGATGAATCTAGGGGAGCTTACAGTTGCGGTAAAACGAAACGTGCACCATTGTTCTCCGCCGCCGAGGTACTCAGCCCGATCCGCTGATCGTAGTCTAAATCAAAACCTAGGGTTTTGAAGGGGGAGAATTTGGCAGCGACTTATATACTCCTTTGTTGGGGCCAAAACCCTAGTGGGCCTGCTGAGGCTTGTACGTAGCAGGGTACCAGATTAATTATTTCTTTGGGCTTTCTTTGGACCAGAATAGGCCCAACTATATATTTATTTCATTTATTAAATTATTTATTTGTTTTATCAAATATTTGAGTTTTATTTATCGGAGTTATAACTCAAATAATCAAATATTTGTAAATCTCTACCGAAGATGAGGCAAGTTCGCAGGCTAACCTCCGTCCTCAGAATCCCCTACCTAAACCCCGCCGCCGCATCATCATCCGCCGCCGCCGCCGTTCTCCGCCCATTTTCCACCAATCGAACTACCAAAAGCAACAAAACCGGCGAGGAGGAGTGGAATGACGCTTGGGAAACTGCTTGGCTCCCCGACGACCTCGCCGGAAAATCCCAACGCGCCCCATGGGAATCCGACGTCACCGTCTCCCTCCCCACTGCCACGCAAAACACCCAATCTTCGCTCTCCGCCCCGGCGGAGGATCTCGACCCCCAGACCCAAGCTTTCGTGGAGGATATGAACGATAATTGGGATCAAAGGAAGGGGAAATCGGTCAAACAAGATTCCGAGAAAAATGTGGCCCAATTGGAAGCTTCTTCTTCGCCTTCGTCTTCGCTTTATAGCTTGGAGAATATTAAGAGGGATTATAGACTTACGAAGCAGAAAATACACGCTGGGCTGTGGGTGAAGGAGATTGAGAAATTGGAGGAAGCTAAATTGGGGAATTCTATTTCTGGCGGCGATGATATTGAGAAATTGCTCGACAGCGCCTCTGAGTAAGGGTTTCTTTTCCATGCTTTATCTTTTGTTTTTGAGTTACAATCAGTAGTTGCATTGTGGTATTTCAAGTAGAATTGTTCTGTTTGATGGATAGAGCTGTTGCCTGTTTACTTATTAAATGGTATGATTCGATGTTGAGTATGTTTTGTCAAAGAAGTTCTTTGTCTTGGTAATGCATTGTGTTATCACGTTAAGCTTTGTTTGTGGATGACTGATCACGAAATGAAGCGGGAGTAGGTTTGAGGTAGCAATGGAGATGATTTTGTTTTTACTTTGATTTTTATCCACATGAATATGTTTCATGGTGCAAGGGGAATTCGCTTCGGTTTATGGTGTACTTGGCTTAGTGGTGTCTTGATCTTTATTGCTTTTTAGCATAGGTTTCATTTGTTGATTTTTGGGCTTAGTAAACAACCAAGCATAATGTATGGTGTTGGATATGGAGTTTGCTTGGGAGTCAATTCTCTAAAATTTTCATGTGTTTCAGAACATCATCTTTATTTTTGATGTTCTTGAGATTTTACTGAAGTAAATTTTGCATAATATAAGTCAAATCTTGGACTCAATAGTAACAAATGAGACCTTTATATTGGACAAATTTTGGGTTCTCTACATCGTGTCTACTATGTAGTTGTGTCCCTTGGCCAAATGTAGAACAGGACCTAGGCCAGCTTATTGTCATACAACTTCTCTTTCGAGGGATTGTGTTTGATGATGTTCATATTACTGACGTTATTTTTATCTTGTGGATGCTCATGTTAATAGGCTCATCTTCTATGTTTTTCCGTTTTTTTTTTTCAAGGCAGGGAGCACGTATACACTCATCTATATGTGGCGTCAATGTTGATATTTGCCCATTGCATTTTAAACTTTAGATAGATAGTACACGTTGCTAAACTTAGGGGTTGATAAATGTAGGATATTTGATTCTCCAAACAATGATTTGGGCGATACAAAAACTCCCGGCCCTGAGTTCAAAAACAAACCCGATGGATGGGAAACAACATCCAAAAGTCCAGATGGCAATATATGGGATATGTCACAGAGAGAAGAGGACATCCTGGTTCAAGAATTTGAGCGTCGAATTGCCTTCAATAAATTCCAGGTTGGTATGGTTGAACTCACCATAGTAAACCGTTTTTTAGAGCTTTCTATTGTGTTTATGTGAGTGCTGTTTCCATTTTCTTTGCTTTTGTGACCCCTGGCTTTTCATGGATTTCAGATTGCCAGTTTCATAAAAACACACATATTTAGCCGTAGGAGGCCAATTGATGGATGGAAGTACATGATAGAGGAGATCGGACCGAATGCAAAAAAAGGGAAGGGAAGTGTCTCGAGGTTGCCTAGTGTATCAGATGAATCAACTCAACCATTCAGGGAGGACAGGACTGGATTTGCTGGTTCCAAAGGGTGATGAAAATCTGAGATTTACTAATATGTGTAATTACTAAATCTAGTGTAGACAATAATTTTGTTAATCTCATTCTGATTTTATTTTTGCACTGCCAACTTGGTCGATCCATATTGGATCAAATATAGGGTTCATTATCAAAGAACCCTCAACGTTTGATATGTTCATAGAAAAACACTGTCCGACTAATTATCGAAATTATAAATATTACAAATAGTGGTTGCTTTCGGCTTTTGAGATGCTACCCACATGAATATTAATGAAGCGGAGCCCTTGGGTCCACTTGGGTAAATACGAAATTTTCCGTTGCTTCCTCCTTGCATATTGCACTTGCCTTTGGTGCCTGTGAGAGAAACTGTTGGGGCCGCCGGAAAAATAAATTGAAGCTTCAATTTTGCCTCTGAGCAATGTTCATCAAGTATATTGGCTTATAAATGTATTTTGAGGCAAATTTGTGGCGTTTCAAAAACATATTTTAGTGTAATAAGGGTAAGGAAAGGTATAGAAATAGAAATTTAAAGGAAGAAATGGAAAGACAGAAATATGTATCGATGTTTAAATGATTATATTTTTTGAACTTGTTTAGTTATTGTTTAGTACTAGTTTGGTAGTTATCTTTTTAATTAAAATAATTCTTTTTTTATCTCAATGTTTATTATTTAATTGTATCTTACTAGTTAAATATTTATACTATTAACTAATTTTATTTTAATATTTGTCTGCTAGAAATGTATAAAAACTGATATAGTGGAGAAAATTTTAATCTTTTCTTAAATAATATGACGTGCAGATCATTCTATTATCAAAACCCACTTTCTAGTTTAGTTCCAGTTTTCGTAGACCCATGCTCTGTTCTCGAGAGAGTCAAAAACACTTCGACTCTGGTACTGCGTACTTCAGAAAAAAATCAAATCTCTTCCCCAGAGACAAAAATCAAAACCAAGTAAGAAATACGCTCTTGTTTTCTCGAGCGATGATCGAATGATATCGGAGGATTGTTTCTCTCTCAAACCTGCTTTCTCTCACTAGAATTCCATCATTTTAAGTTGGCAAAGCTGCACGCCAGAACTAGTGATCTCAAAGTTTCAAGAGGAATGAGCTTTACATGAAGCCGTTTTCGTTTCTCAAATTCAATCACTCAACAGTTGTTGATTTGTTAAAGGTTTAAGAACGTGCGATACGTCATGGTTTCTTTTGCTTTCGGTTGTGTTGGAAACATATATATATATATATATATATATATATATAGTGTAAGTGATGAAGTTGTTTCTCGTATGTTTAGAACCTAAAATGGTATGATTTTCAAGAGTTTGGATAATGTCTCTGTCCTATGTTTATGTTTCCTCAAAGATGTTATGGAAGAGAAACTGTTATGTACCATTTTCAGTTTTTCACTTAATTAGTGTCCGAAAGTCTGTACAACATTCTGATTTGTCTCTTCTTTCTTGATTGCTAATTCCTTGCCCAGTCCAGTTGAAACATGTCCGACATTCCGACCGAAGTGATCTCTGACATCCTCTGTCAGCTACCGGTGAAGTCTCTCTTGCGATTCAGATGTGTTTGCAAAATGTGGCGTCTTATAATTCACGAACCCAGACTTCATCAAAATGCGCTTCAACCGGTCTGTTGACCTCAAAAGCGCCAATGTCAACACCACGTTTATTCTGAATGGAGATTCCTCTCTTTATTCTGTATACTTGGATTCACTCGAAGCTCGCGTCACAGAACTCAACCACCCCTTAATGCATGATGATTTTGCAACTCTTGTTATGGGAAGTTGCAATAGCTTGATACTGATATCCAATGATGTGGAGGACTCTGGTTTGTGGAACCCATCCACTCGCAAGTATCAGAAGTTACCATATTTCAAGTTCAAGCAGCCTCGGGGATGGATTTTGGGCCAGTATCATGCCCGCTTAGGGTATGATCAGACTACCAATGACTATAAGGTAGTGAGGATAATGCAGGCTTGTAATCTCAACAATCACGAGGCTTATGCTGAAATGATCGCTTTTAGTCTCAAGTCTGGTTCCTGGAAGAGGATTCAGAATTTTCCACTTTGGATTTCACAGGAGGCCAGGGGACTATTCGCACTCGGAGCATTGCGTTGGGTTGTGGATTCCGGGGATGAAGAGGAAGTTGTTTGCATGATTGTGGTGCTTGATCTGGGAACCGAGGAGTACGAGCTGATGCCACTGCCTCTACATTTGAATGTGGCTTCTCGAGTGGATTTTGGGGTCTTGCTGAGTTGCAATTATAATCTGGATCATGTCAACATATGGATGATGGAGGAGCGTGGAAAGACAGAGTCCTGGACCAAGTTGCTCTCGGTTGGCCAAGTGGATGTTAACCGGTCTTTGGTGAATGTGAAACCATGACCAATTCATCGAGTGGTAAACAAGTTCGTTAAAACTGTAGCTGATGCAATACGGATAATTTGGCTCGCAGTTGCACTAGCATTAACCTTATCGCATCTAGAGGTCTGCTTTTTGTTAGAAAACTTAAAATTTGTAATCTTTTCATAATTGAGCCTTTTATTCCTCGCTCGCTCGCTCTCTCTCTCTCTCTCTCTCTCTCTCTCTCTCTCTCTCTCTCTCACACACACACACACTGAGTTTGTCTTGTTTCTGCTGGGCAGGATTTTCCGTCAAAGGGTTTCAAGTTGAAGCTTTAAGGACTTGAGCTGGCAATTCACAAGTGAAGGCTGGTGTTTTGGCTCGATCAATTACAAAATTTTGGTCCGTGTTTCGTTGTTTATCTCAGGTTCTATGCAAACGAGAAGATCAACATCTAACGAGCAGGTGCTGAGCGATCGCATATACAAGGAAGGAGTTCTTTCGGAGTTTCTGAGCTGAGAATGTTCTTTCAACTGTTGATTTTTGTGTTTTTTTTAAGTGGTACAATCACTTTATGGCTGAAGCTGTGCAGAAACTTGAAGTACAGGGAACAGCATTAGGCTTTTGATTTTAGTAAAGAAGAACCTAATTTTTCTTTCTTATGAAGTTCCTTGTATTTAGGCCCTCAAAATAAAATAATTTAGACAATTAACTCGCAGTTATCTGAAGTTTTCTTGTTTCTCCACAAGTTTTACAGCTAAACTACCAAATTTTAACTACAAACACAGAAAATTAAAAAAGGAATTGTAGGGGAAAAAAAAATTACAACTGCACAAAGATGGGAACACACAAACCCGAAGATCAAAGCGCTACCAAACAAGAACAGCTAAGAAAGGAATTTACAGTTACCATCAGAAAGGAAGAAAGTCCTGGAGGTAGTTGCCATCGCGAGTTTTCCCGCGCAACAAGGCAGGCTAGCTGCAGTCGAGCTACTGCAAAATCCTGATATTGTGTTGTTCGCATACCCTGTCCCCATTTTCAGACCACCATTTTTCTGCCTGCTTCTCTGTGAAATGTTTCCGACTGCAGGAGACCACGGAAATTCTCAGTTAAACGAAAGATATGTTTACTTTCTGGTAATGCTGAAATAAACTAAAGTTACTACATTTCCCACTGTTTAAATCATTTAAATTTTCTTGACTTCCTAGTTGTTGGTGTTACTGGGATCCTTCAACATGTCTCTGATTATTTCAGAAATTAAATCTAGCAAGTCACGGACCTATGTCAATCCCATTCATTGCTTTTGTGTTTACAGAGATATGAGTAACAAGAATATAGTCCTTTAAAGATGGGATATTTTCCGGCTATTTTGCATCTTCTTGAAAAATGTCAAACAAGTTCCGGCTTGTATAGATGCGATAAACCTTGTTGAGGAAAAAGGTCCAGCAAACAAACCTGAAACAAACTCGACTTAATTCATTGACACCATTTGGTAAGGATACAAGAGTGATGTACACGCCGGGCTCATCTTCTATGCTCCACTCGGATTTCTGTACTTGGGCCTTTGTTCCATTTGATAGTGTTGGAGGTGTTGTTGAGCTGTCGTTTGACGAGGATGTGCTTGTCACACTGCTCCCATTGGATTGACGATTGGTATCATTGCTCATTCGTTCGTTGCTGCAGGAAACTTCTTCATCTGGCACTCGCTCAGCGATCTCCTTCAACTGCCAGACATTATAAACCATGATCTCATTAGACTGTTGTATCAATTATGAGAAATAGAACCCAAAAAACCACGAAGGATGGTTTCACTTTGACATTAAAAAGAAGTCAGACCTGCGCACTGAGAGACTTGATGACCTCCTTGGCAGCTTTGCCTTTTTCAGCTTCTTCCGATGCCCGTGCAGCCACTTCCTTCAGTTGCTTTACTTTTCGTTCCAGTTCAGATTCGAGAAGTTGGGATTTGCTAGTAAGTTTTTCCACCTAAAAACACATCAAATCAACTTCTACTAAGAAAATGATGGCAACAGTTAATACTGACTTCTAATGATGCGCTCGTATAAAGAAATGGTATATTTTATAGAAGCGATGAGAAGTTTGCAAGAATTGAACCCACAAAGTCATGAAGCAAACAAGGTTCATATTTTTTACCTGTGCCCTTAAACATCTGACCTCCTGGCTTAGGCTATCATTATTGCAACTCTTTATATCATCTGGGGTTGCTTCCGATGAGCGAAAGGAGAGAGATGAAAATGGTGATGGTGTCGTAGACCTGCGGGGACTCTTCCCTTGTACTGGAGAGGGAGGTCGAGAGTTCAGTCTAGAATCAGGAACGAAAAATGAGAAGGAATTCTGTGGAGATTCGATTGGGCTGGTTGGTGATTTTGAACAAGAGCTTGGCCTATAGACACGATTATCATTTGCTTCAAACTTCGCATTGCACGTGGAAGTTCTATCAGCTTTGAAGGACTCAACAGACGAGAGTCTAGAAATGAGTCCTTGTATACGAGGAACCAGACTATCCTTCTCGGTCAATTCACTTGGCTTACACGTTATGCTTCCACATTTAACTTTAGGAAGCCGTGCAACAGAATCTGAGGTACCCTCTTGTAATTTGGTAAAACAATCATCGCAAACACGGTACGGCTTGTTCGCACTAGGGGCTAAGGAGGCTCTAAGAGACTTCTTATTGCTGCACGATTTGCAAAAAACAAGTCCACAGTTATAACAGTTGTGACGCTTTCGTATGAAGTTAAACTGATTACGACACCCAGAGCACACAGAATAGTCAGCACTAGCCATCCATTTATGAGGACAAATGACAGCAGTAAAATTCGAACCGCACACTATGCTCTTTACTTGCTTATCTTTCAAGAACTTGACAAGTGTAGGGGCGTCTCGGTCTTCATTGTCACCGTGGCCCAGTTGCCCATTCACGCCCTTACCCCAGGTATAAACTTCTGCTTTTGACGTCAAAACCGCAACGTGATGTGCACCACAAGCAATCTCTTCCACACAACTGTTAGCTATTTTACCTCCTATGCAAATTGGATACTTTTCATCTACTCTACAACTAATTATTTGTTGTCCGCTATCAGTACTTCCCATGGTGTACACGTGCCCCGAAGTGGTCAAAGCAACGGTAAGGTGGTCCCCACAGGCTAACCGAGAGAAACTCATGTCAGCCAACGAAGCAACACACTCGGGGACTAGTCTGGATTTATTATCACCATGCCCTAGTTGGCATCTATCTCCATCACCCCACGTGTAAAGCTTTCCAACTATAGATCTTGTTGATGGTTGAGAGTCAGAACATTCAGAAGGTACTTCAACAACTGCTGCCGTGTGCCATACACCACAAGCAACCCTCATGGTTTGTAATCCCTTTAAAGCTTCCACTTCTCGTGGAATAAGGGTTCCACTTCGATCCCCATGTCCAAGAGCACCAAAAGTTCCATCTCCAAATGTGAACAGTCGGCCAGAGGATGTCAACAAAGCCGTATGCCAGGGCCCACAAGAGACAAATGACACCGGTAAGCCCTCAATGGGGCCACACACCTTTTTCGGGATCCAGTGACTGGCCTCTCTTCCATGGCCAAGCAAACCGCAGTTATGAGAACCGTCACCCCAAGTGTAGAGATCACCAGAAGACGTAATAGCACAAGTATGATACTTGCCACAAGCTACCATTTCAATGCTCTTGCCTCTAAGGGCTTCGATGGGCTTCGGGTGGGAAACGTCCACTTCCACACCGTGTCCCAGCCTCCCTCCCTCCTCTTCACCCCAGCTGAATATCTCCCCTTGTTTGGTGACTAAAACAGCATGTCTCTCACCACAAGCCATATTATATACATCAAGTACCACTGTCAAGTCCAAAGCCCTGGGCAATAGAGCATCAACTTTCTTCGTGCTAGATGATCTATCAACTTTAACCAGACCACCTCCAATCACTCCGTTACCGGTGCATTCTCCCCAGATGAAAACATCTCCCAAGTTACCAAAATCCTCATTACAGAAACCATGGCTTGATGAACTTACAGCACTAGAGAGGCTCACCCTGAATGCTTCGGCTCCAGATGTACGGGCACTTGAATTTTCTACAACCCCACATTGCTGTAAAGTAGGAGCATGTGAAGCAGACTCATCCAGTTGAGGATTCTTGGCTGCTGCTGTGTATGCCATAATCTCAGCAAATGCTTTGCCCCATCTGCTCTGAGGAGATTTCTCAAATCTTTGGGTATCTGCCTGGTCTTGAGGAAACTAAATTAGTTGGGAGAAAATGGAGGGTTGTTAGATAAGGGAAAAGAACAGAAGATTATATATGCTAAAAAGGATCAGACTGTTATTTTTTCTTTTTGCCTTTTTTTTTCCCTGTAACACGAGAAGAAATAAGATATATAGGAACTCACACATGAACTTGATGGGGAAACCCTCCTACTGCGTGGACTATCTGATGATGCACTTTCACTTCTTGCATCATTTCTTGGTGTTCTGTAGCTACCCCGTGAAATTAGAGCTTTTAAACCAGTAAACCAAACCTCAGCTTCATCCTTATCTTTACATATCTGTAAAATATTTAGAAATAAAAAAGGAAATAGATTATTGAATAGTCTTCCAATGTTTGGAGGTAAACAATGTTTAGCAGTCAAAAGATGCATGTTTGGCATGCAATAAACAGAACAACCAGAAACTCACCACATCCAAGGATCTGTCATTATATATAAGAGAAAATGATTGGTATTCCTTTTCAGGCCGAGGATACCGCTGGAATATTGGCTGAGAGAAGAAAAACATATGGCATCAGTCGAATACTGTGAATGTAACGGTCATCGGCAAACTTGGTAAGGATATTAAGTTCACAAAAAGTAGCACTTAATGAAGATTCATTGTGTAGCAGGGGAAATTTTATTACATGATAAAACAATCAAGTAAGCCTGGTTCTAGAGGTTGTCTGAATTAACTTTTTCCTTTACATGCTGAGCCAAAAAGAATTTCTTAAAAACACAAAGCCCACTTTTCAAAAATTTTCCCCTGCAGATTTCTTTCTCTGCATGCTATTTACACTCAAGATGATAAAACTTGAACATTATATTTAACCCCATTAAATAGGATGGCTCTGTTTTGTGGGGGCAAGAGAAATTCAGCTAGCATAGGTGATGAAAATGGATTCCACATTGTAAAGCATGGTACAAGGAAGAAAACTACAAATTACATGAAATTCCAAAAGGAAGAAGAAAACTGTTGATTCAGTTAAACATACACACACAAAATAAATAAATAAATAAATAAAAAATCAACCACATTGAAACTTTCTGCAAAGATGTGAAAGAGAACGGCAAGAAGAATTCTTGTTTTGGCATAAACGTCTCCTCAGATGAATAAAAGAAAAGAATCATTGATCATACTTACAGTCCTCTGCCCAGGAATTATCCTTGTAACATGATGCAGCTCAAGTCGCTTCTCATCGTTTCCATAATACCATATCAAGGTAGACTCATCCTGAAATATAACCACAAGTATTTAATATCTTAGCATGCAAGTTAAAAACTATGAAAATAAAACTCTGTTGGTAAATTCATGGAAAAGTAAAATATCATGTAATCTTTCAAATTATTTTACTTTGGCAAGATTTACAATGAGTCGTAGGCTAGTATATCTTAAATGTATCATGACAACTAATGGAACATAACACGTATATAGTAAAATGAGTTCATGTCGAAATTTCACATTCACAGAAAACAACTTACACTGGAAAGTCGAAACGCGCAGAACTTTGGCTTCCCTCTCCTCCCATACTTCAGCAAGTGTGCTCCTTTCTTAAGGGCTTTAATGGCCTAAAGGGAGAAAATTGGTAGGAATACAATTTCACTCAGACTTCTATATTCATGTCCTCAAGAAATTATCATAAACAATATATCAACAATTCCCCTCAACAAACATTCAATACATAATTGGAATGCATATAAAAGACTATGTAACGACAATAATTACCTGGTCAGTGTCTCTTTCCGCGAGACTAGGCGTCTGAAAATCAGCCATTCACGTTGCAAAATAACTAGGTGGAACAACTCACCAATTAAACCAAAACCCATTTTAATTATCAAGAAATAATGTTTCGTCCCTCCTATTCAGCTCCATATACCACAGCCCTCTTAAAAAAAAAAGATTCAGAATTCAAAATTTTCATCTACCCCATTGTCAAATCCCCCAAAGAAGGACCTCAAAATCAAAATCCCACTTCTTTGCTGAAGAAGAATTGTTGCAAAACAATAACAAGACTTTTCAGCTCTCAAATAGCTGCGCCAAAATGTCAAGATCAAATCTTGAACCCTAAACAAACAACTTTCTCTTGACTATAATTTGCAGCCATGCATAACCATGATGGGGAAACCCGGACCTCGAAAATAGAATGATTTTTCGTTCACCAATTTCTGTTAGAAATCAACAGATTCTTGGAAATGGAGATGACAATGAAGAACAAACAAAAAAAAGCGAGCTTTTTTTTTTCCTGTCTTTTTTCCCCGAGCTCAAAATCTAATCTTGGGACCCGAAAAGAAGGAAAGTATCTTCCAGAAACGAAATTTAATTCTTGAAACCAAAAGGGTTTTTTGTTAAGGAATTATGGGATTCGGAGAGGGTTGAATTTCCAGGGGGAGACACCCTCAAACGTGCAGCAAACCTTCTAAATTTTCGTTTTTTTCTCTCTCCTCTCTCTATCTCTACTTCCCTCTCAACATTCCTTATAACCGGGAAACTGCCATGTCATCAACTGAAATTCAGTTTGTATGTGCGGATTGGGATTTTATGATTTGGATGGTTTCACTTTTGTCATTTTCTTGAATCACTTTATTGTGTTTGACATATAAAGCCAAAAAGCAATCTGTGTTGTCCAAAGAGGAAATGGATAAATGACACTTTGTTCCCCATTCTATGTTTAGGCTTTTAACTTTCCTTGATTTTAACTACTTTAGAGTATATCTATAATGATATTTAATATAAGATTTCCTATGTTTCATACTTTTTTTTTTTTTTTGATAAACTCCTATGTTTCATACTTAATTGTATAGTAATTGGTGGTACGAGTTTTTTATCAAAATAAAATAAAATAAAATAAAAGGCGGTACGAGGTACATAGATACAATGAATGGGTTTTTAGCCTAACTAATTAAATTTTCGTATATTCTAGTCTTTGTATGAGATTTTTATAAAAATTGTCGTCTAATTAAAAGCATTCTTTTGAATTTCAATGGTAGACTTTTAGTTCTAGAAATTTCAAATGGGATTTCGTTATTATTATTTTTTGGATAGTTGAACTTTCATCATTTAACTATCGATTATACTGCAATGATATGGACATGCTAATACGGGCGCCATATGATACTAACATGCTAATACAAAATTTTCAAAAGTTTAAGAATTTATACAAGTAATTTTATATTATGTGAGTGTTAGTATGATATAATATTCATACATACATATCAACATGAGTATAAAAAAGCATAAGTTCATAGTAGCAATTGCATATAAATTTTATTTATGCGATTTGTCAACTAACTATTTTAAAAATGAAAGAAAAATTTGATTTCTATAAAAAAAAATCTAATGAAAAAAATAGATTATTAGATGAAGTAACAATTATTTTTGAATAACTTTTCAAAAATTTGATTTTTAATTTGTTTTAATTTTTATTCTTGTGAAAACTTATAAGAAAAAAAAGACTTCATATATCCAAAAAGTGTGGAACACGTCATTAACTATTTCATCATAAGTGTTGAATTTATTCTATTTAATTTAATTTATAGACACACTAAGTCATGTGTCAAACATATATTTAGAGAGCATTATGTCCAACACAATATCATATACATATCCAACACTATATGACTCAAATTTCGAAAGTGTCAATGCATTCTATGCCATGGATAATAGTTATTTTCAAGATAGGCACCTTGAGCAAAACAAACCAACAAGGAGAAGGGGAAATTGGGCAAAAGCACATCTCATACAAACAAAATAAAAACCCTCCAAGAAGGCACGACATAATTGAAATATCTGTGAAAAATACAAATAAACACTAAGGCGTGGAGTTAGAATATATAATAGGTTAGCTGCCATTTATACTATAGCTTGCTTTAGATATATATATTTTTAATTAAATTATTATAAAGAGCAAATTGCGATCAATAATTTTGAGTTTGATGAAATTATAAAAAATTCCAAGTTTTTCCAAAAATTATTATAATCTCTTAAACTTCTAACGTTATTTATCATCCTGCCTTAGTAACAGTTAGGAATTAAGTAGCCAATAGTGGGAAGACGATGGGAAAAAAAAAATTTAATACAGAGACACAATATGTGGTTTTTCGTAATTTTGTCAAAATTTAAGGTGTTGGATGTAATTTCCCTTGATTATAAATTCTTAAACATGCGGTTGGTTTTTGGCTATAAGTAGTTGCAAATGTTGATTTTTCTGAATTTAGCAATTTGGAAATTGGGAGCACATTTCATATGGAACCTCTTGTTGTTTATCTCTTTTTCATTATCATTAAGTGATGAGAGAATTAGGAGTGTGCATTCCGTTAAAATTATAATTTTGTTTTTTTCGGATTCAATTAATCGAAGTTTTCGATTTTTCAAAGTGGAGAATCAAAAACTGAACCAATTTCGAATTCTATTAAAATAGAATTTTTTCAGTTTTTTTAAATCAAAAAAATTGTGAAAAAAATAAAAAAAATGAAAAAAAACTGAAAAATAATTTAGCTTCATAAGCATATACACAATTTGCTCCCGTATGTTTTATATGATAATTCATAAATTCAATATACACAATTTAGGTTTCAAGTTTCAATTTTTAATTTATATATATACACACATAATTTTGTATGTGTGTGTGTATATATATATATATATGTATTAAATGGTTCGGTTTTCAATTTTTTCAGTTTAATTGCGATTTTTAATCAAAAAAGTTTTTTAAATAGGAAAATGGAAAATCGAATTGAAAATGATTTTAGTTTTGTTGATTTTCAATCGGTTCGGTTGGGTTTCGATTTTCTCACACCCCTAGAGGGGATTAATTGCTGGACTGCAATTTTGGTTTAGACTTAAGCCATTCTTTTGACTATGGTTACTTTTTCCAATAGTGCAGTTTCATTATTAATTCGACAACTTGCATCCTTATGATTCAAGAAATAATACACTTAATTCCAGACAACCTGTCATCCAACAAGGAAAACATATTAATACTCCCAAATCTTAGCAATCTGTCAGCCATTACTTTGTCACGGGGCCCCAATACATGGCCCATATGATGAATAATAATGATATTTTTAATTTAAATATTGTGACAAGCTAAGAAAATGATATCTTTATTTTCCATAGAGGAACCAAGCAATAGGGACAGTCACTCTTATATATAATCAAACTTATGTATGTATATTTATTTAATAAAATTTGAAGTTTATAAATTAAGAATAAATTATTAGATTATAAACATCAGATATCAACCATATTGATGAATACTATTTTTGGAGAAGAAATTCTATTATAAGATGATACACTTTTTTTTTTTAAAGGAATTTTGCTGGTTTCTCTTTCTCATGTATCCTGAAAGACTCGAACATTATAAAATGATATACTCATTTGAATTACTCCTCAAATTAGGGAAACTGTTAAAATACTCATAAAGAAATACTATCAACTCAGAAAAGGCTCACAAGAGTTCTACAGAGATCCGTAACAGATAGATGGACAACAACTCGCTCAACGCACATAAAAATAAAACCCATCAATATTGATAATCATCGTGAAAGATTGTGTAGCTGCTTCTCCTTGTTCTTGCTTCTCTATCAGCCTACACCCCCGAGGTTAAAAAAAAAAAAGAGAGAAGATATCAAAAATAAATAATATATATATATATATGAAATTTCTGGCCTTTGGCCTACTGGATGTGTTCTCCGCCTTTAGAGGCGCGGAGAGTGTAATGTCAAGATTTGAATCCTGATAGTATGTGTGCATTTGCGGTGATGTGTGCGTGTTTGCGTATTTATTTATATATACGAAGTAAGCTCTGAGATTACCCTGGCAATGATCCTTTCGAAGGCTTCGGGTCCATTTTCTTCTATATACTTTTCAGCAGCAGTGAGGACATCATCGGGCTTGCTGAAGATATCTTTTTTCCGGGGAACGTACCAGAGTTTAACCTGTGGGTTCCTGTAGAATGGCCTGATGAAATGCTCGTAAACGTACGCTGCACCATTGAAATACGGCAGCACCAACCAGCACACGCCTATCAGCTTCGCGTACGACCAAATCGGGAACCTGATTATGATGATCGATCATCATAATATTCAACATATTATTGTATTGCTTTTTGAAAGAATGTTGAAGGAGCTTAGCGAAAATGAATTACCATTCGAGTATTTTGGCGAATGTGAGCTCGAATAAGGTTATCAGGGAGTAGAGGACCCAATATGTCAGCCATTGATGATCATCTGCCCTGGATTTAGTCTCAATCGCCTTAATCGAACAATATCTGTTAAAGTATTTGAAAATATCATAACTTATTTGTTCTATATATTTGGATCATGTCAAACATTTCTTAGTTTTCAAGATTATAACAATAAATTAAATGCATATATGTAGGAGAAAGTAATATGGGACTTACAAAGGATAGACAAGAGAAACCAGAGGCCTGATGAGCAGAACAGACGGAGAAATCAGATTAAAAAATGAATTACTTGAGCACAATGCTAAGACTAAACAATGTAACGAAACGGAAATTCCAGCCTGGACCTGATTTGACCAAATCAGTGTTAATGAAATATAATTTGTAAGATTTGATCGAATCACATTACAGTATAAGAATTTTCCGCAACAGAATATTCATGGAAAACAAAGCATAAAGTTCATGGCAGTTAAAGTAACAATTTTATGTTTGCTTTATTAATGAAACACACACACACACATATATATATATATAATACTTACATAGCAAGAACATCAATGTTCTTTGCCACAACAGTGAAGACATTATCTCCGGAGCCCATATCGGAGGTTAATTTTTGTTCTTTTTTCTTTGGTTTTGTTGCAAAGAGATTGTGGGATTTGGTACTAAGTTTTTTTTTTTTTTTTGAGGGAAGATATATGCTAAGTGGCTCTGTGTATATGGGGATAGTGAGAAAAACAAGAAAAGGTGTGTAAATGCTATGCTCTATGATGCATGTTTTCTGGCCAAAATAAAAGTGAAGTGTGTGGAAAAAAGGGAACTTTGAAAGAAGTTTGAAAAAAAAAAGGTGATTTTAGAAAGAGAATTGTAGAGGTACCATATTTATGGAGAATCTTTTGTGCTTCCCCAAGAACGAGGCACCGAAATGTTGACTAATTGATACAAAAGCCTGTAAGTGGGGTTTATTTCATCAAGTATATCTACAAAGAGAGTAAAAGAACAAATGAACAATTATTGTATACTGAAAAGTAAGTTAATTTTGTTTCAAAAAAAAAAAAGTAAGTTAATTTAATGTGTTCATGGTCATGGATCGGTGGGACTATTGAAATTTTGAATATTTCTGAATCTTTCAAATTGTATTTGAATAAATGGATATGAAATTAAAGATTTTAAATTTATAACAATAAATTTACTGAATTTATTTGAATAAATTCACATTACAATAGATGTTCAATTCTATAGCTCATATTCCGAGCTACTTTTGAAGACATTGTTATGAATTTGAAGTCATTTGAAATCATTCCCCTCAATTCCTTCCTACAAATCCACAACCCTCGATCCAAATGAAGCCTTAGTTCATTTATCACTGTTTTTTGTTTCTTTATGAGACAAAAGCAATAATTAGAGTTACCAAAAAACAAAAGCAATAATTACATGTTACATTAATAATTAGGGATAGTTATTAAAAAAACTTAGTAAAATTTGTCCCTATTACAATAAATAAATAAATAAATCTTCTATCTATTTTTTGAGGAATAAATCTTCCATCTATTAAAATTACAGTTACTACAATTGAGAATTGCTTTCATTTTACAAATAGCATGATAAGTTGTTACCACACGATATCTTCTATTACAAATTATGTTTCATCTCTTATTTCAATACACGGATATACGCTAAATATAAAGATCCCAAATCAAGTGTATAACTAAGAAAGTAATTGTACACACATAGCATGAATGTGAATTATGCAGTAGGAGATGAAATACCCTTTTGCAATAAAAGATCATATCCGAATTGTTAATTGTCTCAATTACAAAAGGCTTATGTATCTATCATTATCAAAAATAATTATAATTTCAATAGATAGAGTAAAACTTTTTTAATTAAGGCAAACCTCAAGACATTTTTGGTAATTACCCCAAATATTTAAGTGGAATATTTGATAATCAATTAATTAATTACAAAAATAATAGCATTAATGCTCACATGATCAATATAGTACACAAATGCCAGCATAAGTGTGGTAGTGATGAATCTCAAGACTTTGTGTATAATTTTGGTACCTCAATTTTACAAACCGCACACATAGAATCCAATAGATAGGGATGCCAATATATGGGTCCGAGTTTGGCGGGTCCCCAACCCGCTCGGGGCAGCAAGTTTAGGCCCGATAGTCTCGGGTCTAACATTCTAGACCCATTCGGTCAGGTCACGGGTCCATTTGAACCCGACCCGTATATAAAATATTTATAATATATAAATTAGTCTAATTTTTTTTTTAAAAACTTTACATGAATATACAAATTAATACAATTCAATTACATGAATTTATAAAAAACTTAGTGGTATGATGTTGAAGTTGATTTTATTAAAAATTTGGTTTATAGTTGACTTACATTTTTGTTTTCCTTATTTTTCGTATATAGTTGGGCATTTGGAGTGTTTCGTTTGACTATGTTTTATTAGGCTTCATGTACGATTTAAATATTTTCTTTTAATAGGTTTCTTGTATAATTTAAAATATTTATTCTAAAGATATTTGTTAAAAAATGAAAATTTTAATTATTTGGGCGGGTTCGTAGGGCAAGTTTGACGGGTTGTGATGGGTTTAGAAATCTAGCGGATTCAACGAGTCTAACCCATCGGGTTCGGGTCCATTGCGAGTTGGAAGCAGATCCCGAGTCCAAGAGAAAAATCTCACAAGTCGGGTCTCGAATTTGGTCAAACTCGTATTAGATTCAACCGTTGCCATCCCTATCAATGAGAAAATTTGTTCATCCGACCTTTCAAGTTTTTTTTTTTAATTTAATAGCCCTCAATTTATTTTTTCCTTTTTTTTTAAGTCAAATATCTGATGTGGCATAATTTAAAGGTCAATTAAGTGAAACTAACAAGTTTAGAGTTGGACGGGGGTCGAATTGTAAATAAATAAATTTATAACTTATATGATATCGATCAAACGATCGTGTGCGTTATGTGCTTAATAGTTGCTTGATCGATCAAAATAATCGATTGATCGATCACTATATATCTTGATCGATCAACACAATCGATTGATCGATCATTTATGTTGCTTAATCGATCATTTTTGATCGATTATTATGTGTCGTTTGAGCGATTGTTCTTCATTGATCACACATCGCTTAAGCGATATAGCATATTGATTGATCGATATAGCATGTCGATTGAGCGATATGCTATGTCGATTGAGCGATCTGGCATATCGATCGAGCGATAGAGCATGTCGATCGAGCGATCTGACATATCGATCGAGCGATAGAGCATGTCGATCGAGCGATATGGCATGTCGATCGAGCGATCTGGCATGTCGATCGAGCGATCTGGCATGTCGATCGATCTGGCATATCGATTGAACTATATGGCATGTCGATTGAGCGATATGGCATGTCGATCGAGCGATCTGGCATGTCGATCGAGCGATCTGGCATATCGATTGAGCGATATGGCATGTCGATCGATCTGGCATATCGATTGAGCGATATGGCATGTCGATCGATCTGGCATATCGATTGAGCGATATGGCATGTCGATTGAGCGATATGCTATGTCGATTGAGCGATCTAGCATATCGATTGAGCGATATGGCATGTCGATTGAGCGATATGATATGTCGATTGAGCGATCTGGCATATCGATTGAGCGATATGGCATGTCGATTGAGCGATATAGCATGTCGATTAAGCGATTGTTCTTCATCGATCACACATCGCTTAAGCGATATAGCATATCGATTGAGCGATATAGCATGTCGATCGAGCGATATGGCATGTCGATTAAGCGATTGTTCTTCATCGATCACACATCACTTAAGCGATATAGAATGTCGATTGAGCGATATAGCATGTCGATTGAGCGATATGCTATGTCGATTGAGCGATCTGGCATATCGATTGAGCGATATGGCATGTCGATTGAGCGATATGCTATGTCGATTGAGCGATCTGGCATATCGATTGAGCGATATGGCATGTCGATTGAGCGATATGGCATGTCGATTGAGCGATATAACATGTCGATTGAGCGATATAACATGTCGATTGAGCGATATGCTATATCGATTGAGCGATCTGGCATATCGATTGAGCGATATAGCATGTCGATCAATCATTTGGGGATATATGTAGATCAACTTTGAGTTTTGTATGGTCCCATCTCATAAATTCAATAAATAACTACATTGTTCCCATATAACTTCAAAGTTTGTTGAATATACTTTGGCCAGTATGACCACAAGTTGTGATCGTTATATGAAAAATCGATATAATTTTACCAATTACAGTGTAAAATATGATATTTCATTTTTTTAATGATATAAGTAACTAGATTCAAAGAAAATAACTAAAATCTCTTGGCATTTTCCACGTTATGTGCACAATCATTTGAAGCAATCATATTGCGTTACTCAAGCGATATGTTTCAGATACTCATGATCAAATGTCAGATTTTTGCAAGCGATCATTTGTAATTTTTCACTTTTAGGCCCGTACAAATGGATTTTATATGTAGATCAACAATTTAGAGATGTGTGCAAGATAACTTTGAGTTTTGTATAATCCCATCTCATGAATTGGATAAACTAGATTGTTCCCATATAACTTTAAAGTTCATTGTATATATTTTGGCCAGTATGACCACACGTTTTGATTGTTATATGAAAAATTGGTATAAGTTTACAAATTACAACGTAAAATATGATATAACTTCTTAATTCATTGTATTTACTATAGTCCTAATGATTATAAAACATAACCACTATCATGAGAAATGTGTATAATTTGACAAAATGAAGTTTATAATTTGACCATTTATTGTTTTAACACTATAATATATCCACTAGATATGTTTAATTTCTCATTTACAAGAAAAATAGTTAAATTTTCTTATATTTTTTTTCGTTTTAGGTCAATTGATATTTAATGTCCCTTAAGTAATAGTTTGTAAAATATACATGATCGCTCAAGCGATCTTCGATTCAATTCTTTTTACCTACCCACCCACAGCCAATCCCCAAATCCAAAACATGACAGATACAGAAAAAGGAAAATCCACGCACAAACACGCACACACACATCAAATTAAATGATAAAAGTTGGTTAAAATTTCAAATTGAAGACATCGTTTGCTAGCCCATCATGAGAGGAGTTGATTTATGAAAAAAAAAATGTGAATTTTTGGTCGGAGGCGGTGGAAAGGGCAACAACAAAGAACACACTCCGTTGCCGCCGTTTCACCACCTCTAGCTAGAATTTCTCAAAAAAAATTTCCATTAATTAACTCCTCTCAACATGGGCAAACTGATTCTTTGATTAATTTTGAAATACAATTAAATTTGAGTTGTTAATTTTGCTTATATTTGTGCGGTTTGTGAATGTATTTTTGTTTTCTTGTTCTTTTTTTTTTGTTTTAGGGATTTTTTTGCAATTCAATTGATTTTGAGGGTTAAAATATAAACGTTAAAGGTTAAACAAATATTTACTTAAACTCCATTTAAATTTAATTGACTATTAATTAAGATTAATAAACAAAAGGGCTGTTTACCTCAAAATTAAAACTTGAAGGCTATTTAATTAAAAATGAAACTTGAAAAGGCTATTTAACAAAACTCCACCCCTATAAATAGATAACTTTTTTCTTCTCCATTGGTCCCCCCGCCCCCCCTCCCTTCTTAATAGTAGAAAGATAAAGTGATGATGATTTGATAGCTACTGAGTGTGAATATTGATTTCTCAAATTTTACACATTGGATTCCTAACACATTGATCGGTAAAATTTTCAAAATCACTCTTATGGGAAAGTGGTAAAGAGCAACTAAACAAAATGTTACATATAGTTCGCAAATTACCTCTTGATCATGAATTCGAGTATTTAATGTATTGCATACGTAGTAGTTTTTCCTTTTTTTCTTGTATTTAATAATTATTTATAATTGTATAATAGTTTGATTTGCATTCGAGTTTATGTATTAATGTAATTGATTCATACGTAATAAATTGTTATCTTAAAAAAAAAACTTTCACCATTTCATTTATGCAGGTCAAATTTTATGACACACAAATATTTCCAAAAATAATCTTACATTGTATCAGACAATTCCTAAATATACAGCTTGGATGCATACTGGAAATCGGATTGGATCTTCTATTTTAAAATAGTATTTCATCTCCTTTTCTAAAATGGTATTTCATCTCATATTCTATAATTCACATTCATGTCATGCGTATAAAATTACTTTTTTAATTATACACTTGATGTATATCCATAGATTGGAATATAAGATGAAATACAATTTAAAATACAGGATCTCGTGTGTCTGAAAATAACTATATAGAGTTTTTCGAAAATTGATGATGAGGAAAAACAGAAAAACAATAAATCAATTGGTATCGGATATTAATGCTAGTAGAATAAGTAATTGATTATTACGCAATATTTTTTGGGTGTGGCTGATCGTTAACAAGAAGTGAGTCAATTTAAAAATAAAGAAAAAATGCATTTTAAAGATTTTTGGGCAATTTTACGAAAATCAATATCTTGCACAATATTATTTGTGTGCGGTTGTTTTGATTAATTAATTATGACTTACATGGCATAAAAATAAAATTAGATTGTGAGGTCATAAATAAACAAAATAAATTTGAATATTACGATGATGATCGGCATTAGTGTTTGAAACTTTTACTCTATATGTAACTGTTGACACTTATTTATAGTGTAAATTATAAATATATGATTGTTGTACATAGGGATGGCAATGGGGCGGGTATGGGGCGGGTTTGGCCAAACCCGGGATCCACCCCGTCGGGAAAATTTTGGACCCGGGCCCGGACCCGCCCCGGACCCGGGTGAACCCGCCGGGTCCGGGTTGGATCCGGCAGACCCGGTTTAAGTTTTAAAAATAAAAAAAATATATATTTTTTTTAAGAAAATTGATATTATTACAACTTTATAAATATGAAAAAAATAATGGCACTACTAAAACATCATTATCACATATTTATTTGTACATATTTTGAAATCATAACTTAATTATTAATGTTATATAATTATTTTTATATACAAGAGTATCATATTTATTTTTTTAAGTAACTATTTATATAACATATACTTTTATATATGAAATATAGATGTATATTATATAAATTTACATAAAATAATAAATAAAAATATCTAAAAATAACTAATCGGGGCGGGTTCGGGGCGGGTCCGGGTCCAAAAAATAAGACCCAGGACCCGGCCCGGATCCGGTTAGGAGTCTTCAAACCCGCCCCATTGCCATCCCTAGTTGTACATGAAAATCATGAGTGATTAGTAAATTACAAAAAGGAAGTAAGAAATATAGCGACTTAAATCTTTTTCTTTTTTTTGTTTTTTTTTTTGGGTGGGTGGGGGGGGTGTTGGGGGGTAGGGGGACAATTACACTGGAATACCTTAAAGTTAGTCTAAATTACAAATAAAACCCTTTATTTCAAAAAATTATCTGAATAACTTTGAGATTTGCAAACATTTTACAAAGGTCAACCTTCCGTCTACAATTGTTAGGATTTCTAATGAAGACCATTAAATTTTTGTTTGTTCTTCCTATTTTACTCTTTTGATCAAAGTTTGAACAAATTTAACTAATTTTATAGTAGTAAAATGCCCTTTGGGCTCTAATGCATATTATTTAAGTTGTTTAGGGTTGACTTTATAGGGCTATGAAAATTATAAGGTCTGTATTGATTTACCAATTTTTAAATTTTAGTCATTGTCTAATAATGACAATGCAAGATTTTGTTTGTACATTGTATGATCTGCTGTAAATTGGTATTGGGCAACTATACAAATCATTTTAATAAAATAATTAGAGCATAACACCATACAAACACCTAAAAAATAATGTAAACAACTACCACTTCATTTCATAAAGCCAACTAGTTGAAAATGTGCAATATAGGTTGTCCAAAAATATCAACAAAATACTTTGCATCTCCTAGAAACCCATTAACAGTTTAACAAGTCTAAAAAACACTTCAAAGTATAACAAATATCAACAAAATATATTACATATCCTAGATCCACATTAACAGAACATGTCCAAAACACACTTCAAAGATCACTTGGTCCAGTTGTAGGTGGACAGGTTGAAGAATAATGCATGTCATGCATTTTTATTTTTATTGTATCTCTCTTGGTTGTATATTAGATGGCATCAAGATAGATTGTGATGCAGTCTCTTCTTTGCTTTTGTTTACACCACGAATTTTACTTGTTGCTGTCCAAGATGCACGGCTTTTGCTTCTCCTTGTCTCCCTTGCAACATTAGGCTTGTATGGCATTTGTTTAATAGCACTTTTGGCATTGCTTGGTCATGTTAGAAGATAGAATATTGAAAAAATAAATTTGTAATCTCAAAACAAAATTATTAGTAATGCAAATTAATGAAAATTTGACCTTTTGAGAAGGATGGAGCTATTGTGCTTAGGACTTGAAAAGATTGGGTTAGCACAAACAGATGTGAATGAGGCCTTGATGATTGTGATCTAGTTGCTTCATTCTCTCGCAGAAAAAAAAAAAAATGATTTTTCATACTTATATAAATATATAACAAGTGTAAAGTCCAAGACTTTTGATTACTTATGTGGGCGTTTGTTTTCTTTTTGCCCTTATCACTTTACTGGAGTCCTCCAGCCCTTTTTGAGTGCCTTGCCACAAAATAAGGAGTTAGAATTTGTTAAATAAGTTATAAAAAACCAATAACTGAATTTGTTAATACACTTACCATTGCTTCTTTGTATGTCCTCTAATTATGGCACAATCCTTGACATCTGTTGTACCTAATCACATTAACCTTAGTTGCTTTACCAACTTCTCTTTCTCCTACTCTTTCTTGGACTTCCTGGTAGTTTTTTCTTTACTAGAGAGAGTACATCTTGAGGATACACATTCATATTTCGTAGTCAAAAATTAGGATCAGAAAATGGATGTATCATGTATTGGTATGCCTTTTGGAACTTGTCTATTGTAAATCTTTCATCACAGTATTTCTTCGGTCGATCTCTCATATAATCAATTGTTTTAGCCAGATGTAGGGATGACAATGGGTTTGGGTTAGACCCGAACCCCCCCCCTAATGAGGCGGGTTTTAAGACTCCTAACCGGGTTCGGGGCGGGTCCCAAGTTTTCATTTTAAAACCTGGACCCGCCCGAATCCGCCCCGTTAGTAATTTATATATATTTTTATTTATTATTTTATGTAAATTTCTATAATATACATCTATATTTCATATATAAAAGTATATATTATATAAATGGTTACTTAAAAAAATAAATATGATACTCTTGTATATATAACATTAATAATTAAGTTATGATTTCAAAATATATGCAAATAAATATGTGATAACGATATTTAATTTTTTAAAAATTAAAATATGTTCAAAAAAAATTGTAAATAATTAGTGCTTTGATAGTACTATTATTTTTTTCATGTTTATAAAGTTGTAATAATATCAATTTTCTTAAAAAATATATATTTTTAATTATTTTAAAATTTTAAACCGGGTCTATTAAGTCCAACCCAGACCCAGCGGGTCCGAGGCAGGTCCAGGCTTGGGTCCAAAAACGTCCCGGGTTTAGCCAAACCCGCCCCATATCCACCTCGTTGCCATCCCTAGCCACATGTGTACAAGACAACCCAGAAATCTCCCAAACTATGCAATCACTCCATTTTCTATTCAAGTTAACAATGTAGTGGCCACTGTTGCTCTTCATTTGAAATTCTCCATTACCAGTAGTAGACAAACCACATTTACTGGACTCTTTTACAACATCATCATACTATTCCTTTTTTTTTTTTTTTTTTTGTGCAATTGGCAGAATTACCCATCCCTCAATATTGACAAACCAAGAAAAAAAACCTCTTCAATATAGGAGATCGATGTATACTGCTAGAACTATCTTATGGCACATCACATTGCAAAGTCACCAACTCCCTTCATTCTGAATTGAAACCATCTTTGCATAGTAAGATAGTAACCTAATAGAATCACCATAGTTCCCCTCAACCTCCTCTCTTACTTCCTTCCTAGCCCTCCATATATATTTGCATATATGGAGGTCTACACCATATTTCTTAATCTCACTCCGGATACCTTTGGAATTCATGTCTGAGTTTTCTCTATGATAGATTCTCACTTCTTAGCAATCCACTTCGCACAAGCATCTTTAGTGCTACTATTCATTATACAACAATGAGTGGGGTTATATGTATTTATCACAAAACTAGAACTATTAGACATCATAGAAGCATGAATCCTCCAAGGACAATTTTCTTCCTTACACTTTGCAATGTAACCATTCTTCTCATTTTTCAATCTTTTAAGTTTGAAACCCTCTTGTATTACAAAATCCATCAACTTCTCAATGAAATCATTCTTATCAATGAAAGATTGGTTTTTTTTTTCAATTTCAATTTTTCACTAAGTTTAGGAGATTAAAAAACATCAATACCATTTAAACTCCCCTTTAAAGGATCATCCTAAAAATCATCATCTGAATCATTTTTAGGTTCACAATGATCATCAGACTGATAGTCTGACATAACACCCCCTTCACTTCTTTCATCATCAAGTGACACACTATCAACATCACTCCTTTACTATTAGTCTAATACAGTGTATTAATGCTATCATCCTCTGGTATATTTTCACCAGAATGCACATTAACATCAATATCATCAACACCCTTACTATTGCCATCATCCAAGTTATCATCACCTAAATTTTCAACACCCAAGTTATCATCGAACATATCATCAATCTCAACCAGGACATCATCAATAACATCATTGACATTAACATTCAAAATACCAACAAACACATTCATATTTCAACAACCTTATTACTATCAAACATGCTTAGCACATATCAGTGGCAACAATCATCATATTCCTACTGCCCATTACACTTGTAGTCATAGTTAGTTCATCATGACGCATACCAAAAAGCTTCTTAATATAATCACGCATATCCCTAATAATGTACATATCTCTATCAATGTTGGGCAACTTATCTTCTTTGTCCATACATTTCACAACAAGACAATATGTTTGGTCCCCCATACCTATCAAAATTTGAAGAAAAAAAGGCAATCAATCAATAATCAAACACAAAACCCTAGCTTTATGACTACATTACTTTGTGACTGAAAAAAATGTGAATTTCTCAATAAAAAAAGACAATTAGTCAATACATTATTTTATGACTATATCATGACATATACCAAAAAAGATTTGAAAAATCATATACAAAATCCTACCTTTTCGGACAAAAAATTAGGGATTTTCTGAAAAAATTAATGGTAAACCGACCACAAAATCTTTTGCAATACAAATATTTTTCACAAAACAAGAATAAAACACCAAAAA
Source organism: Petrea volubilis (assembly GCA_026212405.1). Lineage (NCBI taxonomy): Eukaryota > Viridiplantae > Streptophyta > Magnoliopsida > Lamiales > Verbenaceae > Petrea > Petrea volubilis. The sequence continues at coordinate 8,319,176 of CM047882.1, read as the reverse complement.
ACCCACAAAAATTACAGTAACCATTGGTATATTTCAAAAAGCTCAAATTGAAAGCCAAACCATAATTAATTAAACGTCCGTCTAGGTGAAAATTGCCATTACAAACAACATATTTGCAAAAATTAAAGAAAAAACCAAAAAACTCAAGTGATAAAAATACATTTGCATGGATTGTATTACACTTACCTTTTCATAAAAAAACCAACATCCACCTTAAAAAATGACGCACTCCAACGTCTAATGTTGCCTTCAAGATCGCCGAAGTCGAATGATGTGAAGGCCGGCAAAAACAAGGGAGATGGTCGTCAAAGGGCAAGGGTTATGACGTTTAGGGTTTTTAGTGAGAGAAAACAAAAAGTAATCTGAAGGTTCTCATTTTTGCCCGCTACATGGGATGTAATTGGAGTGAGAGGTATTTTGGGATTTTTTTCTCTTTTAAATTAATTTTTTGTTTTCTATTTTTTTTATTCCTCTATAAAATAGAGGGCATAATTATCTTTACATATACCCAGTTAATATTGCAATTTAATTTGCAAACCTCAACATTATTTAGGTAATTTTTCAAAATAAAATATTTTATTTATAATTTAGACAAACTTCATGGTACTCCAGTCTAATTGTTCCTTTTTTTTTGACACATTTTGACATTTATTCATTCTTCATCCAAAATCAAATATCCAGTCGACAACACGTAATTTGCACGTGGTTTTTCTATCGTGTTTGAGTCTCAAACTTAGTCATTTTTTGACGCATTTAATCCATTGCACACTCTTTGTATATTTTTCCTTGTAGGCATTGAAATTTTATGTCAATTTGAGCATTAATATTTTTTAAGCAATTATATGTTATTTATATTTTGATCCAAGAATAAATAAAATATTTAATTGATGGTTAAACTAAATACTTATTAGAAATTTGTAACACAAAATTTCATGTCTTTTATTTTTCAGAACGAGAAATCGTACAAATGAATTTAGCAAACATAAATAAAAAATGTAGGTAGAATTCACTACAAGCTTATGGGAGTCCCAGATGGGATGCTTTACCTTACTACTTGGACTCCCAAGGTCATCCTCGAAGTGCATTATATCCCTCCTCGAAGTGGTCCTCTATTTCTCCGCAAAGTGGTCCCCTACCTCTTATCAGTATTGTTCCTCCTCCTAACAGTTAATGATAGACTGTTACAAAACGGCGAAAGTCATCCACATCAATTCTAACTCTATCCGTTCCAACCTCCTACTATAAATAGAAAGTCTCCACATTGTACTAGGGTACGATCATTTTCTCTGTACTCATTCTCTCAGTGGTTCTTTACCTTCTGATTCTCTATTCAATATTTTCTCTGATTTAAATATCGTAGGGTTTTCGCCAAAAACACTTTCAACTAAACTCATATGTGTTGCTTTCTAGCAAGTTAAGGGCCAAACCAAACATATTTATTCTTATTCTCATCGGATCAGACCTCCCCAAGTCCACATTTAGGAGACAACACCATCAGAAACAAATCGGGAGTGGATTTTGTATATATATGTGTGTGTATGCGGATAAAATACCACAAAAATATATACTCATTGTTAAACATGCATTAAAATTGTATACGCGTATCACGTATGTATGTATATACGTATCGGTGGGTACAATTGAAACTATGTAGCCTCCAAATGAGTACAATACAAAAAAGTTTTCCAAGATAAATTCTCCTAATTACAAAAAGAAAATTAATTAGGATTAGGGAATTTTGGGTTGGGAATATAAATTAGCTTCTGTGGATTATTATTAATTTGTGTGCTACACGTGAATTGTGGATTGAAATGAGCATATTAGCTAACTAGCTAGCTAGTACTGTGTTAATATTACAGGCAGATTATAGAGATGCCTGGCAAGCTGACACCCTTCATTCCAAATATGTGCACAAAAGATGCTCATTTTTTGAATTGCAGGATAAAAACAGAGAAAATAAAACCATTTCTAATTTTAAATATAAAATGTTTGATGGAGCAGAGAGCAGGCCATTTAATGAAGGGCCCGGATTTGCAGAGAGCAAGCCATTTAATGAAGGATCTGGATTTGCAGAGAGCATGTGCGGTAGGGCGTGAAACCATCCCTTAAGAGCTGCAGCCACCTTATATGAGAAAGAGTAGAAATTGTTCCAATAGCTACCACCTGATGATAACGATCAAACTAGAGAGAGAGAGAATTAAGGGTATATATGGGAAATTCTCCATATATATATATGTGTGTGCACGCGCGCGCAAAAAGACATTTTTTTTTTTGTTAAATAGTTGTTGATACAAGTGGTCAGGTTGCAATCAGTTCATTGATCAAGCTGTTGTATTCGAATATTGTGTATGTGAAGCCCACTTATAGGGTTTCCATGACATTCATTCGCTCTGCATTTAGTTGAGCTTTAATGGAGTATTGAATACCGATAGTTTGTTGAAAAAAAAAAAGGAGACATTTTTTCGAATAATTTGGTGCTAACTTAATAAAATAATTATAATCAATTAGCTAACTTAGGTCTGTCAATGGGTAGGATTTGGAGTGAATTTGGAAAATCCGAAAGTCGAATTTGATAAACTTTCTCGATATTCGAATTCGATCCGAATTTTATAGGATTTACATTCAATACTACTCAGTCCGAATCCGATAAAAAATTCGAAACCCAATAAGAAAATTCAATCCCATTAACGGTTAAAAAAAATTGAAAATTTTAAAATCAAGTAATAAATAAATAATTGTTTTTTATGTAAAAAATAAATTTTAATTAAGTAGAAAATTATTTAGAATATGTATAAAAACTATACATTATTTTTTTAAAAAAATACTTTGAAAAATAAAAAAAATAGTATATTATTAATCATTATGATTTATATATTGTATTTTATTTAAGTTCTTTACTAACATTGTATGCATAAGCTTATTAATCTACTAAAGATTATCAATAAGTTTGGATTCAAATCTTTAATGGATCGAATTGATCAATTCCAATGACCCTATCCATTAATTTCAAATTACGAATATTTGCAATCAAATATTTTAGTCGTCGAATATTACTAAAATTCAAGTGGACTTGGATAGGATTTGTATAAAATTCCGCTCCAGTAGCAACCCTAAGCTAACTTGTTATATATAGAAATGATCAAATATTGGGATTGTTTGGATCTAAGAGACAATTAGTTTTGAAAATTGATAACGGGCTGGCTAGTTAATTTGTTCAAATGTATAAATATATCATATAAATATATCGGTTGGGCTAGTCACTTAATCAAACTTATTAGCCCATCTAATTTCTTGCAATAAAAGGAAAAGTACAAGAGCAAGAAAAATCGACTTAAACAATTAATTCTTGCATGCAGATCACAACGGGGGAAAAAAAAAAAAGAAGATAAAATGGGGTCAAATTTCATGCTTGATACTATAAATTATAATTATTGTCCACAGAACTCAACTGCAGACTGCTCCAGGGAGTACGACAATCATTGTCATGTTCATATCGTCCCTAGGGAAAAAAAAATTATGCTAACTGGTTTTTAGTCAATATTGTAATCGTTGAATTTGAATATAATTGATATTAAATAATATTTTTAAAAATAAAAGTATGACATTTTCATACTTAACAGCGACAATAAAAAAACCAACTTAAAATATATGATGAATAGCATTTCATGGACCCGTTTCCTATATTTCTCCGATCAGCCAAACCCTAAACAAAGCTTTCTTGAATTAAGTAATTCTAGCATAACAGGATCAAATATCAAACCCGCAATCAACCGTTCGATAAATGTAATTAAGATGATCCCTAAGGGACTGATCAAACCCTACTACAAGCCTAGTGCTGCAAAACCAACAATTCATATACTAATATATTACAAACATATATAGAGCCATACATATCCATATTTGAATTAGTGAAATTCAAGAACACAAATACTCACGACTCAATGATCGATATATTTCGATATGTTGGCCATGGATCTCCACACCTGAGCTGTGGCCACTTGCCTGAGCCTCCGCTCCTCCTCCACCGCCACCGCCGGGGTTAATAGACCTAAACGCATTAAGGGCTGCAAGCTGCCCAAATGCCATCCCCCGCCAGCCACACCGCCGCCGCTGCCACCACCGTTGCCCAAGCTAGTTTCTGCTCCCGCAAGAGCGCCACCGCCGGCATCGGGAGATTCATAAAATGCAACCCCTAGTAGCCACCTGAATTACCTCCGCTTTGCGTGCTAGAATTCCCATAGAAGGAAATGACCATAAAGACTCACCATTGATCACTTGGCTGCCTGCTGGGAATTGTCACCATCAGAAACGTCGACGTGGCGGGGATCTGACCTTGGCTCGCCGCAATAGACCCTGCACTCGACTGCAGCATATATTCCCCATCATGGCCCGCACCTCCGTCGCCAGATCCTCCTCCGGCCGCCGCCGCTCCGCTCCACCTCCGCCTCTGCCGCAGCCATCATCGGATTCTCACGCACTATGTTATCCCCCACTGATCTGACCCCTCATCTAAATGCGCCCGGCGCGAAAAACCCTGGCTAAAATAACTACTATTATGATTATTATTTCTGAAATATTGGGAGGAGCCGAAACGGTCGGAACCGGGAGCCCCGGACCGATATGTTAAGGCGAAGTGAAATTAGCACGGGATTGGTCCCTGTTCCGGTGGCCGGCGATCACCGCTGGCTCTGCCTGCTGGAGGAGCCACTCATGGTTTCGCCGTCGGATTGTTGGCCCAACTCTCGAGTGGAGCTGGAAAACCCTGGCGGCGCAGGTGGCAGGCCTGCGGATTGCGGCGGCCGCGGCCGTAGACCTTGGGTGTGCCTGTCCTTGGTGGAAGTTCTCTTGGGCAGTGTGATTCTTGTTGCTAGGTTGCTCTTGTGATTGTTTGCAAGAATTTGATATGTCCAAGGTTGCTTTATGATCTGTTTTCTCCAGGAGTTGTAATGGAAAAGTAGGTTTTTGCATAGTGTTGCCATTGTTAATATTATCCATGATGATGAGAGGATGAGTGATGTGTTATCAAGTATTGGTGGGGAGGGGGGAGGGCAAAGTCTAGCACATCTATGTATGTTCTGTAGATGACCCTCAGTTTCAGTCACTTTGTGGAACTCTCTTTTGTTTTCTTTTCTTGCTTTTTTCATTTGTGGGATTTTTTATCTCTCCTCTCTCTCTCTAGGATGTTGCTTGCCAATTCCCTTGAGATGGGAGC
>CM047882.1:8263464-8313464 GCA_026212405.1 Petrea volubilis | reverse complement strand
GGGTCATGACATTATTTTGGTCCGCAAGTGCCCCTCTATGAGAGACAATTTTGACTTAAGCAAGTTAAATTAATTATTGGCTAGTGAATAAAAGAGAAAAATACTATTATAGCTTGTCTTTTTTTCCCTTGCATGATATTGCTGCATCAGAAGTGAAAAATGGTGAAATAATCTCTGCGTCTCCGTGTAAAAACTTTTCATATTTTATCGAAAGAGCTTATAAATTTGTAAATAAATCATTAGGTCTAATAAGTTTCTTTAAAATAACTCATATCTTTAACTTATTATTATCATCTTAACATTCTATTTATAATTTCAAATGTTTAAACTACAAAATAATCATCTTTACTAACATCGTATAAACTCATGTAATTTTCTTCAAAAATTTAAATCTATTATTTTAATATAAGATCTAATATCTTATAAAACTCCAAATATTTTATTTGACGTGGAAGCTTATGAAATCTTTTAAATAAACTTAGCCAATTAACTATTCACTACAAGGGAAAAAAAACTAATGAAGTGGTAAAAAAAAAAGTTGTTGCCAATTGAAAGCAGTTATTTTTGTCACAAAGAGAATTTTTCATAAGCTCAATGATAAAAAGATATTGTTTAAGCGTTCTTATTGTTTGGAATTAATGAGACGCCTATTGCGATAACTTAGTTGTAATTAGAAAAATATTATCACAAAATCATAGTAACAATTTTTTGTCACTGAATTATATATCAATATAGGAATGTCGTCAATTAGTAATAGTGACAATTAAAACACTAATTATTATCACTATTGCACCAACAAAATAAGAGTTATTGTTCTTCATAAGCTTAATTAATGACAAGATAAAAAGTATTGTCACTTAATCCATACATATAGCTGATAATTGTTTCTAGTAGTGATTTGCAACTTAAAACACAGAAATTAGAAACATGTTTTACTTTCTGTATGTGGCTTAAAATAAGCTCAGTCTACGACGTGCATGTACTTGTCTTTTGTTTCTTGTATTTACAGTTATAGTTATCGAACCAAAAATTTTATTAGGGAGAGAAATTAGCTATAGAACAACTCTATCTCACAATCAAATATTATATAATGAGCTATAATTTACTTTGTGAGGAAAGTTAATTATATTACTATTAAATAATATGAACTTGCACTAATTCATTTTTGTTGACCTTAAATATCAAATACTAAATGTGGAAACATGTACGGCCTTTAAGCTTTAAAATTATGCTTAAAATTTGAAGGAATACCACTGTGTATGAAGATTAAACTCCAAATCAATCTTTCCCATTCGGTCTTCTCATTTTAGCTTAATTTGATTGTTTTACATATTGCATGTGTGAAGATGCGGACACCCCTGTATTCGGACAAAAAGATTTTACATTCATTGTTTATTGTTCATCTTATTAAGGTCTTGGGAATGCTTAACTACTTCAAAAATATGCCATGATTAACGTAGTCTGTTGCCTAAGCAAGCAAAATCTTTACGATTAAACAATAAATTGCTAATGAGAATGAAAAATGAGGAGTGTGACACTGACTATTGAGGCAAAAGATGGGCCAGTACTCCGTAAAAATTATCATACAAGTATTATTACATAATTTGAGTGATTCTAATTTTTGTTCTGTCATAATAATGATAATTTTTATAAATTTAATAGTAAGAATAATTGTGTTCAAATTGTCACTACTCATATTGAGAAGTAAAATATATAACAATTTAGTGGCAACATAAATATTATCACCAATTATGGCGATTAAGGGCTCGTTTGGATGGGCTTAAAAAAAAAGTGCTTCTCGAATGGTACTTTTTATGATAGAGCTTTTTTTTTTAAGCCAAGCAGTTTTGCGTTTGGATACAGAAGTTAAAAGTGCTTTAAAAGGTGCTTTTATTTGAAGCTAGTCCAAGGTAGCTTCTTAAAAAAGCCTTTTTTGGCTTTTTTTTTCTAGCTTCTGCTTTTTTTAAAAAGCCCATCCAAACACAATTTGTTTTATCTGAAGTGCTTTTTTTCAAAAAATAAATGTTTTTTATCTAAAAATAAGCCCATCCAAACGGGCTCTAAATTGCCATTATAGATATGTCACAAATTATTAGTAAATAATTATCCAATTTTGACCCTTATTTTCATATCCCGTAGTAGTTCTAAAAGATAAACAACACTAATTCTTGTCGTTATCAATTTAGATTCTGGCAAAACAATAGTTATTGTAGTCATTGTTAGTAAATAAATATATTTATTGGCGAGCGAAAGGTGATATGACCTATATACACTACAAAAGAATGAGTAAATTGATGGCAATATAATAAGTGATAGGGAAGAAATTATCACTAATTATATACATTCAGTGACAAAAAATTATCTTATCGCAAAGTGCGGCCAACTAGTGACAACATATTGTCTAAGTTTCACCAATGATAATTAGTGACACAACTAAAGTAACAATGAAATCTTGTCATAAAATTATAGTGACAATTCATGTTATCACCAAATTGTCATTATAAGAGTGTCACTAATTATCGATAATGACAATTACAACATTAATCGTTGTCACCATTGAATAATATTATGACAAAATAAAAATTATTGTCACTAAATGAATTCAATTAGTGACAAGATAGAAATTATTATCGTTGGTTACAATTTTTATATTATTATTTTTATATTTTGTTATTAATATTATTTTTTCTTATAATGATATATCATTGTTGATTAATTATTTCTATGTACATTGCCACTTTATTTTTTATCGTTAACATTAATGATATTATTATTTTTTAAAAGTGAATATTATCAATATAATTGATGTATAATTAGAATTTAGAACATGAGGTTTAAGATGTTAAGCATTAAAGTACAAGACTGTTCAAAATAAAATGCGGGTAGTAGGTACGTAGTGGTCTTGGTTGAAAAACTCTAGCTGGCCCATGTGCATTAGGAACAGAATACAAGTAGTTGTATTGTAAATCAGGAGACAATTAAGTACTTTATTTCCAATTCTTTTTCTATCCCCTGCATACATTTTCTCGAACGTACAGATTTTTGGAAAGCTATTAATGACTCGGGTAAAGGGGTATAGGGTTGATAGTCAATTATCTTGGATGTTGTAGCCCCTTTTGGAAATCCAGGCCAGGGCATGGATTTCCTCAATTTTTTTCTTGCTTCTTCAATACCAATTATGCATGCAAACTTTCTCAAAGCCCACATCATAAAAGTTTGAATTTCACTCAAAAATTCATAAAATCATTACTACATCTGCTTCATATTATTAGCCGTTTTGACATTTTATTTTTTAAATATATATATATATCATTTTATAAAAAATTTAAAAAATAATGTGTTTTTTTTCGAATTTTCCCTTATGATCACATAGCCTCTAAATTCTAATCATTCTACTGCTTATATTTTCAAGACGGGTAAATTAAATATGTCAAGTAAAGTATATTATTAAGTTCTACATAATTTGTGTGGAATAATATAGCAAGAAAATGAGTAAATTGACGATAACAAAACAAGTGATGACGAAAAAGCCGTCACTAATTATATATATTTGATGACAACAAAATTAACAGAGTTTACACAATGTTAATGGTGACAACATAGTGCAACTTTAATAATTGGTGGTACACCTACGGTAATAACTAAATGATAATATAAGGTATTATAAGGTATTATCCTTAAGATAAATATTGATGACAACTTTTATATTGCCAGTTTTATATTTTGTGGCAAAAATAATAGGTTTGTTCCCTAAAGTATCGCTATTTCGGATTTTGTCCCATCAATTACCAATTTCTCACAATATTATGTCCCATAAATTGCTAATTTTATCAATTTATGTCCTTTCCATTAAATCGTTAATAGTTTGGACATGTGAGTCAAGCGTGGCCATTAAAGTGAAGCAAAATTCGTAGATTAATTTCATTTTAACCCCCATATCACTAGAAATTTTTTTCGTGGAAAGAGGGTTGGGGGTGGCTTTTGCTAAAAATTTTGGTGGGGCCCAATGGTGGAGGAGAGAAACGGTGGGAGAGAGGGTGTTTTTTTTTTTTACTTATTTCTTTTGTGTATAATGTTTTTTTTTTTATTTCAAGTAACATATGGTTAAAATGCAATTAATCTATGAATCTTTCCCCCACTTTAACGGCCATGCACGCATCAGTCATGTGACTTTGGCGTTAACAATTTCACAGAACAGACATAAATTGAGAAAATTGGCAATTTATAAGGCACAATGTGAGAAATTTGTAATTGGTGGGACAAAATACGAAAAATGCTACTTTATAGGATAAATTTGGCATGTTTTGCATATTTTATCACTAATATTACTTAATCATGTAGTTAACTTTAAACAACTAATAATATCGTAAGAAAGTAGTGTATATAAAGAGTATAAAAACAAATAATAAAATTAAATTAAATTAAATCATATTATTAATAAGATTTATATATATATATATATATTATGATTATTATAGTGCAATCCACATTCTTTAAATTCTTTGTATTCATATACAATGAACACAAGAATTTTGAAAACCCCCACCTTCAAATTTTAACTAGTCAAAATCGTTTTTTATTTAGTTTTCTCGTACCAAAGTTTTTTTCCGATTTCTATGTCTTGAATGTGGATGGCAAAAAGTAACCCCCCTCAATTAAATGGAGAGGTTTCACTGAGTCTAATGCGAATTGAAGGTTGGGGACTTCAAATTTAGCAAAATCCAAAAACCTAAACCCCTCGGTTGGAGTCTTTCTTGTCTGGTTCTTTGACCTAGGTTTTTGTTTCCCAATCGTGCATTGTGAAAATATGTGTCCAAATTGTTTCTTTTTCAACCCCAACCATGCATCCTAAGCTTATATAAATATTCAACATTTAAAGCACGAATTCAAGTCAAAATTTTAGGTTAAATACCATGCACCGCAAGAGAAAAAGAAAAGAAAACATTGACAATAATATATATATATATATATATATATAATTATATATATATTTAGTAACATAAGATCTTATTTTATTATGAAAAGTAATTTTTCACAAGATAAATAGTATATAAAATTTGGAAAATTCTTACCCGCTCCGAGTTTGGTCACACCACAACTAATCAGGTGATGAGTGTTTTACACTTGTCATGTGATTAGTGTACAGTTTAGGGAGAGTGACCAATCACAAGACAAGTATATTAACACTTGCTATATGATTAGTTGGGTGCGGCCAAGCCAGGTTTGGGCAAGAATTTTCCATAAAATTTGTACTTAAGTGATACTTAAAATTTTTATGTTAAAACATACCACCACCAGAAAAAAGGAAAAAAAATGATGGTAATATATTAATTAACGATATAAAAGGTATAACCAACTACATATACTTAGTAACATAAAATCTTATTTTCTGATGAAAAGTAACTTTTTACAAGGTTAACAGTGACAAAATTGTATTTAAATTATCACCACCTACGATTGTTGACATTCCCCTATTGATAATTTAACGACAAGAAAATATTGTCACAAATCATCACAACCATTTTCTATTTATTTTATTTCTAAATTGTAACAATAATGGTGTCGCCAAAATTTGAATAGATGCTGCTTGAAACACTTGTGACCCAAAAAAAGGACTACTTGAAATACTAATTTTTGTCGCCATTGGACATATTTATAGATCACTTTGTTAACTATTTCCTACATCGACTAAATACAGAGACATAGCATGATTTAAAATATTTTGAACAATCCTCATCTCATTAACCAACTTTTGGGATTAAATTAGAACCAAACCATAATACTTTACCCACTACAAGAGTAGTTAGGTCATGGAAAAAGGGCATGTTAATTATTTTCTACATCGACTAGATACAAAAATAGGTCACGTGAAGGGCCGGGGCATGTTAGCTATTTCTCATATCTACTAGATACAAAGATTTGGTATGATTTATAATGGTTTAGACAATCCTCTTGAGGTTGATTTAGATCCAATCCTATAATACTCTTCACACTTGTATAGATCTATTAATTGTGACAAGATGAACGGTATTGTCATTCCATATATACTAGACGTAGTGACACATTAACATAATAGTGGAAAATAATTGGTTTGTTAATTATTTAAATATAGTGTTTTATGTTTATTATACAAAATTGAATAAAATTGGAGAGAATAAAGTTAGAGAGGAGAGAGATGATGAATAATTTAGATGGGAAACAGAGAGATGAAAAAAAGAGAACTTCGGAGGCGAAAGAGAGAATAAAGAGGGTGTTTGGCTAAGTTTATTAGTTTCTCAAAATATCTCATAAGTTATTTGAGAACTTTTATTAGTCCCTAAAGAGTTTTAAATATTTTTTTAAATAAAGAACCTTATAACCTCTAAAAATAAGAGGTTTAAACTTATAAGCTCCTAAGGAAAAGTAGTCCCCACCCCACCTTCTCTTTTTCAATGTGGGATACTAACTCACACTATACTTTTTTTTTTTTGGATAACTCAACTCACACTATAGTTTAATACTCAATGAAAGGCTTTTTCCTTTTTGTGTATTCGCGACATCACTAAGAGCATGTTACCAACTTCGACACCAACCACACCTGTAAGCCAAACTTGCTTGCCTTAAAGTATGCATTTGTCGTTATTCCAAGAGTCACATCGTGCTCACATGTGTCCACTCCTTACTAATCTGAGCCGCATCTTACAAACTCGATTGGGCCTCTTATGTCAAATCGCTCTTCTTTCCAAATGGGAGCAACAACCACGGGAGCATCAACCATATGTCGCATCCATAATCCATACTTCTCCCAATCCAAACCTTTTGAGTGTGATACCGCTTGTTAGTCCCAAGAGGGAGCACAAATTGAAGAGAAATTGAGCAAGGCCTTAGTGAGATCCAAACTCATGGGCTAGGACATCAAATCTTAACCCAAAACCTGAAGGCAATAGGCCTACCGGTCTTTCCACTTCATAAGTTGCTTACTTGACCTTCTCTTTCATAATGTAGGATACAAACTCATACTTGACTGCATTTGAATACTCAACAAAATGAATGCAGATAAATTCAATAAATTTTCATTACAAGAAAGCACCCACTTCATTAACAAAAAAATTTTAATAGAAATATTTTGTCACAAATTTAAGATATTTGTAATAGATCAATAACATAATTCAAGATAAAAAAAATTAAAAAATAATTAATGACAAGACATTTATGAATAGATTTGTAATTGACGAAATCTATCACATCAAACTAAATTGTAATAAATTGATTTATTATAATGGGGATGAATTCTTGTAATGCTTAAAACCCAATCAAGGAAAATGGAGAATGTGTCTTTGTTTGAATTGAAATAAAGATAACTAATTAAGTTAATCAAAATATAACTAATTATCCATTTTTTGAAAAACTCCACAAGATTACCTATTCATTAATCGTTACAACTCAATTTTCAATTCCACAGATGGAATATATATATATATATATATGTGTGTGTGTGTGTGTGTGTGTGTTGGGGGGGTGTTAACATCTTCTATGTATTATTTATGTATTATTTATCATATTACTTTAACAGAAAAAGAATTATATTGTTTTAGTCTTAAAATCTCGAGTAGAAGCTACTTACTTTTTTAATAATGTAACTTAAAAATATTTCTTTTGGTTAAGAAATATTTAATTGAAGTTGAACATAAAATGCCAAATGCTCAAAAAGGAATTGACTGAATTATATATATATATATATATATATATATATATATTACATATAACGGAATAGTCAGTATAAATTTATGACAAGTGGCAGCGTAGTTTCACGACAAGTATCAGCAACATATTTATTTTTTAAATGTCAATTAATTAGACATACTTATTACTAATTAATTAGTCATTTAGTACGGTTTTGAATTATGAAAAGGGTATATTATTTAATGATTTAAGATTGAATCACAAGTTCATTACCAGTATTACTTAACTATTTTAAATTACTTGCTATAAATTAAGTAAAGTTCTTAAATTTTATATTTGAAAAATATAAAATTTCATTGAATTTGAAATTAAATAATACTGTCATTACTTATCAATTTAAATTACTCATCATAGTTGTAAAGAACATTTAAAATATCTAGAAAACTTACATATTGGAACAGAAGAAATAAATTAGACAATATATTTCCTATAATAATATTAAACTTTATAAAACAAAAAAAAATATTAATAAAGTTTTACTATTATTCAAACTAATTATTGATTAGAAAAAAAAATGTGATTAGTAAAGAAACTAACAAAAGATCATGACATAACAAAATATTAGAAAGTAAAATATTAGTAAAAGACATCCTAAAAAATATAAATCTATACTATTATATATTTGAGAGCGATCTATGACTAAAACAAACTCAATTTCGACTCATTTCTCAATTCTTAGAATTTTGAATTGTTTTTAATTGATAAATCAACTTTAATTATTGTTTAATTTTAATTATGGATTTCCTTTCTTTATTTTCTTCTAAAAATCAATCTAATTAATTATTTTCTCAAATCTCTAGATCATTCAAATTTTATTAACTTAATCACTCTTCTTTAATATGTACTTTTTCATACTTATCTCTTTGTTTAATTTTATCTTTTTTTTCTTTATTTTGACACAACGATGAAATTTTTTTTTATCTCAACCATAAATTTAAAACACAATGAGGGGATCAAGCGTTCCCTCCCTTCTATATATATATGAATATTGATAAAGATTTGTTGAGTCTTCTTTTTGCAATCATAAAATTTATTGGTAAGTTTTTCACATTTTATCCCTAATGATCTTCTATGATTAGCTTTATTTTATTATTCTATTTTTATTTATTTATTGGTACTTAATTTTTGTGATCATCATTTATTTTTTAAATAATATCAATATTATTGTACTTTCCTTTCTTTGTTTTTACTTCTATTTTTAAAGTTATTTTTAACACAATTATATTATTTATTGAATTTTAATTATTATTTCATCTAATGACTCATCATCAAATTTTTCGTGCGTTAATGCGCATAGGTATATGATGCGGGTCGAATTCGGAGCTGATCAACCTCGGTCGGTCTCTCTAGTCAAGTATATGTATGAAGGTATATGAACGGGAAGTTGACCTGCAACAAAGGAAACGACAACGTGAGCTAGCCGAAATGGGTCTCGGCTAAGATCCTTCGATGCTTAAGTCAGTCGATCGGTTTCGGGGAGATTCTAGCGATATATCCCCAATCGATTTCCCTCGAATCCTTTCCGACTAGTTGATGGATACCGACCGGCTCCACTAACCCCTCTCCCCGTCGGCCCCGGCAGATCGTTATCCCTCTCGGCTCGAACCCAGCTCCTCGGCCCTGCAGGTCAATCTAAGCATCTACCGGGATCATACCGAGTCCAACGAATCCCTGCTGGCATTAAATGCTCCATCAGGCTGGTTATGGGGGAGCTACCTAACCCCATACGTCATTAATGGAGCGTCAGCTAACGCCTACAGATCCTACTACTAGGTTCATGGGTTGCCCACGTCGGCCCTCAACGACCTACCTGGCCTGATGGACCCACAGGAGCGCGGTCTACCTGGACATAGTATAAATACCTCCGCATTTATGGTAAGAAGCACGCATTAATCAGACGCAATACCCTTACTCTGCTCAAATCTCCCCGAAACCGATCGACTAACTTAAGCATCCGAGGGTCTTAGCCAAGACCCATCTTGGCTAGCTCACGTTGTTGTTTCCCTTATTGTAGGTCAACTTCCCGTTCATACACCTTCATACATACACTCGATCAGAGAGACCGATCGAGGTCGATCAGCTCCGAATTCGACCTGCATCAGTATCATATTAGTGTGTGTGTGTGTGTGTAAAGTTAAAATCAGTTCCATCCATATGTTTGATTCGAAGTATTACATTTATTAATTCAAGGAGGCATTTATTAATTCAGTGGGACAAATGGAACATATTGCACGTGATGGGTGAAGTGTTTAAATTTTAACCCTAAGCTATGAGGAAATCAAAATGGGAGACAAGTTATAGCCAACGAAAGGGCTAATTGTATTTTGACTACATAATTTAGGTATATTTCAAGATGCTCCTAATATCTTCACCTCATTGCAAACCATAAAAAAGTTATAAGAAACAAGAAAGCAAGAAAAGGAAAATAAAAAGTAAAAGATATAGTGCCTCTAATTACAGATAATTAAGTGGACTTTTTCCAGCCAATTTTTTCGTGCTTCACTATGCTTAATCTTAAGTTTCATGCATGGAATATAGCTAAGAGGTTTCTATAGTAGCATTATATTCCTAAAAAGAAGTTGACATATTTATAAAGTAAAATCATTTTGACCATTGCAATGTTTGTACTGCACATTAAAGATGTCACAAACAATTCATCAAGAACTAAACTTGCAGAAAAGAAATCCATGTGTCTGCATTACGCTCTTACAACAGTTGAATAACATATACAACTAGAATAATGGAGAGAAGACAAAATCGGTTTAATACAGTTAAGTATGAGCTCCGACTGGTCTCTCTCGTCTGTATAGGGGATTCTGATATGAATATCAATCAATAGCAAAGAAGCCAATGAAGAGATACTACCTATCCTTCCGAATCAAGATGCTTGTATCAGTTCCCTGATATCGTATCCTTGGAGCTACACAACCACCAGCAGAGATAAAATATTTAGCGCGCTAATTACCTTTATATGATGAAACAACAGGGCTATGAGCAATTACCTGAAGGAAGGTGAGAAGCAAGATAACGCCCGAGTTCCAAAAGGCATGAATCGTGATTGGTGTTAGAAGGTTGCGCGTTTGAGCATAAGAAAATCCTAAAGCAGTTCCTACACAATCACAGCATTTGCACAGATTTAACATTTATGTGGAATGTTGCTCAGTGTTCGATTGTATTCATCTTTTACCTACATGCTCTTGTTGTTTATTTTAGCTTATAAACTACATGTATAACTTTTGGCAAGAAAAATACCGAGAACAAACAGCTGAGGAAATTCTCCAGGAGTCAGATGTGCTACTGCAAATACGGCAGCACTGACTAGCACAGCAAGGGGTGTTGGCAACCTGCACGGGAAGTTGGTAAAACACCAAATCAGCAACTAAAATACATGTATTTGCATAGGCATCAAAAAGAATCTGATGTAACTGCATATTCTTAAATCCAAACCCATCTTCCTTCATCAAGAGCGTGTAACTATTTTTTGTATCAATAATCACAGGAGCAATTTATATTGAAAAAAAATAAATGAATACGTATAGTCAACTAATTTAGTCAACCGTGCAGTACAGCAACTGTAACTACTTAGTCATGCAAGTGCAAAGTATTTAAGGTACATGAAGGATACCATTTGGTGAGAGAAACCATGAAAAACCCTCTAAATACAGTCTCCTCAAGAATGGGAGCAAGAATGCCTGTGATGCCTACCAAACAGGCCGTGCTACATTTAGAGATGGAAAAATAATTAGTTCCTTTTGCTCATTCTCATAGCTAAAGGGGAAAACAATTATCATATAACACATATGAAAGGGTTAAGCAAGCAAACAGAGTGAAAATTTGAAGCCCCTGGAGAGAAGTACCTGACACTTGAAGATCCAATCAACGGAAGCAAGCGAACAAGAGCATCAGTCTGAACCAAATGGCAAAAAATAGATATCAAATTATCTTGGAAGGAAAAGTGCAGTGCTTATAAAGCATCAATAAAATCAATTATTTACTGTGTCCCAGAAAAGATAGCAAATTAAATCACTAATTAAATAGCAAATTAAATCACTAATTAAGGACAAATTATGATGGTGAAAAAACGTGTGATAAGTCAGTTGAAATATTTCAGCGCAAGCTAGTCAAATGTTTATAATTTAAGGCTTTATTCACAGTTGACAGAACAAGAAGGTTCATCAAACCATTAAGAGTCAAAGACTATTTGCTTAATGTTCTCACGTTTAGGAAGCTATTGCCTTGCCTCTTGTTTTCCCTTTTTGCAAATCAGTGTAGTGGCCACATGCATCAGAAAGCACACGTTGCATCAGATAAGCTAGAAATTATATTCTAACCTCTCTCTGTGGGGTCTCACCATTGAAAAAAGACACTGCAACTCCTGTAAGAGCAATGGCAGCTAAAGCTCCACCAAGGCCAATTCCAGCCCATAACAACCAACCATTCTTAAGATTGAAGGGCTCCCTCCAATCTGAAGCATGAAGTGACTATACGTCAGGTAGGTTAAATAATCTCTTTCTGATATTAAGCTCATCAATTGTTTCTTCCATAATAAGGGCAACAGTTTCAAGTTTAAACCTCAACCTTTTGCAAAAGCAACGCATAAACATCAACAGCATGCTCACAATATGATTGGTAAAGAAGCAATAAAACATTACAGATGTACAGTTATATAGAAGTTTAGCTCTCTCGCAAAAGTCATCCCTGGAGACATGGTGTGAGTGAGGGAGGGAGGGAGGGGGGAGGGGGCCATCCAGAAACATAAAAAAGCACACGAACCCAAGTCTGTGGCACCATGACCATGTTTCTTGATATAAATTCTGTTAATTACCATATCGATATATGTCATCAGGAAGGGGGGAGAATGACTTGGTCAGACTATACAGGACTGCAAGAACCACTCCAGTTGCAATGCTACAATATCAGTAAATGAACAAAATTAGAATTATGTGTAAATAAAAAATGGTACTTGATGAGTAAATAAAAGATCAGAAGTAATGAACAAATTGCAGAAAAAAAATTAAGGCCTCAACATGTTTCTTACCCTTGATCCACAAATAAAATTTCTGCTTTCTCATCCAAACTTAACTCTTCAATGTTAAGCCCTGAATATTGTAATGCTACTGCCTCAATTAGTCCTGCCAAAACAAAACTGTCTGAAAAAGTAATTAGTTTTTCCAAGGTAAAGAGAACATTATCTAATCTTAATAATTATGATTAAAGTAAACAATTTCAACAGCTCAAGAACCCACTCATTTATAAACGTGACAACTATACTGGGACATTAATCAGAATGCACGCCACAATTGTTAAATTAGAATAAATTAGACAAAGTAGTTGGTAAATGCACCTCACTCCACATGCAAGTGAGGTCAAAGAGATTGTTTGCCAATTCCATGGCACATCCCACCGTTTCAGTATTGGCCACTTTAATCCTTCATCCTGTAAAAACCCAATAATGCACAGTAAAAACACAGAGATATATTTGATTTGTATTGAAATAATGTTTAAAAATGAAGGAGATGGGATTGAAATGGAAGTCCTCGGAAGTTGGAAACAAAAAGGAGCGATGGAAACCAGAAACAGGGAATTTAAGGTTTTCCACCAAATGCCAGGGATGAAGAGGCATGTGAAATGAGTTCTGGATTGAATTCCAGTCTAGGGCTTTCATAGTCTGAATTTCTTTCTTTGTCAATTTTCGAGTCATTTTCATAATCCATTTTCCTAAAAACTCCGACTTCGAAGCCCAGTTTATCCATGTCTACCATTTTTCTCAATTCAAATTCAGATTAATCCCTAGTTTTAGGTGCACCAACCATTAATCTAGTATCAAATAAATCGACTCCTAATTAACATATCATTACATACCCAATCCTTTTTCCCTTAGGAAATCATTCCAGAAGCCCAGATATTCCGCTAGAAAGTGAAATCTTATTCATTCAAGAATCCCATAAAGTTCAATCAAAAGGTCATATCGTTTTCTATGGCATAGATGCCGCTAGTTCTAATCCATCCCCAACCCCCAGCAAATACCCATAGCAGCCCAGGAACATATATGAATATTAAACAAAATAGTCTTTCTCGTCCAAGACCATATGAAGTAAAAATATAAAATATAAAGTTCCTTTTTTGGCATAAAGTTTACCTTTTTGGCAGATTCTTCAGGGTTGTTGTTCTTGTAACAACATATAGTACAGAATCCTCTCGTGCTTGTAATACGAAACTTCAGAGCTGGTGTTAATGGCGAAAAAGGGAGGCCCTGAGGTATTTGAAAATGGGTTTTAATGGAAGAACAATTTTTTGTTGAAAGAGAAAGCGTGGAGATTGAAGAACGAGCGAATGGTGTGTATAAAGTTATTGCCATTTTCCACGGATTAAATGGGACTTTCTTTCAGAGTGTTTTTGATGTAAACGGCATTTATATGGTTGCAAAAATGGTTGAAGATAAGGTACAAATAATTTGGCAAAATTGTCCGAGATTTGAAGGGAAAACAAATGCAGTAGAAGCTCAAGCCTCAAAGCATCATCACATGATTTTTCTCAACTGAGAGCTACGTTATGCGTGGATATATTTCAACTTGGTAAATTTATATGGGACGATTTGAATTGGGGGTGTTTGCTTTTTGGAGATAATGAATACTAGTCACATTGGCACAATACATGTGTGTGTATAGTTAAAAAATATATATATATATGTATTAGCATGTACCTTGTGCTATATACGAAAATCATAATTTCTTGCAGTGCAAAAAAAGATAAAAATAAAAATACTATTAATATAAAATAACATTTACTCTAAATAATTTTCAATATAATTTAATAATTAAATAAATAATAATAATATTTGACTTGTATTTAAAGCTTTTAAATTAAAAAAAAAGTATTATCGTGCCAAAAAAATCATATCAAAAATAAAAAAAAATATTAAAATCTAAATATACGATCTAAACTAAAGTTATAAATAAAATATTTAGATATGTCAAAGTTATGAATGTCACATTATGAGCTACTTTAAGTTAATAGATCACAAAATAATTGATTATTATTCACATTGGAAGATGCAACATTATGATATTTTTTACGCACCTAAAAATATATAGATGTGAATCATCGAAATATAAATTAAGATTAAAATTAAAATTTAGTTTACAAAAAAAAGAATCATAACATAATAAAATTAAATAATAATTAAATTATGAAACACCGAGTACTCTTAATATATCTTGAATATTGTAAATCTCCTTCTACAATCTCAAAAAACAAAAAAAAACTTTTCATCCCAAACTTACGTCAAATGTATCGCATGTGTTGTGAACATTTTGAATCTCTTTTCATATCTCAATTAATCTTCTAATAAATATTTTAATTATAAAATCCCTTATTTAGTGGAAATCAAAAATTGTAAAAACGTGGGAGTACATAATTGGAAATGTTAATGGGTAATTGAGTGTATGAGTGGTATGACGAAGTTTTAAATTATTATTATTATTTAAAAAAAACATAGCCAATCAAGTTTCTTAATTAAAAAAATAAAAAAATATGAGAAAATTCTATTTGGTCAAAATTAACCAAATATCTGTCAAAGACCACTATCAAAATCATTTTGTGGTTTATTATATGCACATTATAAAAAGTTTACATCTAATAAACCACAAAATGATATAATGGAATCCAGAAGGAAGCAAAGAACATAAATAAATAAAATTTAAATATGTTGACAGTTTAATACCAAAAATAAATGAAAATAAATTTATGACAATGAACAAAAAAAATTGGATAATAAAATTTTCATATAGTGTTAAATATATAAAAAGAAATGATAAATATAAAAGGATGAAAAAAAATACATTGTAGATAATATTGTGTCAACACTTTAATTTTTTTAATCCTTTTAAAATCATAATTTAATTTGGTAATATGATATATCATATTAAAGATATTTTTTGAAGTTTGAGTTACATAAATTTTAATTGAATACTTTTTTCGAATTTTTGAAGTGAAAATTTACCATAAATGACATTGTGTTGACATTTACATTCCTAATATTTCTTAAATCATAATTAATTTGATGGCATTACAGAATGTCTCCGTGCTTCATGGTCAAAATACCTCCTTCAAAATTATAATAATATAGATTTAATTGCATTACATAATAGTTTAATTATAATTTTCTTTTTTTATATATATTTTTATTGAAATTTACTATTACACTATTATGTCCTTTTGTGTATGTGTGTATTGGGGTACGGGGTGTGTGTGGTGGGGTTGGGGGGGGCACAAAAAGTATTAAAATATCATTATAGATAATTGGTGAATTTTAATGATTAGGAGAGAAAATTAAGAAATTTACAATTCATGTTAACCAATCAAAATTCATTTTAAATAATTTAAAATTCTAATAATTGAGAATTTGGTCAAAATTATACATTGTGGTCAAAAGACCTCTTTCAAATATATATATATATATATATATATATATATATAAAATTTAATGTCATACTAAATTTTTGATAATTTTTATACGATCAAATTTTTTTCAACTATTTTGAATAAATTTATAAAATTGGTGACAAATAAATATAATTACAATAAAACAACTAAGAAAACAATTACAAAAAAAGTTAAGAAAAAAAATGCTATTGAAAAATATTAACAGATGAAAGAAGATAGAGAGAAAATAAAAAGTGGGAGGCAAATAAGGGATAGAAAGTAAAAAAGAACATGGAAAATGAGAGGGAGTGAGAAAATAAATAAATAAGAAAAAAATGACAGGCTAAAGAATTTGTCAAATAAAAAATAGTTAGTAAAATGTACTCCTTTTTATATAACAGTGTAGATTTGTTAAAGTTTTAGATGGTGTTGTCATTTGATATGGTATTAGAATTAGGGCAAATAAGTTCGAATCTAACCGTCACTCATGTATGAAAAAGAATCTCAAAGGAAGTTGGCTAACATGTGTGGGGACATGTTGGAAAAAGTAAATGTTTGGTAGCTCTCCACTCAAACACTATTATTTTTCGAGGAGTAGAAATTATAGAAAAATTTGAAGAAAAAAAAAACTCAAATAGTAAATGTGTGTAGTGTTTAAGAAGGAATAATAAAAAACAACGATTTTGAAAAAGTAACTACAAATTAAAAAAAAAAGTAATTTGAAAACTGCTTTCAAGCTTTTAGTTTATTTTTAATTTTTTTTAATAAAATTAGAAAAATAAAACATTCAAAAATTGGAAAAGCATTTTTTCAGGAGATTACAAACACACCTGGGTAAATGATGTATCCACTAAAATGTACGAGAATATAGTCGTCATTTCAACAATTTTAATAATTTTAATTAGTCATATAATTGACTAACATTGCAAGAGCACATGCTCCATTGTGAGAATCTCACAATGGAAAAAGGGGAAAAGACTACTCAATTTTAATAATTTCAAATACAATTTGTTACCATTAAAAAGAAAAAGGCTACTCAATTTGTTACTTTAGACATAAATATTAAGGAGAAAAAACTTGATATACGTTGAATAATATAATGGAAACTCAGTCAAGTTGTTGAAGGCTTGTTTTTATTGAAAATGAAAATAAGAAATACAAATACTTGATGGATAAGAGGAATTCAAATGATAGATGTTTTCATTCATTGAAATAAGAATTTGTGGAGAATATTTAAATATTAGAATATCGGATCAGAAAAAAAATTTAAATTCAAATTTAGTTATCAACAAACTAATTTGAAAAGATCTCAGATTTTTGGATAAAGATAAACAACTATGTATTTATTTTAATTTAACAAATATGTATGTATATATATATATATTTAATATTTGTAAATAAGTTCATACACGGCAAAACAATATCTTTATGTTTTGAAGTTAGATAAAATCTTTCTTATAAGAGTACAATAAATTAAATGAACAAAAAATGAAAAGAAAAAACATCAAATTGATTTAATAAGAACATTAACAAAACAAATCAATAAAAAAAGGTTGAAGAATAAAATAAAAAACAACATAAAGAAAGAACAAAATATGGATAAGTGGTAAAAATTACAAAAAGCAAAAAAAAAAAAAAAAAAAGAATTGAAAATACCAAATATTAACTTTTGCGATGGGGGAGGAAAAGGTGCTTGAATTATACATGCAAATAAAAGATTTAAGAAGAAAATGACAAATTAAGTGGGATCATTGAAATAAAATCTTTATGAAAGCTTGAAAAATGCTTCTCAGTATATTAGAACAAAATTGAATTAATATAAAATAATGACGACGACAAAGAGAACGAAAAAAAAGAATGAATGAAAAATTTGAAAATACACAAAATAACAACAAATTTGAAGAACAAAATTACAAGACACCAAAAACAAAGAATTAAATGCATAAGGTGGTAGAAAGGATTAAAAGAATTTATTTAAAAATATCATGAAAAATGCAATAAATATAATGGTTTGTGTATGAAAAAGGAACATATAAGAGAAATAAATAATTAATATTCAATGTATCTCAATAGGAATGGTGAGAATATTCAAAACGTTTTTTGTAAGAGAAGAAAATAAAGAATACCGATATTTAATGAGTAGGAATAATCCAAATTGCTAGTGTTTCGGTTGGACAAATATCAAAAATATAATCTCATCTTTTTTTTTTGAATCACGAAAATGGATTATATATTTGGCTAAATCTAAATTAATTGAAAAATTATTATAATAAAATGTCATACGTGACAAAATAAACCCCATCAAGGTTATCCAAATATATGGATATATAACGCTTACTTTTATAATTTCAAGGGTTAAGAATTATATATAGAGAGAGAGAGTCATAGAGATTGTTATTTTTTTGTCATTAGTAAATCTTATATATTTAATTACAATAAAGATATCAGAATGATGAGTTTAATTGCCACTAGATTGTCGATATGCGTACATATATCTGTCACTACCGATAGGTTAAACATTATGCATATGTCATAATTACAATGCTAGCAGCTTAGATATAGTTTTTGTCTATATCTATGAAGTTGATAGTCTCAGACCCTCAACATGTCTATGCACCCAACGCCACAAGGAGCAAATCATAAATTTTGTCGTGGAAAAACGACTGTACAAATCATTAATGCTCAGTTATACCTGTATTAGGAAGATGCGTGACAGCTCCAGGGAAAAAAACATCATATTTTCACAGTAGTTCCTCCAAGTTTGGAATAATAAAATTTACCAAAAAAGGATATTACTCTCTTTGTCCCATAATATTAATTGTATTAGAAATTTTTTTTATTTCATAATATTTATCATTTTAAAAATTTCGAGAGAGCATTAAATTTATTTTTCTTCCAAATTTACCTTCATTTATTATTTTTAATGAAATTTGATGAGCCATGGGGAGGGTAATTTTGTCAAATCATTTTAAATTTAACTAAAAAGAAGGCTATTTATTAGTATAATTGATTTTTATGAAAAAATCTAGGACGACTAATATTATGAGACAGATGGAGTAGTGAAATTATTATTTACAATATTGATAATCATTTTGAATATAACAATATTCACATTAACTTTACAAATTCGCGAAACACTGTGTGAGAATGCTAATGAAAATTCAAAGCCATTCATATCATCTTCGAAAATAAACAATTCGCATGATAGATTGTGAATGGTTATTTTATTTTATTTTATTTTATTTTATTTTCTGATGAATAATTGTGCATGTAATAATAATATTCTTTTATGTAATTATAGTTTACAATATTTATTTACGAAAGAAATATTATCATGAATAATCATCACTTCATTATTTATTGGTGGGCCCACAATGTAGCTCCACCAACCAAAAAGAGCGGAGCTCCTACACCGTCTACAGGCTACAAAAAATTTGTTTGACTCTTTATAATGGAGTCTCGAGATCCGTGAATCTTTGAAATATTACAAGCAAGCACTGCTTTTCTATTCATATTATTATATCAAACAGCTGCCTCCAGTCCCGTCGGTGCTGAATAAGAAATTTATCACAGGTCAGTTAGGTTTATTTTCACGAAATACTCTATAAATGAAATGTTATAATTGCCCTTCTAATATTCTGTTATTATATATATATATATATATAAATACCGCATGAAGTTATGGAGTATTATGATAATTAATTATAAAAAAAGAGTATTTCTAATACACAACCGGACATACAGAGGGATACTGATAATTTCTTATATTATATGAGATTTTATGAGAATAGGCAAAATATCAGGGGGTTCTCGTAGTTTTTAATCCAATCATTAATGTTTTTCTTCATCGCCTAAAATTTTAGGACTATATTCTTGTTTAAATCAAGATATATAGTACTTGTTTTAAAAAATTAAAACTTGATGTATAAATTTGCATACAATTGATCGATCACGCATTTAATTCAATTACGATATGCATATATTTCCCAATGTTCGTTTCAGGTTATTCAAATTACTAAATCTATTCTTTTGTTGATATTATCAAAATTTTGTTACCTCTATATTTTTTCTTCATAAATATTGCTTTTTTTCCTTTCTACTGATTCTCTTTCGTTGCCTATGTGCCACAAGTCTAAAGCATAAAAGAGTGCCAAAAATAAATTCCTAAGAATTAAGGGATCAAACGAGCAAAACATAAAAGTTCAGGTTGCATTAATGAAAAGCTCCATATGGGTCTACTTGTGGCTTCATGTTAACAGCGTCACACCTTAATTTATTCAACTAAGTTTGAAAACTATGGAAATCACAATCAATAATCAATAATATATTATAATGTCTAGTTCAAATTAATAGAGCAATATTTGACCACTATTTAAGGTTCAAATTAATAGAGCAATATTTGACCACTATTTAAGATACATGGAATAACATTCCCAACGTGGCATGAGGCCCCCCCACCTTGTTTCATGATTTGATGAACCTCTATTTTAGGGTTTAGAACGTGCATTATGCTTGGGTGTATCAATCATCTAAGAAAATTCTTATATAGATCAAATATTTAGACTCCACTTATGCATTTGATGATTTAGATTCATCCATAAATTATATGTATTTTTTTAAAAAGCAACACGTGATTAAATCTGAACCACATAATGCATATACCCGGTGCATGAAACAAGTTTTCCAATCATCTATCAAATTTGGGAAATAAAACGAGTTGAGTCAGTTTATAGATTTAGCGATTTTTTTTATGATAATATAAATTCAGTGAGTATATTTTGATTAAAGCTCTTGAGTTTGAGCTTAAGTTCAAGTTCAAATATAACTATTTAAAAGTTTATAAATAGGCTCGCAAGTTTTTTTATTATTAAAAATTTAATTATTATTATTATAAAATAATAATACTATTATAATTTTGAATCAAATTAAAACCAGATTAATTGATAATTTCTTACCAACGGGGGTTGATTCGAGTGGTAAGCGGTTCGGTATCGCTTAAGCGGGGTCTCGGTTTCGAACCCCAGTGTATGCAGAAATCCCCGTTGGGAGACTCACCCACCAATGCCAAGTGCGCGACCCGGGTCGGATCCGGACGTAGTTGGGGCAAAGCTCCGGTGAACCGGATGGGCAACCGAATTTTTTTTTTGATAATTTCTTAATATATATATAAATATATCTTTGGTAAATGAGTTGAGCTCAAATTTTTAAACTTATAGCTAGAGTCCAAACACAACACTTTCTACTCGAGTTCGAACTAAAAAGTTATTCAAAACTCAATTCATTTGCGCCGCTTTATCAAACTCATCTGGAATAGATTTGAAATATAATGTCTACATAAATAACTACAGTAAGTGCGATTCTTCATTGCTATGTACTTGACGAATTAATGGCAATATATTATATTTTAATTTCAATTCTAATTCAATGAAGATTCTATCATAAAAAATTTTGGTAAACAATTGGTTCTCTATGATTGAAAATAACGAGGTGAGTGTGACACGATCGTACTTGATTATTATAAGCCTCATGCTTAATTAATTTTTCTATTCAAGTTTCAACCCATATGACCATGAAGGATCCTTATTAATTATCAAATATGAGTTCGACTTCATTAATTAGGTGCATATATGAATACATTGAACATGTTTGATTGGGATTTGAAATGTGGATAACACATCACATCTAGTAGAATCAATGGCGTGAAGAGCTCAAGTGTGCACGGGAAAATTTTTGTATGGGCTGAATCCATATACCCTACAATTCAGATTAAACCACATATTATATGTATTTTATAAAAAATTTAATATATAATACGTGGTTGAATTTAGACCGTAAGGTGTAAATATCCGGTCCATGGAAGAAAAACCCATTGTGCACATTGTGGATGAAAATGATATTCTTTCAATATTTAATTGTGTAGCCTTTCCTAAATCTTTAGTAACTTTTGGTTGCATATCTTAATGTTTTCATAAGATATTTTTTATGCGAGTTTATATGTACATATACCCACACACATAACTTTTGTTTGAAACTTTCTCTAATTTATATAAATGTAACTATGCTTAAAAAGTAGGATAACAAGTTATTGAACTTAATTAGTAGGCATATTTATAATAATGTAGATTTAGTTAAAAATATATTCGTTTTGTTGTTTAAAGGATTAATCCAACTTAAGAACTTGAACGAAAATTATTGACTATAACTCTTCGCTGCAACAAACAATGACTCTAGTCACTACATAGGATACGTTTTACTAGTCAAATCTACAGCATATAGCCTTATTAGTTTTTAGGGGAATGATTTTTTGTCCATTCGAACTATAATCTTTTTTGGACTTTGCCACTTAAACTTTTTTTTGTCTTTGGTTGCCATCTAAACTATACAATTTTTTGACTTTACCACTTGGGACCGATTTCCTGCCAAAAAAGTTGTCGGAACAATACCGCGTGTGTGGCACATGATTTTGCTGGGGGTATTTTTGTCATTTTGCATGCAGGAAAATCATTTGTAAAACTATTGTTAGTTGGAGTCGAACCCAAGTGGTGAATGAGTGTATCCAAACCCATTACCACTTGGCCAACCTACATACTTGGTAAATATAAGGCAACTTCATGTATTTGTACAGTACTTGTATAAATTCAAATAAGTATATTTTAATATCAATTTAATTACTTGTTTAAATTCAAATGAATATATTTTAATATCAATTTGATTACTTATTTAAATTCAAATAAATATATTTTAATATCAATTAGAAATCCACAAAAATAAAATGAATAAAAAAATATTTTTTAAATTTTTTTTGATATTTCTAATGTAATTATATATTTTTTTTAAAAAGGGAAAAAATAAAGTTGATTAATTTTAATAATCATTATAAGAAATAAATTTTACCTTGCTAATTAATTAATTTTAAAAATAAATTGATAGAAATTATTTTTTTAAAAGAAATGGGATAAAAATAAATTTAATTAATTTAAAAAAGAAATTGATAGAAATTATTTTTTAAAGAAATGGGATAAAAATAAAATTAATTAATTTAAAAATGGATAAAATTTATTTCTTAAAAAGCGAAAAAATAAATTTGATTAATTTTTTTAAAACAATTAATTTTTTTTAAAAATAATATAAAAAAATTAAATAAAAAATTAAATTTAATTAATTTAAAAATGGATTAAAAAAATTTCTTTTTAAATTTAATTAATTTAAAAATGGATAAAATTTATTTTTTTATATTAATTTTTTAAAATAAATTAATTTTTTTAAAAAAATAATCAAATTTATTTCTTCGCTTTTTTTAAAAAATAATTATATTAGAAAAATCAAATTTTCTTTAAAAAAATAATTTTTATTCGTTTTATTTTTGTGGATTTTAAATTGATATTAAAATATATTTATTTGAATTTATACACGTAATGTACAAATATATGCATTTGCCTCATATTTACTAAGTATGTTGGTTAACCAAGCGGTAATGGGTGTGAATACACTCATTCACCACCCGGGTTCGACTTCAAGTAACAATATTTTTACAAATTATTTCTCTACATGCGAAGTGACAATAATACCCCCAGCAAAATCATGTGCCACGCACATGGTACTGTTCAGGCAACTTTTTTGGCCGGAAATCGATCCTAGGTGGTAAAGTCAAAAAATCGTATAGTTTAGATGGCAACCGGAGACAAAAAAAAGTTTAAGTGGTAAAGTTCAAAAAAGGTCATAGTTCGGATGACAAAAAATCATTTCCCCTTAGTTTTAATTCATGAAGTCCTTTATTTTCTCATATTTTCAGAAGATATCATTAAATTATAGATACGCAGTTACAAAAATTCGAATATTTATAATCAAATATAGATAATCAAATTTTCACAACAGAAAATAAATATTTAATCAATAAAAACAGCTATAATGATAGACGGGACCTATCAATAGTATTTGATGAATTCAAACTTTAATAATCATATAAATACACAAGTATAGATACTGGATGTGCTAACTAAATACAAATATACTTTCTTCGTTTAATATTTATTTACATCCTTAAATATATCAACAAATAAATTTTTGTGCGGACTTATGTGTGACAAAAAAAAAAAGAAAAAATAAAATTGTGCCAACTAATTGCCAGTCTCACCAAAGCCCGAATCAGAGTATAGTGGGGGTATCCATACTAGGGTTTTATTTATGCTACCTGATTGAACATAGTTCAATTGATATTTTTAACTATTGAATCGATTATTATAATATAATTTTTTTTAATATTTTTTGACATCATTATATTTAAATTCAATAATTAAAAATTTAATTGGGTATAACCCAACGAGATAGCATCTATCCTCCACAATATTAGATCATATGAGCCTGGGTCCCATCGCCCACAAGCCAATGCCTAATCTTTATTCGCGCGTGGGCCCCGGATAGATCCGTGTGGGGCGCGTTGCGGACCCCGTGCACCGCAGCGGAACCGGGCCCTGGTGAGACCTTTATGGCATCCCCACCATGCCATCCCTGGAAATCGACAAAAACACGAGGGGCGCAGGTTTTTAACATTTCGAAATTTTCATTTTGCCCCCTTCACTATGGCTTTATATCAATCTGCATCACCCCTTTTCCTTGAGATTACTTAATTTTCAAAATTACATTATTATTCTCATTCAAATTAATTTATAGCATGTACTAATGTATCAATCATTAGAAATTATAATAATTAGTAATTATAGTTAGTGACAAATCTATAATCAATTACAAATTTTCATCTCTCTACTTCATTCTTTTTGTTATTGTGAAAGATTATACTTTTCATCGTTAATGTTTTCATTACATAAAATCTCAAATTTAAATTTAAAAGAATGTAAATCGATATCGAAAGTGCTATCAATTTTATTTTTCATAGACAATGAATTTGAGCCGTAAGCCTTAAACTTAGCAACATAATGTGATTGATGTTCTGATTAAAGCCAACATTTACTTTATTTAGTAACTCTCAATCAAAATCGAAAATTCTTTAATTAACTTAAAACAATTTATGTTAATCTAATGAACTTCGTGAGGGCAAATATGGGACTTTAGATAGTCACGCGGGCACTCGGTGATAATATCACTAATACAGGGGCCGACATGAAACTTTTGCTTTCATGATTAACGCATTAAATTACGAAGAGCAATGAAGAACCGAGATTTATATGTCGTGCGACGTCTGTGTGTGTCTGTGAGGGAGAGAGAGAGAGAGGAGAGAGACAGAGACGTCTATTGTATGCTCGATCTATATATACAATTCAAAGATAAACATTGAATATCTTTATCATATGGTCGTTGAGAGATTTTTTTGCCCTTTTTTGTTTCCTCTTTTTCTTTTTCTGAAGATCGAAGTTACGGGTTTTGGTTGTTAATCGGATCTGGTTTTTGCGTTTACGAGTGAAAGAAGTACCATAAAGATACAAGCTTTCGAGATCGTTGAATCAGAAGTCGCATCAACTGATGCGATTGGTATGTGATTTGAAGCTCCATTCGTAATTAAGAATGTTCTATTTTTGTTTTGTCTATTGCTTTGTGTTTGATATCTTTAGATGAATGCTGTTCTTTGTAGTGAACTTTTGAAAATGTCCTGTTTGATATTATCTCTGGGCAATATTCTCATGGTGTGGGGGAAAAAATACAAAAAGAAAAAGCAAAAATTTGGAACGAAATTTATGCGAACCCTCTATAGTGAGCTACTTCTAGTACTGTTTTGAGTTGATTCTGTTTGTTTTTTATCGTGGAGTGTGGATGATTATTTAACGTAGTGTATACTTGATTGTAGAGGTTACTAATTGGAATCTCATGTAGGTGGGGTCTTATTGAAGTTAAAACCTTTTTTGCTATCTTTTAGTAATTTGAAATGTTGGATTATTTTATGCATTTCCTTCTCATGTTCATGATAAAATTTTAATGTTGATTGAAGTTGAAGCAATAAAGATGAGTCTTTTATGTCTTAGCATCTAGATCTGCTAACTTTACATCATTCAAAGTTCAAGAAGGATCTTGGTAACGTGACCTTGAATCTAAGTTTTGTGTTTGAGATATATCATTATTATCAGCTGCTCTGGTGATGCCCGCCATAAGGAAACTTTCTGGAAGAATTTATTGTGGTTTTACGAGTGCTCGTCCCTAATTATTGCTTCATGCTAATTTTTGTACTTTCCTGATTACAAAGTGAATTGACAGAAAGGAAAATGATGTGATCTATACTATAGTTTCCCATTCTTATCGTTGCTTAATGTGAACATATTTGCTGTCAAGACGAGCTAACTGTTTTGTAAGAAATCAGAAAATAATGTCTTTATGTCAGGCCGCTCTTTCTACTGTCTCCACTAAGTCTGATTGCTAAATGTTTCAGGAGTGTGATGGCGAACAAGTTTAGTCCAGGGGACAGTAGGACCAGGAGTTCTGTGTCTATTTTTATAGTAGCTGGTCTGTGCTGCTTCTTCTATCTTCTGGGAGCATGGCAGAGAAGTGGGTTTGGGAAGGGGGACAGCATAGCACTAGAGATGACCAAGAGTGGATCAGGCTGCAATGTCCTTCCGAACCTCAATTTTGAAACGCATCATGGTGGTGAAGCTGGCATAATTGATGATTCTGATTCAAAAGTGACTGTGTATAAACCGTGCGATTCTCGGTTCACTGACTACACTCCCTGCCAAGATCAAGGACGTGCAATGACTTTCCCCAGGGAGAATATGGTCTACCGTGAGAGGCACTGCCCTCCTCAAGGAGAGAAGCTGCATTGCCTTATACCAGCTCCTAAAGGATATGTAACCCCATTCCCATGGCCAAAGAGTCGTGATTATGTACCCTATGCCAATGCTCCATACAAAAGCTTGACAGTAGAGAAGGCCATTCAGAACTGGGTCCAGTATGAGGGCAATGTGTTTAGGTTCCCCGGTGGAGGAACACAATTTCCTCAGGGGGCTGATAAGTATATCGACCAGCTTGCTTCAGTCGTACCAATTGAAAATGGAACCGTTAGAACTGCATTGGACACTGGTTGTGGGGTATGTCGAGGGCCTAAAATTTTTTATCTAATAACTTGGTCACTTTCCCATGTGTTTTTCTTCTGAATATTGAGATCGGTTTCCCTTCTCTCTCTCTCTCTCTGTTCCAGTTTGTTAATTCATTGTGTGATTAACTTTCTTTCTATATGTTATTGTTTTAGGTCGCTAGTTGGGGTGCCTATCTTTGGAAAAGGAATGTTATAGCCATGTCTTTTGCACCAAGAGATTCACATGAAGCCCAGGTTCAGTTTGCTCTTGAAAGGGGCGTACCTGCTGTCATCGGTGTTCTTGGAACGATAAAAATGCCATATCCATCTAGTGCGTTTGACATGGCTCATTGCTCCCGTTGTCTTATTCCCTGGGGGATAAATGGTAAGAAAGAACTGTTATCTTGAATATTTTCATGCACAATTAGCATAGGAAAAACAGAGCTAAACCTTCTTGTAAAGGTTACTCATCACATTTGGGCAATTGAGCTGCTGGAGATGTATTAAATTCTGGCACTTCCTCTTTGCAGATGGACTATATATGAAGGAAGTTGATCGTGTGCTTAGACCTGGTGGCTACTGGGTGCTTTCTGGCCCTCCCATCAGTTGGGAGACTAACTACCGGTCATGGCAACGCACAAAGGAAGATCTTCAGGGAGAACAAAGAAATATAGAAGAGGTTGCTAAACGTCTCTGCTGGGAGAAGAGATCTCAGAAAGGTGAAATGGCTATTTGGCAGAAGACTCTGGATTCTGATTCTTGTCGTGCCAAACAAGAAAGTTCTGGAGCAATGTTCTGTAGCTCTGATGATGCCGATGATGTCTGGTATGATAACTTGTTGTTTATGAACATAGTAGAAAATCTAGTTGTGGTATCCCTGTCCCTCTTTCTCTTGGTGATTATGCACAATAAATGTACTGTAACATAGATATTTGTTCCCAAGTGGCTGAAGTTGCATCCTTGTGTTGCACTGAACTGCAAATGTAAATAGCCAAATATTTTTGCTTGTTATCAGGTACAAGAAAATGGAGCAATGTATTACTCCATCTAATATTGCTGGTGGTGAAGTTTCTTACAAACCATTCCCCGAGAGGCTTTATGCAGTTCCCCCAAGAATTGCTAGTGGCTCTGTTCCTGGACTTTCTATTAAGGCATACCTGGAGGACAACAAGCAATGGAAAAAACATGTTAATGCCTATAGAAAGATTATCAAGATTCTTGACACTGGAAGGTACCGTAACATTATGGATATGAATGCTGGACTTGGGGGATTTGCTGCTGCACTTCAATCTGACAAATTGTGGGTTATGAATGTTGTACCCACCATTGCCAAGAAAAATACTCTAGGTGTTATTTATGAACGAGGACTGATTGGCATATATCATGACTGGTATGCCTTCTATTGTTACTGTTATTGCCTTCTGTGCAATCATTTTTAGGTCTTCTATCACCGCTTATCCTCAACTGGCACTATTACTTTATCTGAAGCTAATTGAGATTTCTTTCGCACCACTACTATCTTCTGATTATGCCACTTACTATTCCAGTTGAGCTTGCACGCAGATGGCTCTAAGCCTCAAAGTTGTAGGATTCAGCAGTTTTGGGCCAACTTGATGTAACTGCATGTGCTTTTAACTTATAATGAGGTCAATTATCTACTGCAAAATTAAAGAAAAATTACTGATTAGATGACGTAACTTGTCAATCAAGTTATTGTTTTAATCCATACCCGAACTACTTGAAAGTAGGCTATGCATTTTTCTGAAATATTCCCTGATGTGACTACAGACTGGTTACTTACAATTTATGACTGAAAGTGTTAGCTAATTGAAGGCTGGTTCTCATAGTTTGGGGCTATGAATACTCACATCACTGATTCATAAACGATAAATATGGTTTCAATGTAGAAAAGCTATTGAATAAAACAAATTTTTTTCTGTTCTTCTGATATGATTTTTCCCCATCTTGCTCATTCAGGTTTAGCTTTAAGTTCAGTAATTGATTCTCCTTGGTTTGAGATTTTTGTTAATTTTGCTACTCATTTGCTCATTGTGGTTTTCTTGTTCAGGTGTGAAGCTTTCTCTACATATCCGAGGACATATGACCTTATTCATGCTAATGGTGTTTTTAGCTTGTACAAGGATAAGTAAGTGTTTGATATCCCCTCATTTTCTGCTACTCATGCCTGGAAGCAACCTACTGGTTTAGGTTAGGATGATCATGGACTTGGCTACCTAGCATACAAGGCAATGTCATTTCTAAATTTTGGAAATTTCACAATGTCACTCTAAGGGAAAGAAATACAAGAATTTAGGGTCCTAATGATGCTACTCATTACTCAATGCATCTCCTATTTCACTGAGGTGAATGATGGGTGTTGGGGTGGGCATGCTCTACATTTCATTTCCCTTTTTCTCATCTGAAGCAAATCACATGATTCTTGGGAAAAGGAACTCCAAGTTTATGTACAACTGATTAATATGTAGCTGGAACTTTGGTTTAACCGCCAGAGTTGTGACACCGAGGACTTGTACACGTACAGCAATCTTTCGTTAGTGTTATGTTCCACCAAAAAGTATTTAACATTTTTAGCGCTGCATGGAACTAGGATTGCATAACACCATCATTGTTGCCCAACCTAGTTAATTTTAGTGAACTGTACTCCAAGTTTGGTTCAATTGGTTGCTTCAATGAATCAAACTGAAACTTTGATTGACTTGAATTTAGGTTTGGCACTTGTAGTTGATTCTTACAGATAAATGATCTCAGGTGTGATTTCGAAGACATTTTGTTAGAGATGGACCGGATTCTGCGCCCTGAAGGTGCAGTGATATTCCGAGACGAGGTTGATGTACTTGTGAAGGTAAAGAAGATGATTGGCGGTATGAGATGGGATTCTAAAATGATGGATCATGAGGATGGTCCCCTTGTTCCCGAGAAGATACTCGTTGCTGTTAAGCAATATTGGGTGGGCAACTCCACTTCCGCAGAGTGAAATCAAACAAACACGGTTTCTTGACTGGTAGGAGAATTGCATCATTCCGTGTGGCAATTCTTTGATTTCTTATATAATTTCCAAGGATGTTCACTGTTCGTTTCCCCATGAGAGGGTCTCACCAATTTTGTCACGGATGGTGCCACTGTCGTTGAGCTGGAATGCATGTATTAACCGGAGATCAGTCATGAAGTTATCCTTTGTACTCTTCATGTAACTCTAAAGCCACTTCTTTTTTTTTTTTTTTTTTTTTTTTTTACCTCACGTTAGAAGAGCTTGAACCCCATGTTTCCATCTCCCCCCTGTAATAGGGAAGAAACGAGCAGTATGGCCTTTTAGACTTGCATTTGTTGTTCTTATGAAAGCGCCATTTAAATTAGTTGCTACTGTACCCACTGTTGTTTATTTGTTCAGACTTAAGTGCTAGATAAGTAAGTTGCTATTGAATTCCCAGGACTAGATTAGAACGTGTAAATATTCTCCAAATTTCCCGTAATCAAATTGGGAAATTTTGGGATCGTTTACATTGATGCTTAAAATTGAAATAATTCAATTGTAAATTTTATTTTTAAATATTCAATTAAATCATTAATAATCGAATCAGTCAAATTTTATCCCTGGTAGTATACGATCAACGGAGATGCATTCAGAATTCAGTAAGAATAGAGTAATTCCTGTTTGGTTAACTCAAAAGTAGAGATTTTAGTCAATTTGGTCCTATACGATATATTCGCTGGTTGATTTTGTTCCAAATATTTTTTTAGCTAAAATAGTCTTACTGGATAATACTCTCTCTCCAAAATGGTCCCTCCGTTAAAAACTAACGGGAAATGCACGTGTAACTCACGTGCACCGTTAATTTTTAAATGGGAGAAGTTACACGTGGGACTACTTTAATCAATTTTGAAAATTTGGGACCAAATAGGCAAGCGCTTCTGTACTGTGGGACTAATTTGGCTAAAATATATATTTAATTTTAATCATGACTTGATGTATAATTGATTCCTCATCCAAGTCCAAGCACTAATTAAATCACGTTATATATGTCACGATTCGAAAAAATATCCTTTTATTTTATTAAAATATGTTGGACAGAAACGCGCAACGATAATATTTTCATAGTTGTATAAATAATTTTTTTCACATAAAATTAGTACAAAACACAAAAGTTACAATTTTCAAAAGAAATACAAAAATAATTTTATTGCGTAAATGGCTTCTAAACGCTTCCGTTGCGCCGCTCTGATAAGCTATCTCATTTCTGTCTAGAAATAGTCATGTAAAGAATAATCAACGCGACGGTTGAGTAAAAATATCATTCAATCCCATAAGATGGGTGTATGTTTTAATAGGTGCACGTAAATACATAATTTCACATAATACTACAATGAAAATAAAAGCATAAAATATTCAATACTTATAAGGTACTTAAATTCCTATTCTACTCATGAATTTAAACAATACTCCTATCTTTCAAAGGGGTACCTTCTTCTTTATAAGTATAAAGTGTAGAGTGTATATATAGATATATAGAAAGGTTAATATGTATATATATATGTTTAGAAGAGGGGTAATTATATATATATATATATATAGAAATTATACTAATAATATTGTGTGATATATATATTGAAAGTGCAAGATTTTGTAGGTGTGGGTCTTATAGGCGGGATTTTGTGTTGTGTGTGTGGAAAATGAAGATAATGCCCCCCTTTTTATAAAGTTTAGGGTGAGAAGTAGAATTATTATATACTTTAAGTCATTTTTTAATTATTATTATCTTATCATATCTTATCCTAATCTTATCTAATTCTATCCAAATCTTATCATAATCTTATCTAATTCTATCCAAATCTTATCATAATCTTATCTAATCTTATAAAATCTGAAATCATATCTTTATTTAATTAAAATTTTGAAATTGTATTTATTTATTTTTGTAAAAATCAAAAATTAGGGTTTTAGGGTATAAAATTCGAAAATTCATAATTAATTTAGAAAAATTCCAATATTATGAAATTTAATGTTTATAAATATGAAATTATATGTATATTTCCCAGAAATTAAAAATATTTTAGTTATACTTTTGAAAATTATAATTTAGGACATAGAATTTTGAAAATTGTGTTCGAATGCCAAATTTGTCTAAAATTTGGAAAATCATGTAATTTATTCAAAATTGCATCTTCTCCATGCATAAAAGTCTAGAATACTTATTTATATTATTTTTGAAAACTCATAAGTGTTTAATAGATGAATTTTCGAAATTATATATATGCATAATTGAAAATTGTGTATTTTTTGATTTATTTGAGCAAAATTCAAAAATTAAAGAAATTAAATTCTAATTTTGAAAAATATACTTTCCAAGAAATAATAGTCTAGGATATGTAATTATTAATTTTTTAAAGAATAAAATACATGTTTGAAAATATAATTTTATAGAGAAAGTAAATTGCTAAATTCTTATAAATAAGAAAATAATTAGGAAACTTGATGATTTTTGGAAAATTATTTTCCTATATTTATATTATATATAAATATATAATTGTAGGAGAGATAGAAAAATATAAAACTATATTTTGATGGCAAAAATTAATACACATTTGCTAATTATAATACTAAGAGGTGAAACTCACAAGTAGCCTTCCTTTTTACTACATTTTTCATGAAAATGACATAATTGGGTAATTAAAATAATGGAAGACATATTTATCTAATTATTTTTATACATTTTCGTTTTTTTTCATATATAAAAATACATAATTTTATTTTCAAAAATTTCTTTAATTAATTTATTCTAGTAAATGCATATTTTCTAATTTCAAATAATTATTCCCATTATTTTCGAAAATAGGGAGAAATATAAAATGAAATTTCATGATATGGAAACAATAATACTAACAAGAAAATAATACAAATAGTTTAGATTCGCGGGGAAAATTAATATATAATAATTTTTCGAAACATTAATGAGAAATTTATAGGTTTAAAGCATATTTTCCAAAAATGCATGTAATGCAATGCACATTTATAAAAATAAATTCTCATAAAATAGTAAAATTACTTCATAATTCCAAATATAAAAGAATGCGATTTATCGGGTCATCACAATATAAGCTTGGAACATTCTTAATTCTTTTATTCAAACTTAGGAATTTTCATGCGGGATGTGATTGTCAATAAACTCATTCTCTAACAATCTCCCATTTATGCATACGAGTGTCACTACACTTGATGTCCATAAAATAATACATATCCCATTTGAAATAGTTATAAATGTAAGTCTTTTAATGAGTCAAGTCGATACTACACTCTCAGTTAGACTCAATAACTTTGAATAATTTTAATCATATTTTACAGACTTATTTCAAGACTTTGAGTAATCTTTAATGTGATCATGGAGATTCATCCACAAATATTAAATATAAATAATATAACTAATGCTATGCAATGAAGATTGCCAAAAAATATTAAATGTTCGTAGTTGAATCTCCATAATTATATTAAAATCGTGAGACTTGGCTTCGAATAGAAATGGAAGTCTTGAAACAAGTTTGTAAAACGTGATCAAAATTATTCAAAGTTATTGAGTCTAACTTAGAGTAGGGTATGGACTTGACTCATTAAAAGACTTGCATTATGACTATTTCAAATAGGAGATGTATTGTTTCATGGACATCGAGTGTAGTGATACTCGTATGCATAAATGGGTGCTCGTTAGAGAATGAATTTATTGAGAATCTCATTCCACATGAAAATTCCTAAGTGGGAATAAAAGAATTAGAAATGTTCCAAGTTTATAATGTGATTTAAATGGTCTTTAGATTTGGATGAGGAATTAATTATGCATCAAGTCATAATTAAAATTAAATATATATTTTAGCCAAATTAGTCCCATAGTACAAAAGCGCTAGCCTATTTGGTCCCAAATTTTCAAAATTGATTAAAGTAGTTCTACGTGTAACTCCCTCCATTTAAAAATTAACGGCGCACATGAGTTGCATGTGCGTTTCCCGTTAGTTTGTAACGGATGGGCCATTTTGGAGAGAGATTACTATCAAGTGGGACTATCTTGACTAAAAAAAATTTTGAGGACAAAATCGACTAACGAATATATTGTATGGAACCAAATTGACAATTATCTCTCAAAAGTACAACCAAGAAGAAACAATTTCCAGATTAGATTATCGATATTCATATGATTTTTTGTCATGGACCGAGTATTTAAGTCTTGCAGTTTAAATTTAATTACATATTATATATTAATTTTTTTTTATAAAATATATATAAGACGTAATTAATTTTAAATCATAAAATATATAAATGAGGCCTATATATCCTATTCATATAAGAATTTTCCATATCGACAAGCTCAAATTGCAGTGTTTCATGGCTTCACGTGACAGCCAGTTGAGTGATTGTACCTGTAAATTTGACCAATGTGTCCGACCACGATGGATTTTAAATCGTAGAGACATACCAGCGAAGGTTCAGCGACGTTGACATCTTACTGTAGGCCTTTGTGTGTGTGTGTGTGTGTGTGTGTGTGTTTTAGGGTAGAGTGTTTTTGATCTTACTGACATGTTAACTAGTTAAGAATAAAATTACGGCAATACAGTTCAAAATTATTTATTATTATTTTTCTTTATACAATTTCCACAAAAGACTGGTGTCAGGTTCAATTATTTACATGATATCTCTCTTACCGTTTAATATTCTATTCTAAAATTATCGAGTACTTCTAACAAATGGGTCCTATAGTTTGAGTTCTGGTATCATTGTAGTCCTTTATATTTTAAAACTAACGGTTTAATTCTTAACAATTATATTTATTTATAATCTAGTCCCTCTGTCAACTTTCCAATATGTTTTTATCAGATTTTTGAGTATGTGCATGCACATGCATAATTTTAAGGGCAAAATTATCAATTTAATATATTTAGTTGCACTTTAGTCCATTAGTATAATTTTTAGGGCTTAATTGTCTATTTAATTTAACTTACTGCAACTTTAATCTATTTTCAGCTATAAAAAATTGATATAAGAATTATCAATTTTTTTTGAAATATGAGGGAATATAATTAAACCAATACCAAGCCTAAACTTTGGGATCATGTATAGGATTTGGCAAAAACATAAATACATTTGCTGATTTTTGAGTTTCTGCCGACAGTCCAATTCATAGAAGAACTCTGATGTTATTAAAATGGTGTTGCTATAAATCTGATTGCTTCTCTTTGATTGATGATATATAAAGGAAACAAACTAGAATTTTTGGCCTTTACCTTTGCTAGCCAGAAACTAAAGATTCGAAATTTAAAATTCAAGAAAATGTCAAACGGCAAATCAACTTACTTAATGTTGGATCACCAACCAGACAAACTTTTAATGTTGAAATTACATTTCTTGTTCGAGAGTAAATTCATAAATTTCCCGACAAATGGTACGAGCCTATGAGGGCTATGAGTCCCCTCCATTATTGGCACCAAACAGTTTTTAATGACGTCATAAATTCAGCTGGGCTCTATGGTTGTAATGCTGTGGATTTTCTGAAATTGAACAAGAGAACAAAAGAAATTTGTGGGCAGTTGTTATTATATTGCGCTCGGGTTAGGTCAAGTCTGGTTGATGTGGGGGCACATGCTTCACGGTAAGTGTGGTGTTTTTGTCACATTCCTACCCTCATTTATCAATTTTGTGTGTGTGTGTGTGTGTGTGTGTCTTTAAGAGAGAGAGAGAGAGAGAGAGAGAGAGAGAGAGAGAGCTTTAATGTTGGATGATATGAAAGAATAACAGAGCATAGAGAGAGAGAGACAGAGTTTTAATGTAGGATGATATGAAAGAATAACAGATCATTTTCATTACGGCATTACAGAAATAGGAGCTAGTACATGCTGCACATAAAGCGATATTAGAGTTGATCCTAGGAAATGAAAGCGGGCCTGAATAATTGTGTATATTCTATAAGATCGTATGACTTCAAAAGTAGAAAGGTGAAAAGGTGGAGCGGATTCAAAGAATTATTATCCTATCAGACAAACATATATCCATACATATATATATATATATATATAAATTGACGTGTGCTTCAATTTTGATAACGTCAAATTATGAGTCAACTCAAAGAGCCTGCAATGTGATCCAAAGTGAACTTTTCATGGAGGTCTGTGTTGGTAGTGGGGTGCCTAGGCCTAGAGGCTCGTATATGTAGGGTCTTTGGTACCTACAATATAGACTTTTATCTTTCGGCCCATATTCTTGGTTTACTTGCGAAGTCAAATTGATTGAGGATATATAAGGATTTGGAGTTGTAAAGTGAATCAAATTATACACACAAATATTTTTGTAATAGTGGATTTTTTTCTCTATCTTATTCGTAGATGTAGGCTTTTCTTACCGAGCTATGTTAAATTCTTGTGTTGTTTTTCTAT
The DNA here is from genome assembly GCA_026212405.1 of Petrea volubilis. Taxonomy (NCBI): domain Eukaryota; kingdom Viridiplantae; phylum Streptophyta; class Magnoliopsida; order Lamiales; family Verbenaceae; genus Petrea; species Petrea volubilis. The sequence continues at coordinate 8,276,872 of CM047882.1, read as the reverse complement.
GTTAAATTCTTGTGTTGTTTTTCTTTTCTTTTTCGTTTATATCTTGATTGTGTGTTATTGTTGCGTTAAATTTTCAACAATATATATATATATGTGTGTGTGTGTGTGTTTCTTGCCAAGTTGTGGACAAAATCAAATGACTACTGTTTGGTGAGAGAAAACTAGTAATAATGAAGTATATAGAGGCTAGATTGAAGTTGAAGCTGTTGAAACACCAACAGGACAAGTGAGCCACTAAAACTTGATCTTAAGACAATATGTGACATCTCAATTAATACTAGGCTCAAATTCATTGCCAAAAACTCTGTTTTTATGATCACTTGGCCCTATTTTAACTGTACAAGAAAAAGGGATATCCTGTAGCTGGTTATATTTCATTGTTCAAAAATGGATACTCAGATCATATGAGATCCAAGCTATTTGCAGAAAGTGGGTGTTTTTATAGTGGGATTCCATGGTGGTAGACTCTTGGCCATGTGAAATTGTGAAGAGAAACTCAAATCTGTGAAAAGTCCATTCTGTCCCTTGTACTTTTTTCATCTCTGTGTTTCTTGTTTTTATGAGTGATGATGCTGATGAGCGAGTCAAATGACAATATCCCTATGGATCAATAATTTGATGTCTATATAAAAGCAGATAACAGGCTAACAGCAGGGAAAGGAAATGAGGCAACATATGGTTAGGCCCAAATCCCATCAACATCACACACACACATAAACTAGTTCCCAAAAATAAAAAAGAAAAAAGAAAAGAAAAACCACAATAGTTTATCTGGTTAAAAAAGAAGTAGAATGATAAGCAAACTGTCAATTTCTAGTCAAAACAAATCATTTATTAATGGAACCAAAATTCTTTGCCATTTTGCACGAACCCTACTACTTATAATTGGCTTTTGAGACCTCCCATACATTCAAATACCTCTTCCATATAACTTTCTATTTCTAAATCTTAAACTCTCACATTCTTGGATGAGCCTAAGCTTGATTCATTAAAGTACACAAAAAAAAAATGTCGATGCCTGTGATAACATCAACTCCATCCAAAATTGGCATACCACACCCTCCCAAAATCAACAAAGGCATTCGTGAAGCTTCAATTTCATCGTACTTAGATGGAACTGAAGAAACATTTGTGCTTAAATTGGGAGGTCCAACGAGTTCGTCCATGATCTCCACCCCACATGATCACATTTTCCTCGGAAAAAGCGAAACTGACGACAGAGAAATCGATGTCTTTGATGCCGAGAAATATTTCAAGGAGGGGTTAAACTTACATCAAAGTCCTAAAGTTGGCACGCCAAAGAAGTATTCGAATCCTCATCACCACAAGAAAGATGATCCCGTTGTTGAAATATTTGCAATCAAAGAGCAGCCGACGCTAAGTATTCGTTCTGAATCGAGCTGGAATAGCAGAACCGCTTTAATACAGCACACTGTTCCACGAAACCAGCACCAGCAGCCGCCCAGAAGAGCAAACAAGAAGAATTTTCTTACCAACATTGGCTGCGGCTGTTCTTGCGCTGACAAGAACTCTGTGGACATTGACGAGTATATGGGCGAAACCTGCTCCTTCAAGAGCACAACGAACACCGGGCTGGTTAACGGCAAATCAAAACAGCGAGATAGAACCACTGATCATCATGTGGTTGTAAGGAAATCAAAGTCAGATTACGACTGTGTCAAGTTTGATGAACCGGACCTGAGAGTAAACTCCGATGGCCATTTCAGCTTCCCGGTTTTCAATTCAAAGCCTGGAAATCTGGCAGCAAAAATGCAAGCACAGGAAGAACAAGATGCTGCAAAGAGGAAATCCCTGGAAGTATTTGGCTCACCAATCCTGGAGAAGAAATTAACCAATATGACTTGGGATGCAATTGCTCCGGTAGCAGCAGAAGAAATCAAAATCGCTTCAACTTCCAGAGAGATGCTCCATGATAGTGACAGTGATGCAAGTTCCGATTTATTCGAAATCGAGAGCTTCTCCAAAGGCAACCCTTTTGTTTCCAGGCAAGCATCAGATGCCCTTTCAGGCTGTATAACACCCACAACCTGTTATGCGCCAAGCGAAGCAAGCATAGAGTGGAGCGTTGTCACGGCCAGCGCTGCAGATTTCTCTGTCCTGTCAGATTCCGAAGAGTTAGCATCCAACGCCACCTCCACAATGCCATGTAATCAGAAAACGGGCCTGAATTCTAAAATCGGGACATTTAAGGAAATCCCGAAACTGCGTCCGGGGATTCTTTCAGGTTGTAAGAATCACAAAGCTGTAAGAGTCGCTGGAGATGCACACAAACCAAACGAGCAGGGATTTTCCAGTTCAAGAAGACATCTCAGGTCAGAATCCTTCGCAGGGATAACTAGATTTCATGATGAGAGCAAGCTCTCTGGTTTTGATGCAAGAAGCAGGCGGCCATCATTTGATGCACGCAGTCTATCTCAATCACGGCCTGGAAGAGCTGCTCACCTGTTGTATACTTGAGTAAATTCTGTTTTCTAATGTTTTATGTTGTCATTTTTAACCAAGCTGTTCCACTAGCAATAAAGAAATCGTTATTTCGGTATATGTCATGTGTCGTAAGTAAGTTGCAGTTAAGCCACAAATAAGGAGATACGTGCAGCACCTCTGTGTTCCTGTTTCAACTTAATGTTATACCTAATAAGTGTTGATTTATTTGGCAGCATCTCATTTGCTTATTTACTTCTCGAGGAACTTCGTTAACTTGCTCCTGCACAAACCCCAAAACCATCAGCATGTAAAAAGTTACACTTCTTATAACATCCCAACGTTAGAACAGGTTTACCAGAAAAACAAGAAAGTCCATTTCCAAAGCTTCTTGATTCTAGAAGTACCAAGAAAATCTAAGTACAGGCCAAATTTAGGTTAAAGGGAGCTTTTAAGTAATCACACTAGGAGTTGATAATGAAAACTCAAGAGCTGTTCAGCAGGGAATGTCTTTCTCTTTCGGGGTGACAGTTTTCCAATGAAGGCCACCAGAGAGTGAATTAGGAAAGGTTGGCTGCAGTCCCACACCATAACCACCGTATTGATGGCAGGGCCCCTCCATATGAGGGGACAGACACCACCAGGTTGGCCTTGAGACCTCCTCTTATCTAATTGCACTTCAATTGGAAAAAACCTTACCTTATTCATTCCTATCATCACATCATATGAAGATTTAACTCTGCCTTTTGGATTGGAGGGTGAGGAAAGGAAAATATTATGCAGGAAAAAAAAAAAAAAAAGAAACTCAGCTTTCTTCCCCCAAGTTTTGTCTCTGTGTGTGTGTGAGTGAGTGAGTGAGAGAGACAGAGAGACAGAGAGTTGCTTTACCCAACTTCAAGTAATTAAAGAACACCAGAAACTAATCGACAACAATTCACTCATGGTTTCGTAGATGGATCAACTAGATTAACTGAGAAGATACACCTTCAGATTGTGCTTCTTGATTGTATTTTCCTTCCTTTCTATCCTTTTAAGCTCTATCTCAAGGGAAATGTGGGATTGAGTAAAGAAAAGTTAATTCCATATAGTCAACCAATGACAAATATGATTGGAATGAAATTCAAGTAAAATCAATTCAAATATGTGACCATTGTGCTACTGTTTTAGATTCTCGATTTTCATGCAAGCAAACACTAATATAACCTGACCAACTTTCACAAGGTTGGTCATTCAATCCCTGATTTCACATGCACACACGCGTGTGTGTATTTCACTTACCAACTGCAGAAATTCAAGTGCCGAAAAGGAGGACAGAGAAGTTACAGACATGGAAAATTAGGTGGGTCAAGAAATGATAGACACCAGATATTAGCTAGCCCATTACTGCAAGGAATGAAACAAATTTCTAAAAAGTTTAATTATATTTGAAAGGGAATTCGAATGTGACAACTCACTAGGTGCACCCGTTGAGTCCAAGAATTATTTAAGGAAAAGATTAGTTCATGATTATGATAAAGAAATATAAACTAGTACTCGTCTATCACTGGGTCCAGACAATCCTAGCATACTTCCTATCCCTAGCAACTACTAGGAGAATTCATGCCCGGGCTAGGTTTGGTCATACCCAACAAATCATACACTTGCTAGGAGGTTGGTAACTATCCCTAAAATACATACCAACCACATGAAAAGTATAATACTCACTATGTGACTAGCACTGATTAGGTGGAGTCGGGTCTAAATTAGAATTTCCAGTAACTAATATTATTATCATGAGGTGTCTAAACTACCAACTATTTCATATAATGCAAAGGAAGAGATCTCAGTAGGATCAAAGATGATAAAGAGAAGTGCATGATTTCATCATTTACAGGCCCACAAGAGGACTGTATTATCCTGTCATTTTCCTGTGCAAACATCTCCTTACCCAAATAACAAATGTCTGAATGTCTTGGTCATTGAGAAAACTGATGCATTGGAAGACTTCACTGGTGTTGATTGAGAAACCAGGACCCAATTTCTTAATGCAGTTGGAGACAAAAGGATAATGGGATTGAGAAATTTTGGACAATTTAACCAGTCGCTGGCAAGGCTGAAAGAAACAAAATTTAATGGCAGAAAACACCATATACCAACCCAGGACTCTAGGTGAACTACGTGCTTCTTCCACGTTGCATTTGGATTTAACAGAGGTTTGTATTTGAATCGACACTTTGACAGATTTGGGTTTCAAGGATTGAAGGATATGAATTTGAGGAAAGTGTTTGATGCTAATAACTACAAATTATTCCAATATTAGACAAACTAACCCTGTTATCGTTCATCACAGGTTCAACACAATTATCAAAAAAATTGAAAAAAAAAAAGCCTGAAATATAACAAGCTATCAAAGATCACCAAACAGGATCTCAAAAAAATGGGGCATTGGGTGCCTCCATCAAAAAGCTTCCACCTTCTTTCCCCAAGAGCAAATTCTACAACAATATACTGCAAATAATCTAGCTACATACAAGTCACAAATCCACTCAAGTGCTGAATTTGGTAAAAAAGAATAATAAATAAATAAATAAACCTATTGTCTGTCAATTTTCCTTACAATATTTAGTAGGACGTGCTTGAACCATCAGTTCTCTTCTCAATTTCATAAGGCATGTAAGTGCCAAGAATCCTATCCCACATAACAAAGAATGGCTGCGAGAAATTATACTTGCTTCCAAAGAGCTGATGGTGGATACCATGATATACATAGTTGTTCCTAAAGAAAAACTGAAAAGGGTTTCCAGGCAGCCATAGCCCACAGTGATCATCCACCGTTTTGATTGTAGCAAAGGAAAAGAAGATGGAAGCTCGAGGAGACATGCCTGAGATAAGGAAAGCCAAAGTTCCACCAAACGTGTCAAGCAGCACACCCTCCAACTGGTGGTCGTATAGAGCTCCAAAAGCATAAGGAACAACGAGCCTGTGGTGCCAAGCATGGATATGCTTGTACAAGAACTTGTGGTGGTGCATGAAATATTGCCATGTATCCAATACCACCATTGCAATAAAGAATTGTCTAGCAAGAACCCAAAACTGCTGAGCTTGTGCTGATTCACTGACACTTCCGGTCACCTACATCACAAATATAGTCAATTCCATGTCAAGAAAGTTCATGCACACTCTGTCCAAGCATTCTAAGAAATTCACTAAATGGGTCAGAAATCAATAACCTCAGCAAACCTTGAGGCAACTTCAATATTGAACACTGCACTAACTTAGAATACTCATCTGTGCAAGGCGTGCATAACTCCCCTGTTAACAACTAATAACAAGGATTGAAACCCATTGAACTATCTTTTAAACTTTGAATTCTTCAATCAATATATAAGTTAAATAAAACTGACAAAATAAAACCAACTCTTAATTTTTTGAAACAGTTATATAAAATGAGGTCCTGTCCATGCTGCACCTGGAGCAGTAAACAGTAAACCCTTAGCTGTTTAACGTCAAAATTTTTTAATTTTACTGTTTAAATCCGGTCCTCATTTGAAAAAAAACACAAAAAAGTGATATATATCACATTTTTTACATTAAACCACTAGGGGTTTGCTGTTTAAAGTGCACCAGGTGCATGCAGCATCGACCGTACCATAAAATGGATCCTGAATGTCAGATCTTCCAAAACTAACACCTGATGAAATCTGCTTTTCCCATCTTAGAACAGAGAGGCACAACGCAGTATAGAACTCAAGGTGTGCCTCATTATCAAACTTAACAGTTTCTCATCAACCAAGAACATGTCAGAAACGATGCCCACGTTCCCATTCGAGTTGTCAATTGCTTTAGCAGAGAACCATGGTCAAAAAATGTTTCATAAGCAATTAAACAATTGAATATCTACAGCTTGTCATCATAACATTACTTTCATAGTTTCAATACAAACACTGAGTCATGATACAAAATGCCACGATAGAAGTATACATCCTCGAAACATTTTGGAGCTAATACCCACAAATGCATAAAACCATGATCTTGTTTATGCAAGTCAAAGCAACTCCCCTCCACCCAATGCAACATATATGACAAATATATAACTCATCTCTTAGCGTCAGGAAGAAAACACCTCTATCCAATACACGCATTAAAAAGATAACACCCCAATAAAAAAAGAAGAAAAAAAGAAACCCATATACCGCAAAGAGAATAGTGGCAACAAAGGCTTGAATAGCCTGCTGAAGGAGGACCCCCATGACTACATCTTTCTTGGGCACGAAATTCTTCTCATCTTCATCCTTCTTGGTATGAAGCGTGTAATTCTTCATTGATCCTAGCATTACACATATCCCTGAATATAGCCAGTACACAACTATCGGGGCAACGATCCCCAACACTTCATCTGAAACTTGTTTCCCTCCCTCCACTATTCCAATGCCTAATTTCCCTGGAAGAATCTCTTTCCTTTGCCCAGAAAACAAAACAAAGTCGCGATTTTCCCCAAAAAAACATATAATCCCGGCTAGGGTTTGTTCAACAACAAACCCCAGCGCGAGATCGATTATATATCCGAGCTGGTCGAGCCATACTGGCTTTACAGCCTCCTTCAAGAATGTGAAAATTTCAGAAAATCGTATGAGAAAGCAACTCAGTGCTGTTTATTTAGATGTCCGTCGAAACCGATTCTTAAGCACCAACACCGGCCATATTAGACTCTTGTGCCTCTAGGTTTTTCTCTACATAATTTTCCGCAACATTTTTTGTCACCCCATGAGATTGAGATAGAAATTACAATTTTTTTCCCTTTCTTAATCTCATGTCTCAAAAAATATTACAAAAGATTCGAATTAAACATTTTTCACTTTGAAAAATACTACCCCATTTCACGTTACTAATTGTTTTAATTTAAAATTTTTATTTCACAATATATGCTTGATTTATGAAAACAAGACAATGTTTAATGTAATTTTTTTTTTAATTTGATCTTCAAATTAAATATACTTCACACAATCTTCTCATTATCAGGGTCAACATTTAATAAGGGCAAATTAGTCAAGTAAAATATATGAATAATAACTATTAATTTTTTCTTAATATGTGTGATATGATTTCAAATAACTATTGTTATGAAACGAAAGTAGTACTATGTTATGCATATAACATGCCAACATCAATACAATATGATTGTGACATGTTTTTGATACGGCATTATAATTTATAAATATAAATATTTTATATTATTTTAGTACTACTATAATATAAATACAAATTAACGTGGCAAATATTTCCTTTTCTTCACACGTCAAACACATAGAAGAGGAGGTGAATTTCCCAAAATTAAGAGAAAGGGTAAATGTTGTCGAAGTGGAAAAGGCAACCTTGAAAGAGGCCCAACTACAAGAGGAAGCCTCGGAGCAAGGTGGATCTTACAAGAGGAAATTGATCCTTAGGCTTCCCCAGTACAAATTTGAGGAAAAATGTCCTCAAAGAACAATCTAACAAGATCCTCGAGGAATTCAACTTAACGAATAAAAATTCATACTTAACAAATCACCTCAAAATACTTAAGAGTTGGAGCGACATCAAGGAATGAGTCCCTCAATCGAGGGCAAGAAAACTAAGGTACTCAGTGCAACTTGCCGTTGACACACCTAGAAGGGGACATTACCAACTTTGTTAGACGTGGACAATCACTGTCGCCTAACACATACCGACAAGATATGGAGATACTTTTTCTGTCCTAATGTCATTAATGCTCTCTCTTCAGGGATATTTTGAACATTTAATGCGTAGGATACGTATTAAATATGAAATTAAGCTTAATTAATGAAAGCATGATCTAGCCATTATGGGGAGGTTCAAAAAAAATATAAAACATATCCACTTATAATTTACCTATAAATCAAATGACCAACCACTATCATCCAAGTCAAATCAAGGCTCCTCTCATATAAATAAGCTCTTGCCTCCCATGAAAGAGGTATCTCATATTCCAAGCTCAAGACATATTTACTATTAATTATCTTCTTCCTCCCACCTCACGCTAAAAGTACTTGTCATATTAACTTAAACGTTGAAAAGCCTATGTCGAAACAAAACCAACTAGTCTCACATAGTAGCATACTACTTGGAGTGTAAAGCACACCATGTGATTAAACCAAAAAAAATCCCGCATCACAAATATACGTATGTATTTATATAATCAGAAAAATCTTAACAGACGTGTATATACAGTACAAGCAAACAAAAGCTTAAAAAATGATTGTGTAAAGTTATTACCAGTTTGGTAAGTCAATAAATGTGAGTATTTATTTAATACACAACACTTTCTGCCTTCGTATTTAATAATTGATTTTTTTGTAAATGATAGTGGACTAATAAAATCATGGATAATCCTTCTAAATAGTTGATTTCTCATTCATGTGATATCTAACTGACAACTATATAAAACATAATACGCTTTGATGAAAGACTCAAATCCAAAATAGTTTCAACTCTTCTTTGTATTACGTAAAGATTTTCCTATTTACAGCGTCCTTTTGAGCAAATTGAGGCACCATATGTGATTACATTTGTGTTGCCAAAATTCAAACCACCAAGAAAAATCTAAATCAATGTTGTTGAGCAAAACTTATTTTTCCCTCGGATATGTTCACCATGCCAAATCAAATGTGCTATTCAGGCCTAAATGAGAGCCATCCCCATTGGTGCCACTTTGTTCATCCCAAAAAGTACAATCTCAGTCTGAGGCCTCTGCTGTAGCTTTAGGAAGTCTCCTCAGAAAATCAAGTGTCCCTTGTCTGCATCTTTTGCTTCGCTTGGCTGGAGCTATAGTAAGTATCAAAAATCATGATTGTCAGCATGAATGGAACTAAAAAGAAATTCGTTAGCGGATATTGCAGAGAGCAGGTGTTTGCTACCTTCAGTTTTGCAGTGTTTATTAGACTTCAAAACAGTGGATTTCCAATCATCATAGTCGTCTTTCTCCATTTGCTTTCGCTTCTTGTAGGCAGAAGGCTACAAATACATTGGATAGAATTCAGTCTAAAATGATTTTTACTTAAGAACATGTAGGAAAACCAAACAAGCATTTCTTGGCATTTCATCCCGGCACAAGGACTCAATTTTGAGCTTCATCTACAGCATTGCGTGGTTCTGAAGATGAATTTATGAGATTAACACTGGCCTAATTGCATGGATATCTCTACAAGTAAAATTTCAATGTTAAAAGCATATAAACCCCATAAGTTTAAATAGCATGCTGACAATTACCTCATCACCATCACTAGAAGAAGAGCCACCATCCTCAAGCCTCCTTTCTCAGGCAATGCATCCAGAAGCTCTGCGTGTACGGGCAAGAATACAAGAAACCCATCAATTTGTTTTACTATTTTTCTAAAGTTTCTCATACTTGCAGCATTAAGGTCATTGAAATGGTATGGAAACAAGCCCACTACACACAGAAGGCAATGCAAGAACACTGAAGTTACCTCGATTTCCTTTAATTTTTTTAGAATCCTTCTTTTCCTTGGCTATCCCAAAGACATCAAAGCAAAGGTCTAACATTGAAGTAGAAACCTGACGTTGCATAGCTGAATGAGTACCAGTGATTATATAACTATATAAGCCATTCCATATCTACAAGAAGGCGGCCCTTACACTAGAAAATTCTGATTCTGATGTGCCCGCAAGTTCAATTAACTTAAATTTGTCTACCTTGAGCTGCGAAATTGCACGCAAACATTCACTGAATTAGTCAACCAAATACTTAAACATGAGTGAGCAAGTGAATGTAAGAGCAATCAGCATCCAAGAATCTTGTGCACACCTTGTGTTTTTTGGCACAAAGGTAGAACGCTACAGCAGGAAATACTGGCCTAGTGAAATCAGTACTACCTCTACGAGAAGGGGGCAATGAAGCAAGAAACCGGTCCTTATACCTGAAAAATACCACTAACAATTAGAATTGCGAACCCAACAAAGATGAGAGATTAATAAACACAATTCCCATTCAAAGCTTTTGCCGCATCAAATACAAATTTAACACTTGTGTGTGAAGAAGCACATAGAACTACCAAATCTATCACATACGAGAGGTGTTATTCATGGTTACATAATTTACATATAATGGGCTGAGTAAAGGGATCAATTCCTAAAGCCTACTGATTGTATTAAAATGCACACGTAATTATCCAAGAATCCATCAAGAACTCAATGCTTACAAGGAGAAACCATTGTGTACCGAACGGATGAGCCGCACGCATCCAAATTGAATAGCCAGTTCTCTTATATCAAGCTTGTTCCTGCACACGGAAAAAGAGAATTCAATATCATCAGAGCCCTGAGAATTTACAGATATACATAATCAGAATGAAACAATAAAAAGACGATGAACACTGACTTAAGACCAAGCCCATTCTGCATTGAGTTGAGGGATCTGTTGTAAGCCTTCTCAGACATCCCACTCAACTTCACAGCCGCTTGCCGATCGAATATAACTTCCATCCTAATGGGACAGAGAAACCAAAACTCATCAGAACAAAAATCAAACCCAAATTCCCAAATCAGAGACAAAAAAATAAAAATGTGGGCATTGATCAAACACCTGGAAGCAGCTATCTCCAGGCAAATCACAGCCTTACAAATCTCACCCTGCAAATCAACAGAAACTAAGTCATTTGACATCACCAAAATGGCGAAACGACACTAAACTCAAATGGGTGCCAGGAAAAGAACACCTACAACACCAATAACGGAGGAATCGAATTGTATGTCGGCGAGGCGGCGAAGCTCGGCGGCCTTGCGGATGAGTTGCTTGGATTCCGATAAGCCCAGCCTCCTGGCTATATCCGACATGTCCATTTTCAAAAATTGAAATGTGGGTTTTTGAGGGTTGAGGCTGCGGGGGAGTGTAGAGAGGGGATGAAAATGGTGGGTCTTTGATGGTGGTTGGCAATTTTTATTTTTGATGAATGGGATTTTAATGGCGGGAATGGGAATGGAGGTGGCGAGATATTGGAAATATTTTGGAAATTTTGGCGCGGCGGTTGAAAATTGGAGCTAATCATTTTTTGGTTTTGCCGCCTACTATTAACGGTAAATTACGTGGGAGGGTAAATCACCGGATTGCGTGGGTTTTAACCTTGTTTTACCTTATGAGATTAGAGACTAGAGAGAAATTATGCGCTTTGCAAATATGATTAATTTCCCATAATTAATTTTTTTTTCATACTAATTAAATTCGGCCAAATATCATATTGCCATTCTTTTGGAAAGACGATATATTTATTTTGTTTGCCCCCAAAACAATAAAGTAATAAATAGGAAAATAGTTTTATATGCAAGACCAAAAATGTCATTTCGCCTTTAACCTCATCCCAGGTCAATGGTTTAATGTAATGAATTAATTATTTTGTTCACATATAGGGATGTTTATAAAATTTCTACTTTTTTTTTTTTTGGTCAGCAAAATAGGGGGAGATAGGTTACTCAAAAAACCCCCGATAGGGAGCATTGCGCTATGGGGTACCACACACATCTGGGAGGACCCCTCGACTTGCGAGGGACTGTGTGCCCTATTAATCCCGGGACCAGAAATCTTCCACAGCCTCCCGCAAATGGACCCCACAAGCGTAGGTTTATCACCCCAAGGGGCTACGGCGGTTCGAACCCACGCCTTCGGCGTGGCATTCGACCCATAACACCGCTAGGCCAACCCCCTGGGGCATAAAATTTCTACTTTTAACAAAGTAAAAGTTATATTAAAAAAATAATAATAAAAGAAGTAGCAAAAGGTGGGTATTATTTGAAAATAAAAAGTGAAAAGTAATTTTTAAATTTTGAAATTTTGAAAAACAAATAGCATGAAAATTATTTATAACTTTTAATTTATTTTAATTTTTTTTCCCACCACAAGCATGAAAATAAAAACATTCACATAATAAAAACTTTACAAGAGTCTCATTCTTGGGATGAGAGTAACCTCACACGCTCCACAAAGCCGCAGATTTTACTGTTACTCTAGTTTGTATTTTCATACGTGATCGATCATTGTGAAAATCCATGATGGAAGGTGATGTTAATGTTGGCTCTTAGCTTGAGAAATGGGGCTTGGAGGGCCGGGTGTGAATCGAGCTAGATCTTAAGCATTTGCCCGGCCCGAGCAAGGATGGTCGCAGATGATGTTCATGTTTGCATTGTTAGATGAACTAATGGAGAAAATTTGGACGTAGCAACCATCAGACCAAGCTGAAATTTCAATGGAGTTTCGACAAAGATTTGAGATAGTTTTACATGCAGTTATTGCAGAGGGTGCAATTTTTTTGGCCGAGCCCTTGCCGGCATTGCAAGAGGCCTATATACCATTCTTTTCTGAAGCCGGCGTTCAAGGTTGCCAAGTGGGAGTTTGGTGTTTCCAAGGTGAGGTTATGAGGAGCGTGATTGTATCGTGGACACAGCGTAAGCATACTATTGTGAGAACAATTAGAACGCAATCATAAATTTTAATTTGGGAGGCGAGATTGAGAGGACCATGCCTTCCATCCCCTCTTCATCTTTAATTACAATCGTATAATTTGTCTAATAGAGACAATCATACACTCCTACATTGTAACATTTTTTTTTACTTTTTCCCTCTCTCTCTAGATTACGCATCATTGTCTTTTTTTTCTCGACACAAAAGAAGATGAATCATATTCAATTGGAATAACTTAACCTTTTGACTTTTGTGATTTGTATCCCTTGGAAGATATTTATGGATGATGCAAAACTAGTGCTGCCAGGTGCTTAGCTTTAGAATAATGGTGATAATTTCTAAAGGGGGCCGTGTTTGTTTCAACGGCTTCTGCCCGTCGTGAGTCTTCGTGTGTGTGTGTGTGTGTTTAAAGAAATAATTTTACACACTTCACATGCATGCTTAATGCGGAATACTATATAAAACACCATGTAAAATAGAAATTTTGGGGCTGGAAATCTGAGCGACCATTCAAATTTT